>VBSM01000483.1:28378466-28438855 GCA_008086735.1 Cheirogaleus medius
ATACAAGAGGTGCTATATCACCATTGTTTCTTGAAGCTGAATAGTACTCCATGGCATACATATACCACATTTTATAATCAGTACTTTTCTAGAAATTGATAGTAGTTGGGGAGGGGCATGAGAGGAAACAGAGGAAACGGCACACAAAAGAGAATGGGAGAGACAGAGGACAGGACATTACGAAAGGTTGGTACAACTTCCATCCTAAGCACAGGAATACTTAATGCTGAGCTCTGAGTTTATTACATTCCAGTAATAAAAATCTTCCTCTGGCTCACTAGATCTTCAAAAAAACCTTGCAGTCATATAGTATAAAGAAAGGCTTCTGGTTTGCGGTTTTGTTTTGGTTTTGATGGAAAAATTAAGAAAAGGAGTGAGTTCAACATTTGCATCAATGCTAGGTTGGAGATAAAGAAATAGCAGCAAAGAATACAACAGAGACCAGAATTAGGACCCAGAAATTACTCTAATTATCCCCCCACACACACATACACACACACACTCACACACACACTCACACTCACATGCACAAATTCATGGAATTATTGGAAAGCACATTGAACTTTCCAGAAGATATGAAATGGAGTTTTAAATTCATCTTCTCTAGTTATTAAGGGCAAAGGAAGACGCCAAGCAACATGCAGCTTACAACTCCTTTTTCACAGGTTTATGATACCTACACACTGAAACAAAGTACACTCTTCTTCCTTTTTCTAAATGTCTTTTGCCCTGCTACCGACTTTTTAAATCAGAAACATGAACTGATTCTCGAAAAAACAAAAGAACTATTGGCACTGTGCCTTGACAAACTATTAAGAACTGAAATACACTATTTCCTTAGACTGCTTACTCTTAAGGTACTGGATGTAATTTTAACTATGTTGTATCTTTCTAGCTCCCACCATCTGAACTCCATCTAACACTGCAAAAGGCAATCTTAAGCTTTTCTAGCACTTGAAATCCAGCCAGCAGTGGACTGTGTTACCTCCTCCTGAAAGGCTAGCAGTAAGGGATTAATCAGGTTACCTGTCTCAACACCCCCATCATTAAGGGACCGAACGCCATTTTCCTGGCAGTGGAGCAGCCCCCATTTGGGGATGCGGGGACCACAACGTGTGGCGACCCATCCGTAATGAGGACCCCTCTCTGTTACATCTCACTGCAAAAGTCAGATGCCAGACCCAAAAAGCCCACAAAGCTGTGACAAGAGGGTGACGACCTGGGCAGGACCCAGAGCCTCCTAACAAATGCCTGGTTCATAGGACGAATTTGTCCAATACACCATTCTTCCGATTAACTATCCAAACCACCTGTGATTGACTACCCAAATTACCTTTAAATAAAAGGTGATTGTAATAGTTCTTTACACTTTCAGCAAACTTATAATGTGGAAAAGTCAACCCACAAGGTCTGCGGAGGAGGTACTGGATCAAGTTTTATAAATAGGTTCCCATCTCTTCACAGAAATGCATTAGACAGCAAAGGAGGACTACTGGAAAAGATCTCTCTCAAAGCCTCCAAATGGGCACAGCCACCTGCTTCAGGAATCTGGGGGCGTGGTCAAGTGGGACGCCTGGTTTTCTCTCTTCTCTCTCCAGTGCCTCCTCACTGGGTTCTCTGAGGATGTCTAGTTACAGGCTCGTATCTGTGCTTCCAAAAGGCAGCCTGCAAGAGGTGAGCAGTGCAAAGTGGCAGTAGCCAGCATTTATTGACCACTTCCTATGGGCCAAGTGCTTCATATGCATTCACTCCTTTACGAACAATACTATAATAAAACTGAGGCACAGAGAAAGCAAGTAAACTGCACAAAATGTGGCACATCACACAGCCTAACAACCATCCCAAGCAACTGTAGAACAGAGCCAACACTCTCTTCTACTCTATTGTATCTAAGTGTCTTTCCCTCCTTTGAATTAAGCCAGTCCTCCAGACTGAGGATCTAGTACCTCTGCCTTCACTGCCGAGTCCTTTATGCCAAATGAGTCACCAACGATTGCTAATCTCTCTTTCGCCCCTCTGCTCCCTCCGAGACTGTTGTTTGGTAGCTCCCAACCCCGGCACTCCCTCCCCAAAGGGAACCCCACTTACAATACTGGACAGGGTGCTCTGCTCTGTGGGGCCACTGCACTTTTCAACCTTGGAGGTGCGCCAGTCGCATCAACTGCAATGGGAATGGCACCCCCAGGGCTGGGGACCTCGGCAGCCCTGGGACCCGACTTGCCTCCTGAGACAACTTCTCCAATCAGAGTTGCATTTCCTGCTCACTCGTCCCTCCTCCATCCACCTCACCGTAAGAAATCCTTTTCTTAAATGTTATTATGTTATTTGGGGCTCTCAAATGCTCCTAGTTCTTTCTGTGCCCCTTCCTCGGCAAAGAGTTTTGCTTCCCTGAGGATCATCGAAGCTTCCTGTTAGCAGTGGTTCTTGAGTGGAAATGGCCAAAGTCGAAATTCCCTGACCAGCTCCTTGTCACCACAACGTTTGGTTCTCTAAGGATATGTGTCCACAGGACACTCCAGCAAAGAATACCTGTCATTCCTAGTTAGTCCTTTAGCCTGAAGTTTTTATGTAACTATTTATGTCATGAGCTGGAATAAATAATGGAGAAACCCTAAAAACCTCATTTATTCTCCTCTAATAGTCTAAGCTTCTCAGTTCCTATTTCCTTTTCCCTCCCAAGCCCTGTTTGACCTTTCAAAGACCATGACTTTAAAGAAACCCACAGGCACATCTTGCTGCTCTTACTGCACAAAATAAAAGAGAGATAACTAGAAAAAGGAAAACATATTATCATAGTATAAATATATTTAAAATATTTTTTCTATCTGATTACTAAATTAATAATAATTCATTATATTATAGAAAATTTGGTAGGCCGGGCACAGTGGCTCATGCCTATAATCCTAGCATTCTGGGAAGCTGAGGCCGGGGGGATATCTCGAGCTCAGGAGTTCGAGACCAGCCTGAGCAAGAGCAAGACCCATCTCTAACTAAAACAATAGAAAAATTAGCTGGACATCATGCTGTGTGCCTGTAGTCCCAGCTACTGGAGAGGCTGAGGCAAGAGGATTGCTTGAGCCCAGAAGTTGGAGGTTGCAGTGAGCTACGATGACGCCACTGCACTCTATCCAGGGTGACAGAGTAAGACTCTGTCTAAAAAAAAAAAGAAAAGAAAATTTGGTAAATACAAAAACTAAAAAAAAATTGAAAGATACTCACATAGTCACATCACCTAATCCTAGTTGCTACTTGATAAATTCTTCCTCTAGTTACCCTATAATTATATATTTGTTTTTACATCTGTATCATGTGAACATTGTAGTTGCACATGGGTAAAGTGTTCTGAGCAAAATAGGAATGTGATTATTGCTGTGCTGCCTCAGAAAGCTTATTTGGCAGTTGCATATGTAAAACTGGATTAAAGGTGGAGAATCTGGAGTCCATAAAACCACATGAAAACAACACAGGCATGGACGAAAACTAAAGCAGTAGAAATGCACAGAAGGTCACAGGTGAGAAGAAAACCCCTTCCATGGAAGCATTTCTCTAAGTCAATCTCTTCCATAGAGTTCTGAAGGGAATCAGAGGACAGCTGCCTCCAGATGGGTGATGGCTGTTTAGGTAGCCCTCTCATTATTTTGGGAGAGGAGAACTTAGGCACAGATGTAAATAAATAATCTATCACTTATTTGCCTTCAACTTTCCCATTCGTACTTCTTCTGCCTGTTTTCCCTAATTCTAGCAACTAGGGGAAAAAGGTAGGTAAGAGAATGGAGTGTCTGACACCAGTGTTAAGACTTTCAAGGCTGCCATCTAACTATTTTGACCATTGCACTTAATTTGTGTGATTTCCTAATATCACTGGAAAGTGTTCATTGTTAAGCACCCAAAATTAGGTATGACTTCTTGACTTCAGGTTACTTGATATGTTTCATAGGTGTGGGGCATCTAAACTCTTTAATGCTTGCCAAAAATTAAGTATCAAGCTTTTTGATCTATTGTCAAATGGTACATCTGGCCATGTTTCTAGATTTGAGGCAAATCTAGATTCTTCTTTGGAGGGAAGAACAATGTAGTGTCCACACTAAAAAATGACTAACTGCTTGATGAATGAATATGTTATGTCAGGTACCATAACAGCTGAACATTAGCACTAATTTTTAAATAGTTGGTATGTTTGGAACGAAGAGATTATGAATATAAAACAGGATACATGTTTACACCATTAAGAAAATTAATAGTTTCATTTGAAGTGTAGTGTGAAAGTCTGCAGAGGTGACATATTTCTATGACTAATCAGATGATTGTTTAGAATTCCCTGGTGCACCATGGGGAGAAAAAAAATCTACTCATGTCTGTAATTACCAAGGTCTCTTTTCAATTGACTTACGCATGTGACTAAGTCGAGCTGATTGGTCCGTGGGGAAGTGACACACATTCCCTGTTAGTCACTGCCTTCCCATGTGGGTTGACAGAGAATACCTCCTTGCCATGGACTTTCTGGAAAGATGAGCAATGAGAAAATCATGCAATCAATGAGCTAAATCTGGGAAGCAAGGAAAAAATAGAAAATTGCGAGAACTCACGTCTGCTCCTTCTTTTCGAAAATGATGGAGAAAATAATCACAGCAAACCAATCAACAAATTCACTACCTCATTTAGCGCTGGCTATTTTCAGCAGCTCCCCTTTCAATAGCACAGCATAAGTCCCGCCAGCGTGTTCTTGGCTTTAATGGATAGTTTGCTTTTTATAAGAACTATTTCACCATTCTAAGGCAACCATGTGTCTGAGTCAATTTAAAACTATACGTAAATACATAGATAAATGTTTCAAGTTTTATCATAGGAAATAGTAGCCCAATATGGAACCAGCTATATTAGGTAAGTAAGAGGAATAAAGACATGCTTACCATAAAAAGAACAGAAAGAAATTTGTCCTCACGGTCTCAGCCATTAGACGTTTCTTTTTAACTTTCTTTTGCATGTTAAGGCTTTCTTCTGGGTACCACAAAAAAACAAAAACAGAAGAAACCACTAGCAAATGTCTGGTTAAAATAAAGAACTTTATGTTCTCCTACAATTTGATTCTTCTTGTTGTAATCAGTGGGTAATTTCCACAAAAAGTTTGATTCTTTTTTAAGAAATTTATCTTCAGAATGAAAAATATATTTTTGCAATACATAAAAATTCATTTAGTACTTTTCTTCAAAGCATTGGAATAAATACTGGGGCTTGTAGAAGTGGTTACAGGGGTATATAAAGATTAACAAGGCATAGAGTTTGCACTCAGAGGTGAGGAAAATCTAACATGAAGAACAGGGAACTAACCTACACAGAGAATGGAAGGACCGAATATGATCACACCTTGGGGACTTTTGTCTGGTTTACCCAGTGTGGGTCTCCAGGGGGGAATGCTTTGTTCTGGTGAAGAGGGGCAACTTTATTATCCTGTCATTCTGCCCTAGGTGTATGGCAATGGTAACATATCCTCACACACCCATATCAACCTGGGACAGGTGAGTGGGCAGGAAGGAAAGGGTTGTTGTCAATCTTGTTGTTACATCTTGGAAGTATCTATGTCCTTCAAGTCTTTGCTCAAATCTCACATTCTTTTTTTTTTTGTTGCTGTTTTTCTGAGACAGGATCTCACCATGTTTCTGGGCTATAGTGCAGTGATCACAGCTCACTGCAACTGCAAACTCCTAGGCTCAAGCGATCCTCCTGCCTCAGCCTCCCAAAGTGCTGGGACTACAGGCATGAGCCACTGTACCTGCCCTAAATCTCACATTCTTAAATAACCCTGTTTAATAGAGCAGTCTGCTCTCCCATGCCCTCTCCAGCATTCCAGATGCCTCATATCAACTCTACTTTCTCTATTATCAATATTTATGACCCTGTATCTGATTATATCATATCTTATTGTCCACCTTCCCCTTTGAACATGTACTAAACAAGAGGAAAGATTTTTGGCAGTTTTATGCATAGCTATAGAGTAGATGCTTGATACATATTTATAGAATAAATGAATGAACAAAAAAACATTATTAATTAATAACACATTCATTTATATAATAATATGCAATTATTAATTTGGGGGTGAGGAGCAACAACTCAAATGTAAAAGTAAGAACTTGAATCCAATAGCTTGGATAAGTTATTTAAATGTTCTACATCTCAGTTTTTTCATCTGTAAAACATAGTACCTGAGTCAAAGGGTCAAGAGGAATAAATGAAATCATCACGTGCCATAGTCAGTCTATTGTACCCTTACTGAATATTAAATGCTGTTGTTGTTACTATGCTATGCTGAAGACAAACTAAATTCACCCCACTTGTAATATGATTTAGGATAAACTACCAAGACTAAAAAAATCCTAGTCTGTATTTTTAAGAATATCTCATTAGGAAAAAGGGCACACAGATAATTTACTTCAACATCCCAGCACTGTTTAAGTCATATGGTGGTCTCAATGGGGACAACTTTTAATATGCAAATTTTCCTCCAACTTAAAGATAATATTCATCATTTTTCCCTAATATTCTTCTCTACCATGACTACTAGAAGACCTTATTCTTCACAGCAAACTATTCTGTCTCCACTTTTAAGGCCCGCCTGAACAAGAACCTGAAGCTTCTTTAAGTTTCTCTCCCAGTCTTCATTCTCCCTCCGGAGGCTCCAGCCCCAGCCTTCTTGGAGAGAGAACCACTGCAGTAATTATGCCTGCGGCTGCAGGCTGATTGGGGAGTAAAGAAATCACAGCAGCTAAAAAATATAAACGTTCAGCAGTGTTCTTGTATAGAAGTGGTTCTAACTGAAACTGTCTGTAAAAGTACATGATCAGTATATAAGGCACAGCTCACAGCAAAAAAAGAAGCATGATCTTCTGCCAAAATGTTCACGTACCCATCAGATCACCCAGGAGTGCTCAGGCACCAATATTAAATGGGGCAGACTTTTGACTGGATGACTTATTTTGCTGTGTTGATCAAATTTCTCATCATAGAGAACTATCTGATAAAGCTTTTTACATTTCAAATTTTGAATTATTCATTAAATCTCAAATGTATGTGTGAATGTGTACACACACGTATGTGTGCGTTTCACTTGTCTTTTAGGTATTGGTGATTTACATAATTTATATAGATTTCCTGAGCTATGCAGAAAAAGAAAAACAAATTCAGCATGAAAGGTAAAGTAACATATGGGTTAACCACAGACTTTTCACTGCATCCAATCTAAAGCAAGGTTTTGTTTTGGTTTTTGCTTGTTAATTGCCAAGTTCAAATTCACTAAATCGGGTCAAAGGATGTCGTCCAAATGAGCATGGCCATAAAGACAGCCAAAAATGTGTCACAGCTAGGTAATAAATAATCAATTGTCAATGAATGCCTTGGAGTTTTGAAAGAAAATACATTTATGATAATGTTTATGAGCCTTTATTAGAAATGTAATTTAAATTCATGAAAGTTAAGCAAGCAAACACAAATGAGAGGGGAATGGAGGTTCAGCCATGGCATGTAAAGATTTAGATTTTGATTCTATACAATTCTTTGTCTAAAATATTACAGCTGCCATTAGCCCCATTTAAAGATGTAACTGTCCTTTTGCATGCACACTTAACCGAATTCCCATAATAATTATGTTAATGAATTGTAGCAGGAACAAAGATTTCACTTATAATGAAAGATGTCTGAGTCAAGCATGTAACATCTCGCCTTTGAAATATTTTTCTGAAGGTTTTAAATAACTATCCAATCATTTCTATTTTAATCTGTGTGGCTCTGTGAGTCACCATGGCTCACAGCAAAGATCTACCAGTTCCCTTGAAAGGTGTAACTAATGGAGCACCTTTTTACTTTGCATTCAAAGTAACAGCCACACAGGCACATGGACAGACATTCAGTGTTTACTTTATCTTCATTGAAATGTAGACTTTTAGACAGTCTGCCCATTTTTAACTTTATTCATCAGGAATGTTTGGAAACCCATGTATTAGCTTTTACTGCATAAACCATGTTGCTTTGGAGCAGTCACAACTACTTTTTGTCAAATCAAGGTTCAGCTGGCTCACGTGACCAATTGTGTCAATACAACTAGGAGAGACTAACCATTTCTCCTTTAATTCCATCTGCAATTCTTAATCACTTCTTTAACCTCTGACTCAAGAAAGAAAAGTCTGCAGGTAACGCCAATCTAATTCAATATGGTAATTCTTTGTTTAACTACATTTTATCAAAAGAAATTAAAAATCTTCATTAGAACTTTATGCACCATGGTTTTTATACATCTTTTTTTTAGTTTTGTTGACTAGTATTTATTCTTTCTCATTAAATTGTGCTAGAACTTACTATATTTAAAATGTGGTAGTATTTTCATCTTTAAAATTAAATATGAGTGCCTATTAAAATAGTGTACTGTAAAAGATTTGTTCTCACTCTCGGATAACATTTTTGTTTGTTTTTTAAACTACATTTGCCTTCCATTTAATTTCAGAAATGTGTCTAACTCTACTGTGTTGAGTTTACTTACTATTTATTTTAATGAATAAAGTGTAATGGTGTGGGTTTTATCAGTGAATAAGTATTAAATAGATCTTAGCATAAAGTATGTATCCAACTTGACCTTAAATCTCCTATTTTAAAAGTTTTTATTTTATGGAAAAGTAAAAAATAATCTTAAAAAGAGGGAGTCACATTCAAGTTCTGGATAAATATCTGAATTTGACATTTTCCTCTTTCCCCAAATTCTACAACCTGGTGATCTTTACTTTCCTGGTGCAAAGACCCAGCCCAAAGGCAGCTACACTAGAAGAAAATGTTCTTTGCTCTAAGCTTTTTGCAACACTGTTAGTTCGAGAAAATAGATTGTCTCCCCTTAAATACTTTTTTAAAGGAAAAAAAACATAATTTACAAAATAATGAAAGTGGAGGGCTGTAAGTCTTTTTCACATGGACTCCTCTAAAATTCTAGGTACTATCCCAGTGTTTCTTCATAGTCCCTGTTAAGTTTCATCTCATTAGATGACCTCCTTCTCACCTTCTTTTGATCACCATGCCATGAAACAGTGAGCACAAAAGGCCTGAGGACATAGGTCTACAGAAGGGCCACCCAGACATTTGTCCAGGAGAACCATGAACCAGTAGTAGAAATAGTGAAATAAAGTTTTTCAGTCACTTATAAATTTATTTCAATGCCCACACAATCCACATTTCACTAACTTGCCCAGAGTACTATAGAAAATATCTTTGTCACATTGCATATTGAAATTCAGATATGCCATGTTTATAGCATTTTCCAAATCATCCTGCCTAAAAGTACTATTTTTAAAAGTATTTAATAATTTGCCCTTTCTTTTCTTTTTATCAAAATCAACTTTTTATTTTTTTTTTACTTTATTTTTTTAATTTAATTTATTTTTATTTCAGAGTATTACAGGGGTACAAATGCTTTGGTTACATAAATTGTCTTTGCATCACAGAGTCAGAGCTACAAGTGTGCCCATTCCCCAGACAGCACGCACTGCACCTGTTAGGTGTGAATTTGGCCATCCTCTCCTCCCCACTCCTACCTGCCCAACACCCTATGAATGTTACTTTTCATATGTGCACGTTAATACCAATCTAATGGTGAGTACATGAGGTGTTTTTTTCCCATTTTTGTGATACTTCACTTAGAAGAATGGGCTCCAACTTCATCCAGGATAATGCAATAGGCAGTTCGTCATTTTTTATGGCTGAGTAGTACTCCATGGTATATATATACCACATTTTGTTAATCCACTCATGTATATTGATGAGCACTTGGGTTGTTTCCACATCTTTGCACTTGTGAATTGTGCTAGACTTTCTTAACTTAGTTAATTCATCCTATCCTATAATGATTACCGTTTCCTTTCTGAAAGCTCATAGCCATTTTACAAGAATTCACTCTAGAATTTTATCTTAACTTCAAACTCCCTGAAATGGTATTGTGTTTTGTATAATCTACCCTGTTACCTTCTTGAATCACTGGTCTCTCTTATTCTAATTCACATTTCCCATAATTATATGCCTTTATGACAAAAAGGAGGAAAACTGTACTGTAAGAGGCAAAATTCAGTGAAATTTAGTCTTGGGATCCAGAAATTCCCCAAATGGGAAGTGGCCTGAACTGAACCAGAAACAAAGAGAGGACACAGAAGGCTGACAAGTGATGACATTTTTATAGTAGATATGGTCAGCTTTGTAAACTACTTTGTAAGACTTTAATTGAATTTGTTTAGTGAGTATCACAATACCTATATTTCAATGCATACATTTATATATGCAGAGAGTTTATACCAGCCTAATCTATCCCACCTATACTTCTCCATTTTTTCTCTTTGTATATATTGGAATAATAATAAAGCATATAATAGGATTAAAATATCAGGCAACTGTGAAGTAGCTTAAAGACTGGAGGAAATAGTCTGCACACATAGGATTTTTGTTGTTATTGTTGCTGTTGTAATTACTGAGAACAAAACTGCAAAAAGAAAACAGTATTGGAATTCATATATGTACCCTACAAACATGTCTATCTGGGTATCATAGTATAGTGGAATTAAGCCCAAATATAAAAAACACTCACAATATTTATTTCACATAAACAATGACAGCCTTTTCCTAAAAATAAATCCCTCTCCAGTGAACTTATAATACTTTACTTTGGATTACTTGGACTTTTTCAGTTAAAGGATTTCCAAGGGGTTGTGCTATTAAACTGTGCATATGCTCTTCCCATATTTGAGATTTCCCTATTTTAGAATATGTTTTGGAAGCCTATTTTGACATTGGTAGTTTTTAACATTTGAATTTTGAAGACAGAATACAAATGCTCCTTGACTTATGATGGGTTTATGCCCTGATGAACCCATTGTAAATTGAAAATATCATTAAGTGGAAAATGCGTTTAATACACCTAACCTACTGAACATCATCGCTTAGACTAGCCTACTTAAACAGGCTCAGAATACTTACGTTGGGCAAAATCATTTAACAGAAAGCCTATTTTATAATAAAGTGTTGAATATCTAATGTAATTTACTAAATACTACACTGAAAGTGAAAAATAGAATAGTTGTATGGGTACTGGAAGTACAGTTTCTACTGAAAGCCTATCAATTTCAAACCATTGTAAAGTTGAAAACTCCCAAGTGGAACTATTGTACATCAGGGGGCACCTATATATTGTTAGGTTGGTTCCAGGTAGGAACTGGAAAAGTATGTAGGGGGTGGAATGCGGTTAATAGAAAACTGAGGTTTGTGAAACAACAGCTGAAGGGGAGAGTCCGCAGAGGTTGTAAAATCTAACAGATAGCTGCGGCACTCCTATCCCCCCTGATAACGACGGAACCACCCCCCTCCCTTATCTCTACAGGATGAGACTCACGCAGGGGTCCCAGAAATTGGTTGTTTAAAAAAATTTATTTTTTTTTATTGCAGTGGCTGTTCTGGCCCACGTACTCACTCCCCCCTGAGAAACTCTCTATAACACCCAATGCTTTCCCCTCCCTCAGGATGGATGCTCTTTGGCCTCCACCCAGCTGCTCGAATAAACGGCATTTTTGCTACCCCGAGGCTTTCTGTGTCTTCCTCTCGGCTCTAGACCTAACATATATATATTTCTAAAAGTCCATGCAACACCTTATGTGGTTTCTGAAGGACAAAAAGAACAAATACCATTTGCTTCTCCCCCAGGCGGAAAAAGGCCACGCAGAAAGCCCGCCAAAGACGTCACCGCCCCCCCCCCAGAAGCCCGCCAAAGAAAGCTCCACCCCCTATCCTGAAAAAAACCGCTCCTCCGGAAGCCTGTACAGGCTTCCCCGGCTCTGACTGGTTAAATCTGAATCCTTCATTTACATAAAGGGCTCCGGGCTCTGACTGGCTGATTCTGAATCCCTAATCTGCATGACGAGCCTGGGCCCTGACTGGTACCTTTTCGACACCTAGTTTTGCATAAGCAAGACCACCCTTTTCCACCCGCCACCCCTTAAAAACCCCACCAACCGCTCAGTGGGGTCCTCTCTTGCTTTTCGCAGCAGGGCGCTATCCTCGACTTCCTCAGTAAAGTTTGTCCGTGTTGGAGGCCATCTCTCTCCCTCTCGTTTTTCTCTTTTGTCCTCTCTAAACACTTTTTCTGACTAGTGGGAAATCCAGAAAAGTGCAGAATGAACATTAACACTTATATTTATCCTTCCAGAAACTCCCAGCGGAGGCCCTTCCCAGACTTATTCAATAAAGTCTGTCCTGTCCTTGTTCAAGGCAGTCTCTCGCTCTCTTTTTTTCTCTTTCGTCCTCTCTAAATCCTTTTTCTGGCAGTTTCTATTTCAGATGTATTAAATTATGCAATACTGAGAAAGCAACATAATCATATTCATAGATATAATATACTTTGGCCCCTACACTATGTATTTCTGTTACCCTTTTTATTTTTTTCCATTTCCATTCGTCTGTTTACTTGTTTGTTTAAAAAGTTAATGCCTACTATATGAGAAGTCTTCAGAGTCTAAAGAATGCTAAGATTAAAAAATAACACACCACTCCTATCTCAACCGTTCCTAATTCTTTCAGAACTAACAATAAAAAAACAAAGGTACAAACCAGCAATTATCTTACAATGTGATAAAGTGAATGCACGTGCCAAGTACAGCGAAAGCAGACACAAAGACATGGCTATGTTTGCCGGGAGGGGATAATTAGATGGGTAGGAAGAGCTGCTAACATTTTTTTATGGCATATCCCTGCTCCTTGTGTTCAACCCTTCTAAATGCATAATCCTCTCCTATTCCATAATCCATCATCTTCTAATTGATGTTGTAGATTTGTGTTTCATTACTTAGGCCAGTGATCAACATTGCCATATTACTATTAATGACTGTAAAGAGTACAGAAAGTGCTTAACTTACAATTGGGATGTGACTTGCAAAGTTGGGAGAGTATGTGAGCTCAATATTAATTAATGCTAACAATGCCAGTGCACTTAAGACTGTACTTTCTTTTGCTATTAAAATGATGTAGTGAGAATAAACTTGCACTTGAGATTTTTCAAACAGCAAGGTACATATTCCTTCCATTCTTCCTAATTGGTTACTTAAGTTTACTTTTTTAAAGGTGCATTTTCATAACAACATGGGCACAATGTCTCCTGCTGTTGTTTTTCAGGAGATGGAGGATGGGCAGAACTATTCTATCTATCTAAGGCCAACTGTGAGGAAATCTCAGTTCTTTTAATGACTGTGATATGAAGAACTTGCCTTAGTTCAATCAGACTTGCTCATATTCTTATTCCTGCAGCATCCTTGTGCACCAGCCCCCGGGCATCAAGCCGAAAGAAGAAATGGCTTTTTGATTGGATAAATCTTATAGCTCATGGGTATAATGCCAAGCTTCTATGACTTAGGGGTTTTTTTGTAGTACATGATAGTAAATACTCAAACATTATGATGTAGGCATTGCAGTCCTCAGCAAAGGACAACTCAAGCAAACAAAAGACACCATAACTCACAGGTGTTATATCTTATCCATAAATTACCAGCAGCTATGGATGACAGTGAGGAACTGACCCCTATTCATCTCTGCATCGCCTTTCAGTTCTCAGAAAGTCTATGAGCAAAGAAGTAAAACATAATTTATGGTAAGTTGCAAGATAGCATGCTTGCATATTGCTGTGTGGAGCAGAGATCAATTCGTGGCTTACAAATTTGTCACAGTACAGTGCATCTTCCAGTCTGCCACCTTTAAATTAAGTGTCATGATGAGAGAAAAATATGGCAGTGCCTTAGGAAAAAAAAAAATACCACATTCTGATTAGGCTACAGAAATGGTGTGGGACAGTGAAACACAGGCCTTTAGAGCTCTTGTCTGGTCCCAGCATTCAATCTAAGATGTAGGCGGTAGAAACAAGAAAGCAAATATGTAAAACATAAAGGGAAAATGGGAATCCCTACAACTAAAGTAAAAGTTATGTTTGAGATTGTAGCAAAAACAAAACAAAAGAAAACAAACCCTTGCTGCTCACCAATAAGGCGACAGTCTCTAGCCTCTCAATGTCGTAAAGGAAGCCAGCATATAGTTTTACTATTCAAATAAATTCATGCAGGCATTACTATTGTGTGAATATTCTTTGAAAACTTTAATTTATGTACTTTATATTTTATGACTTTGAGGGTGAGACAGATTAGGGACACATGATCAAATAGTAGACAGTTTTATTTCTTTTTCTGTAATCATCTGTGTGTTATTGTTATTTCAAAGCTTAGGCTTAAAATCTATCTTGGGCTAGTGAGTAGGGCAATTAAATATTAATAATTAAAGCTCAGATGTCTAATATAAACATTATTCTGCAGATGCATATCTGCCTTTATAGAACTTACCGGAAGATTTGTGGGTTTGCTTTGCATTCATTATTCCAGTGGCTTATGTCAATATCTCAAGATGGAATCAGCAGATATGAGCTTGGCCGTCAGATTTCTTCTGCTTTAGACAAAGAGCAAAAGATCTCTACTACATATAAAAATTAAGTGTGGGTTTTAATTTGACAAATGACAAATCCATCCAGATATTCAGTATGACTAACTGCCTTCTTGAATTTCACACGCATTCTTAAATGTATTATGTCCAAATATGAATTCTTGACCTTGTTCCCAAATCTGTTTCCACTCCATCACAGTAAAAGCCATCTCCAGCACCTTGATGATCTCTTTGATGCCTTTTTCTCCATCGTCTCCTACATACTACACTTCCCGAAGTCCTATCAATTATGTGTCCAAAATCAATTTCAAGTGCATCCAGTTCTCTTTCCATCACCACCATCCCAGCATCGGCCACCTTCGTCTCTTTCTACTCCTGTAACAGCAGCCTCTCGATTGGTTTGGCCATTTCTACTCTCCATTCCAATGATCTTTTAAAAAGTAAATCCAACTGGGTTCCTTCCATTCTGTAAAGTCCTCAATGTTTCCCAACTTCAGATAAGATTAAACTACAAATCCTTAATGTGACACATGAAATTCTTCCGTTTCTGGCTACTGCCTCTATCTCCAGCTAAAACCCACAGAGTACCTTTCTCCTCCCCTGCTACGCTCAGGCATCCAGGTCTCTTTGCAATTCTGTGACTCTTTCTACTCTTTCCTTGTGCTGTTCTCTGTGTTCAGACTCTCCCCTCCCACCCCACATTCCTGAGTAGCTCATCTCCATCCTTTGGGGATTGATTCCTCAGGGGAGGCTCTCCCTGACCCCAATCCTGGGGGATCATCCCTGCCATCCCCTCTCATAGCATCTTAGATTCATATAATATACAATTGTAATTTTTTATTTTGCATTTGTTTATTTAAAATTACTTTTGTGCACTCACCTGTAGGCTTCATTAAGTCACACCATTTCATTCACAGCTGTGCACCCTGACGGTAGCACAGCCCTTGACATGGGATCTGCACTCACGTACCTTTGTTGTGTCGTAGTTCTGAATCTCAAACCATAAACTCAGATGCACAAGACATGATCATTTCTTAAATTCCTTTCATGAAAGCAAATCTCATTCTGAGCCTCCATCCTGTCGAGCTGGTGGAAAATCTAAGTACAAACATTACAGACCCTCTCCTTCTCGAAGGATAATACTAGAACCCATTGTTCTCTCCCAAATGGGAAAGGCCCATTGTTCTTAAGCCTCATTGTTCACAACTGACAACTGTGTGGTTCAGGGTCATGGGGACCCTTGAAATCTGAGGGCTCTGTCTGTCTCTGTGCCATGCATGACAAATGAGAGTCCAGTGTCAGGCACACTTTCTTCCTGAGAGCCTGTGAACTTCCCAGGACCCCACCAGAAAGCAGGGTGCAGGTCTTCCTTGCCCACAAACCACTCTCCCCTTCCCAGTGTAAGGGACAGCACTCTGGCCACCTGTGTACTCACCAAGGCGTCTCCCTCCTCTCTTCTTGCTGCCCTCACAGGCATTCACCAGGCATACAAGGTGTGCGCAGACTGCCTGAAATGAGAACACTGAATCCGGCCCTTTTTACTAGCTAAGTGGCTTTAAACCACTTTGAATCTCAGTTCCCTCATCTGTAAAATAGGATGACAAGAGTAAGAGGTGAGCTACCACGCGGGATTATCAGAAGATTAAATTAATGCATGTAAATACCTTAGCAAAGAGACTGATTCATAGCAAAAGCAGAATAAAAGTTTAATGACTGTGATGGGTACAATCCAGGCAACCTCTATTTTCAACTCAATAATGAAAACTCCTGGAACAATGAACACAAAAGGGTCTGGCTTTAAATCTTACCTACCAAAATACATGCTAGAAAGTAAGAATTTACTTTTTTCACCACTATATCTCTGACACCCACAACTACTCTTAGCCCATAGCAGTGACTCCATAATACCTCTTGAAGAGCTGGTGAAAAGTCACTGCCTAGTTTTCAGGTGTGGCACAGGGAGACAGGAATTCACCTGGGCCCACACTTTAAATGAAGCAGAGACAGTGCTATCTCAGGCCTGGGTGGAGCAGGCCCTGTAGCACCTGCCGGCATGAGCTTCACAAGACTCACTGTGAGCAAGGGAGGTGCTCGGCATCAGGGCAAGGGTGGGAACAGAAAAATCCAGGGTCCTGGGATTGAGCAAATGTGAAGCAAGTCCTGGGAAAATGGAAAGAGCCAGAACTTCTGCATGTCTGTGTCTGGCACGTCCAGTGGGCACCGGTAGCATCCATGCTTCCTCTGGCATGATGTGCGAGGAGAATGGGGCCCACCTGGTGGTGTTGCTGTCCTGAGGATTCAACACCAGGACACACATCCAAACTCTCAGAAGAGTGCCTGGAAACAGGGAGTGGGTTAGCGGCAGTGTGGGCCACTGAGCCCTGTCTCTCACTCGACCCCGAGTTCCGGGGAGAGGAGGCGACCTGTCTTATTAGTGATTGGAGCCTGGGTGCCTTGCACACCACCTGTGGTCTAGCAGGTGCTCAGTAATTACTTGTTTAATTAATGAGTGGGAGGGGAGCAGAGTGGGAACAGAAAACAATGTGTGCGCTGGCTCCCAAGGGCAAGTTCAACGTGCAAAGGAGACCGAGGCTATAGTAGGGCATTCCAGCAACAGGGAAGAAGAAAAATAGCACAGGCTGATCTGGGATCGCATGCAGTCCCCTGTAGCAGGAAAAGGAAGAAGGATCAGAGATGAAGCAGGTGCCAGAAGGTAATGGCTTTGCATGCCATGCGCATTTGCTTGTTGCTAAATGTGTACTTTTTCCCTAGCAAACTAATTTGATAACTCCACTGAGGGGAAAAAAATCAAAAAAACAGCCTTGTTAAACAGCCAAACACAGAGTTTCAGGACACCTAATTATATAACTCAGCCCCACATCATTTTGTCTTACTCTGCTAGAGCATCACCACGTTCCAAACTGTCCCTAAGTATTCCTATTTCTTTTTACTAGGAGCACATGACAAGCCTGAATACTGATGCCACAATCTTCATTAGACAGAAACTCTAATGACACTTTCAAGAGACAAGAAAAGCACAATCAGGTCTGGTTTTGCCAGGCTCCTTGTCATAATTTTGAATTTTTAAATGTTTGAAATATTTCTATATAGTTGAAATTGTTAAACAGTGAGAAGACAATAATAGTTTATAAAACTGATAAAACTGTTTTGAAACTCTTCATAATACATAATTTCTACACTTGTCATCATACATTTTTCTTCTACTTTCTATTATATATATCCCCTAAATCTTTTTGGCAGGCAAATGAGGATTTCTACAAATGAAAAATTATTACTGATTTGTTTTACCAAGAAATAGTTTTTTACCCTGTCAGAAACATTTATAAATTTTTCTGTTTGCTAATAGTTGAAAAAGCACTTTGTTTATTAACCTTTCCTTTAAATAGGTGAAAAAAAAATTGAACTGGACAAGCCTGCTTGTCATTACCAAAGTTTGTCAGACCTGCTCTCCTACCCTCGTGCCTGGACTTCCCAAGTACTCTGCGTGAACCTCTCCTGCGCATTGCTCATTTTTCACATTGTATTGCATTTATGTATGTGGCTTACCTTGCCAGTAAACTGTAGGTTCCTTGAAAAGGCTTCATGTCCCACATTCTGACATGTCATATGCCAAAAAAAGAAAAAAAATCTTCTGAATGAATTCAAAATGTCTAATAATATATTCCTACAAATATAGGACTTAAATTTGAATATACATTAGAAGAGCAATCCATATCAAATTATATTTTAGGTTTCTAAACACAAATGTATTGACTAAATATAGAAAATATAAATGAGTTATATATTTTTTACTCTGCTCTCTGAATATTTCTTTATTCTCATATCCTGAGCATCTTTCTTCCTGGTTTGAGCTTAAAAGTAGGGTTTGAGAGTGGTGTTGTGTTATAGGAGAAAGCTTACCCTTAAAGTGAACAGAATTCTACAGTGGCTGTTAGATTTTGAACCATAGCATAAATATGATTGCCACCCTATAATGTTAGCACAGTGCTCTAGATTGTTGAAGATTGGTCTATCTCCCTTTCTCCCAGGAGGAATTTAACCCATTTGCAAATATGAACTTTGGTATCTATCTTCTTTGACTTTGCTTTTCTCTGGGGATCCTACTTTAGGACCTGGAAGAGCTGGAGAAGACATACCATGTGAACAATAGATTAAATTGTGAAACTAAAAGGTCACTCCAAATAAACTTTTTATTTCCCCTGTGATAGTGTGTTGCAAATAAATCTCAATCAAATGGTTGCAATTCCCCTAGCCTTGAGTGAGGAAGGATGGAAAGCATAAGAGAAACACAACTCTGTTTTATATATTTATTCACCTCCACATTGAAGACAATCTAGACATTGTCTTCACTAGCTCTATGTAAGTTTTCTTTAGCCATGGAAGGTACTCAAAAACTTTTCATTTTACTTTATTGCAACAGCATTATCAATGCCTGTGTTCAATTATATGAATGTTCTCAGATTAGTGAAGCAATATAAATTCAAAAAGATATTGGATGTTATAAATGAACAATTTCAATCTTTCTGGAAGAATTTAATAACTAAATGAATTTGAAATTTTTACACTGACATTATGACATTTTAAGTAATGCTTTCCTATACCAGTTAATTTATAAATCAAATAAATATAAGTCATTATATTATATGTCCTTATATTATATATGTAAATATTTATATATATAAATCATATCATATATGTGTCCATTCATTTATTAAAGAACACATGCTATGTTTTAACAATACTGAAATAGCAACTTCCTTAACATATTTTTCTAATAAGTGAATAATAGAATATACAACTAGATTTACCTAAACTCTAAAAAATGTTTTTCAAAATACTTTTATAATATTAGAAATAAAACAATTAAATTAGAAAAAAATTTTGTAGGAAAAATTTGGATGTTTTTATTTTTAAAAATATATGCTTGGAACTATTCAAGCAAACAGGAAAAGTTAATGAATTTTGTTTGCTTTTTAATTGTGGTAATGATGCTACTTTCCTAATTTAAAGCTAGAAACAATTATTACATATAATCAGCTTAATTCAAAAATGGAACAAGTTGAAATAATCATTAATAATATGACTGATTTTTCATACATTTAAATAGGGCTAGAAATTTAGTCAGGTCTGCATATTGGAAAAAAATAATTATCTTACTTTGCCCTATAGGATTTTAATTTTAATTCCTAGGCTTTCAAGCAAATATTTCTCAGAACGTTTCTATTTTCCCTTTCTGGTAAAAAAAATAAACGATTGTTCATTGCTGGCAACACCTTGACATTGTAGTCCCATCCTAAAACTCTAAGACTGTGGAACAATTTCCTTACCACATACAGATATAATACAAATTATCAGGATGATTTAAGAGTCTGAGCCTTAACTATTAGCATCAAAGTCTTTGCTACAAAATCTACAACCAACAAGCTTTCATCATGTCTTAATTCAGGGTAATCATTCAATTTTGGTTATGAGATAAAGAAAAGTACTTCTCATAGTTGGCAAGCAAATATAGTATGTTAGCTGATATGTGTGTCTTATAAAACAACAAATAGGTTGTTATAGAAAGTAGAAATCCAATTTTTGTTGTTGTTGTCTTTAAAAAAAATAAATAAAGCCCAGACAAAATGAAGGAAAACGTACTCAGACTAACCCAAAACTGAAATTAAGACAATACCTATATGACATGGCTAGGGGTGGATGTGAGGACTAGTAGACAGTGGGACATGAAGATAGACTAATGTGTTTTCTAATTAAGGAAAAAGAAGAGATAGATATTAATAACAAGAATAATTCAGAATCAAAGGATAGAAAAAGATATACTAAACTAATACGAACCAGAAGAAAGCAGGGGTAGAAATCTTAGTACCTGAAAGAACAAATTTTAAAGCAAATTTTTCATGTTGGAAAAAAGATTGTTACATATGTATACAGTGATAAATGGAACAGTAGAACAGATTCCCGACCATGCCTATCACAAGGCATATGTATGAATACCTAACCATGTGGGCTTAAAGTATACCAAGCTGCAGTTAAACTGCAGGGAGAAATCACGAAGTCAACAATTGTAGCTGGAGACTATAACACATCCCTCTCAGAAAATCATACATCAAGCAGGCAAAAAAGAAGCAGAGGTACTGAAACCTATCAACATAATTAAGACACTTGAGCTACTTAATATACTCTATAGTGAACACAGAATATTTGAAGTCTCAATAAATACCAAAGAAACAATGTAACATCTCATCCAGTAACCACAATTAGAATAATTTTATTTTTCTAATCAGTATCTTGAGCTCATATTTTGTATATTACCCAATTTTAAGTAAATTATCTGGCAACAAAGATTGCATAATGTTAAAAATATCTGTAATCTATCAAATCTTGATAAAAATAACTTGTTATTTTAAAGTGATTATAAATAATAAGACACAAAGAAGATACAACATTTTTAAATAAAGGATATTCAATGTCCCCACAAACACCTATCATTTTTAATGCATTTAAATTATATTTGTCTTAAAGAAGAATTTATATTAATTAAAGGAAATGTTAGAACTACACTTATTTTCTGAGAGACAAAATAGTTGTGGAAGCATTTTCACTGTTGAGACGAGAATATTAAGATCTAACACTGAATTTACATCCCATCTTGTTTTTTGCTGAAAATGTAGTAGATCTATCATCTTCATTTCATCATACAACAACCTAATGCAGTTAATACAGGGGCTGTGGAGTCTAGGGTCAACGGCCATTATCTACTCACCTTGTGGATTTCAGCAGTTCTTCCATTTCTAACTCTAAAAAGCAAAGACACAAAGTTTCATAGCTGCCTGCATTTATCTGTGATATTATCAGACCTAATGTCATCCCCAGAATGTGGTTATTAAGTTCATTGCTTTCAGTACCACCTTCCCATTTACTGCCTTTGAACATCAGTTCAATGAGATTATAAATTCTAGTCCACAGTTTATATCAACCTTATTTGCTCCTTTCTAAAAAGCAAGTTCCAAGTGGGCAGACATCATTAGGTACATTTTCTTCTCCTATACTACATAGTTTTAAAAATAATTTTGTTTATGTTGTACAGTATATGATCAAGTGATAAAATCTGTGAAATAATAGCAAGCAAGGCAAATACGAAAGGCACCACTCATTAATTCCAATGAAAGGACAAGAGCAAAACACTCGATTTTAAAATAGTCCACTTATTAACTAAAGTAAGATGCAAATACTCTGACAATTATAGTCTGCTCATTGTAACGAGTGATTCAAAATCTTACAAAAAAGCTGTTATAATCTATCAAATTATTCATAACTACTTATTCACCAGCTCTAATTTGACATTAATATTTTTCATTTGCATAAGTGATTCTAACCAGTGAAAGCTAAACCATTTAAAAGCTTATTTATTAATTAGGCAATTGATTAATGATTATAGAGTAGAAAATTGTGATTTAATATTTCAAAATTCTTGTGTCTCATTGTAAAAATGACAATTTTTCATTCATGAACTCTAGACTTTCTTATAGCGATGATCATGAAACTTATTAACTAGTCTGGTAGTTATGGGGCTTTTGCAATAAAGTCTTCTGTCAAATTTCATTTCTGTAAAATAAACATAAACAATAAAAGAAGTTGCTTAATTTCAAATCTTCTGCTGAAATAGTATGTTTTCTGTAATGATTTAAACCAAGAAAATATAGACCTGTGTGTCATAAAAGAATTAGGTCCTGAGTATTTGCATGTGCCCTTCATGGTCATTAATCCCGTCATTATCATAGTTGCATAGGACTCAATTCTACCCTGTGCACTAGGAACTGTCGTTTTCCTGAGCACTGAGAGAAGACAAACTGCCTGAAACATGTAAAATGCTTCAACAGGTGGCTAGTTTTTAGGCCCATCCGCCTTTATATCCATCCTCCAGGTTCCTAGTATTGTCACTCTTAACTCTGATATTATATACGTAGAAAATCAAAAGAAACTACAAATAAACATATCATTGATGTGTATACTTAGAGAGGTGGCTGAATGTCAATATACAAAATCAAGTATGTACTTTATACCAGCAATAAACCAATTAGAAAATGATTTTTTAAATTTCCTTAACAATAGCATCAAAAATGTCAATAATCGTCATGTGTCCCCACTTAACGACAGGGATTGTGGAAACATCATAGAGGGTACTTACACAAACTAGATGGTACAGCCTATTGCTCCTAGGCTACAAACCTGCACAGCATGTGACTACTGACTGTTGTAGGCAATTGTAACATAATGGTAAGTATCTGTGCATCTAAATATATCTAAATATGGAAAAGGTACAGTAAAAATATAGTATTATAACCTTAATGTACCATCCTATATGCAGTCCATCAGTGACTGGAATGTTGTGATGCAGCACATGACTGTACCTAGAAACAAATCTAAAGAAAGGCATGAAACACCTTTTCTCTAAGAACTGCAAAACATTATTGAGAGATATTAAAGAAGACCTAAATAAACGCAATGGTATACATTGTTCCTAGGTTGGGAGACTCAATATTGCAAAATGTCAATGCTTCCAAATTGATTTACAAATTTCATGGCAACTCCAGTAAAAATCTCAGCCTTCTTTTTTTAACTTAAATAAGCTGATTCTAAAATATAAATAGGAATGCAATAGGTTGAGAGTAGCTAAGAAAATCTTAACAAAGTAACAAAGTTACACATAGATATAGATACACCATAAAGATGATATTCTGCGGAAAAGACAATGTTTCATTTAATAAGTGGATATAAATTAGAAATCCTTTTGAAAAAAAGTTAATATTTACTTCTACCTCTGGCATAAACAAAAAAATACAGGACTTCAATGTGAAAGGAAAAGAAAATGGGAGAATATCTTCGTCCATGGAGTAGACAAAAATAGGACACAAAAGTCACTATTCATAAAAATTAGAATTCCATTAGAATTAAGAAGTTTTGTTTGTCAGGATACCACTGACAGACGGAAAGAGCAGTTACATAGTAGGGAAAGATATATGTAATCAATGCAACCAGCAGAGGATTTATTCCAGAATGTATAAATAATTCCCAGAAATTAGTAAGAAAAATGGTTCAGGAAATTCTTCTTGAAGTATCTGTGCATCCTCTGTCAGTGCATGGGCTTGCTGCAACAATAGTAATATAGAAAATATTCCAATACTTCAAGTCAAAAATTCATTTTCTTTATTGGCTGTAAATTTTATTTAATACAATTTCTTCTGATACCTATTACTATCTTCACCTACAAAGGCTTCTATGACTATTCGGAGCCTTTCTAGCAGCTGTGTATTATTCTCTGTGTGTGATTCCTTTTCATTAGCTAAAAAAATGAAAAAAAAATTATTTAGAGTTTAAATCGTGTCCCCATTCATGCTGTGAGCCGTTAAGGAAAAACAAGTCCCATTCCCCAGAGGGGCAGGCAGAGAGCACTGTGACCACAGCCTGTGGCAAGGGGCAGAACAGGAGTGATGCCGGCAGAGGCGTCTGTGCCGGCTGACACGGCTACATCACAGGTGGCACAGGGACCGAGCCAGCAGCTGGGGTTGGAGAGAAGAATGGAGAACTTGGAGAAACTGTTTCCAGGCAAACACAAAGCAGAACTCTGGAGACCTCTTGGTCACTCTGAGAGTCACTCTGAGATGCAGTCATTTCTAAAAATTAGACCGGTGGGACCTCATACTCTCATAAGTTGGATATTAAAAGTAAATGTGGCTTTATTTTTTGTGTGTCACAAGCTGGTGAGGTCTGATACTTACAGATTATAGTAAATTCAAATATTAGGCCCAAATGAAAGCTAATGTGTGAGCTTCCATATCCTGTATTTTGTACTCTTCTTTTTCTGGGTTTTGCATTTCTATTCTTATTTAAGTTTATTTTTGTTTTCACTTCTTTATGATTTAATATTTTATTGCATGTGTTCTTGTTATAAGTTGCTTGTGTAGACAAAGGCAAAAATGAGGCAGGAAATTGTTAAAAACGAATAATAAATAAGCCCCCAAAAAGTACCATTCTAGATTTTCATTTTAAATGCATTAGCTTTTCAGCTGGCAATGTGACCTAAGGAAATACCCTTTATATTACTGTGGTCTAGTTTCTTTCTCTGGAACACGAGGGAGTTGAGCTGGATACTGTCTGAGGGCCTTTATACCACCAGGATTCAACTATGAAATTTATTTTCATGTAACTTGGTATAATATCCTGAAAACATTTTCTATTATGTGAAAGATTTCATTCTTGGAAAGTTTATAACTACAAAATATTGATTGAAAATCTCAAGAGAGGCTGTGCTAGTTTTTTCAAATAGCTAAATATGAATACTAGAATATTTTCTGAGAGAGGAATGTGAAAAGTTGGAAGCTTGTCGTCATAGAAATGAGAAAGATACTACAGGTGTCGCACTATTTTTCACTTAGTTTAGGAGTCACAGAGCAGTTTACAAGAATTTAATACGCAGAACAAACAGCGCGTAGTGGTGAGACAAAGACACATGTAAACAAATTGCACCTTGAGGTTGAACTAGATAAAAATAACTTCTTCCTGTATCTTCACACACAGAATAATCAAGTGAAGAATAATTTTTACCTTATCTTAGAGGCATATTTGGAATATCTCAATAGATATTTGTATAACTATTTCTACTCACTCAGCCATTTTGCATTTATGCATTATTTTCTCACTCATTTAATCAACAAACATGTATTGACCACCTTGTATGTGCCTAAATATCAATGTAAAGAAGGAATTGAGATACAATTTCCTTCAATCTAAAAACTTTTAAATACTTCAGTGATCCTTCCAGTTCAAGATGATGCTTCTGTGTTGGCTTCATAAGGAGGTAACAGCCAATTGGATTAAACTTCCCAGTTAAGTGGAGAGATTTGGAGCCATAGCTGCTGTGGCTGATATTGACAATGACCACTACTCTCCTGGACAAGGTAATGATCCAGCCTGGTTGCAGCCTGAATTTCTTATCTATTAAGCAGAGCTTCCTGGTAATAAAGTTAGGATGCTTTCCAGCTTTCCCCAAGTAGACATATAGGTCATGTATATATTTGATCTTCAATGTCAGCTCAAGAGTTTTCAGACGTCATGGACAGGTGCTAAGTAGTTGCACAGAATGTCAAGTAGTTACAAAAAGAAGATAAAAAGAAATCTCTGTTCACCAAATCAAGATCATAGCCATTTACAGAGGCTACTTATTCTTTCCATTTTGTTTCTGATTATGCTCCCCCTACCATTCATTCCTTTATATAAATTAAGATGTCACATTACTTGTGCCTTGAACCCACAATGAAATCATGAGAATAGGAAGTATCAGACAAATGCAGACCAGATAGTCTTTATGTCTTTACTTTGGTAACTCCAAATACTAAGGTTTCTGAAAGGAAGTCCTGAGACTACTTATAAAAACCCAGAACTCAGTTATATATCTAATTATACAACTACTTTTGGAATTCAAATAAGAAAATCCTAGAATGTGGCTAAATGAGGGGTCTTAAGGATAAGTCCTAACACGGAAGTTCCTTAGAGGAGCAACCTAGATGTGACTCCAATGCCTGGTGAATAACTACCTTCACTGACTTAGTATAAGGCCCTTTCTACAATAAATACATAATTCTTCTTATGCATCATAGTTCATATTAATGTATTTGACAGATCATTTAGAATTTTTTCCAGCTTTAATGAGCCTTTCTCCATTTAAAACAACATTGGCTTTGAATGGAAACAAATAGACATGTATATAACATTAAAAAATGGACAATTGAGTTTGCTATTTATTGAACTTTAAATATTTGCTGATTCATTACTATATAACATAGATAATTCACATAAGACTCAGAAAGGTCTTATTTCCTAAATTATGCTTAACTGCAAACTTTCTAGAAATTAAAAAAATTCAACACCATATACAATCATGTGTCCCTTAACAACAGGGACACATTCTGAGAATTGTCAGGCAATTTCATCATTTTGTGGACAGCATAGAGTGTACTTACACGAACCTAGATGGTACGGCCTATTGCTCCTAGCCTACAAACCTGTACAGCATGTGACTACTGAATATTGTAGGCGATTATAATACAATGGTGAGTATTTATGTATCTAAAGGTATCTAAATATAGAAAAAGTAATGTGATGTGTTTAGGTGCTGTGACAGCTACATCCCTAGGCAATAGGAATTTTCTAGCCCCGTTATAAACTTAAGGGACTGCTGCTGTATTAGCACTCCATGTTGGCTGAAACATCATTATGAAGCACATGATTGTAGGTGCATTTTTTAAGATTCCAACAGCCTTAAAGATAATCTAGAATATTTCTCCACTTTTTCCCTTTACTGATTTCCCTCTGTAAAGGTATCAACATAGACTTTCCCATGACTTTAGACTCTCTGGCTTGTTCTTAGCTTTTTCTACTTCTCTCACTTTCCCACATGCCCTATGTAAAACAGTTTATTTAGTATTTGTGATAACATAACTTCCTGATTGAGTTTTCCTTTATAGTTAGCTGCTCCATCTCGCTTACCCTTACCTGTCACATCTGCCAATAAAACTTGACAATGAATACCTTGAAGTCAGATATTCAGTATCTGATAAGGGTTTATAGTGAAGAATATATAAGGAAGTCTTATAACTCAACAACAAAAAGACAAACAATCCAATTAAAAGATGAGCCAAAGGCCTGAATAGACATTTCTCAGAAGAAAATATGCAGATGGCCAACACACACATGAGAAGATGCTCAGTGTCATTAGTCACTAAGGAAATGCAAATCAAAACCATGAATTACCACTTCATACCCATCAGAATAAATTTTGTTTAAAAGTAAAATAATGAGTGTTGGTGAAGACATGGATAGACTGGAATCTTCATCCATTGCTGGTGAGAATGTTAAATAGTACAGCTGTTGTGTAAAACAGTTTGGCAGTTCCTTAATGAGTTAAACAGAATGACCACATGAGCTAGCAATTCCACTGGTAGATATATACCCAAGTGAAACAAAAACATATCTTCCCTGAAATTTACACTTGAATATTCACAGCAGCCAAAAGATGGAAACAACCTAAATGTCCATCAACAGATGAAAGGATAAATATTTTGTGGCACATCCATACAGTGGAATTTTATTGAGTCATAAAAAGGAATGAAGTTCCAACACATGTACAACATGGATGAAACTTGAAAACACTATGCTAAGCGAAAGAAGCCAGACACCAAACACCACATGTTGTGATTCCATTTATATGAAATATAAGGGCAGGCAGAGCCATACAGACATAGAGCAGGTTGGTGGTTTCTAGGGATTGAGGCAAAGGGGAAAAGGGAGTGATGTACCCATTTAGGATCGTGAAAAAGTTCTGGATCTAGATATTGGTGATGTTTGCACAACTTTGTAAATGCTCTTAATGCCACTGAAGTGTATATTTTTAAATGTTAATTTTATGTTATGTGTATATTATCACAATTCAAATTTTATATATATGCATATATTAATATAAATACATATACATGCACATATACATACACATGGCATGCTATCCAAAAATGCCAGAGAGAACTATGTGTGTCAGAGTGACCCTAGTCCGAGGCTCCACACCGGCCAGCCATGTGCAGTAGGAACCATGCAGCTCTGAGAACACCCTCCTTCCTTAGCACACGTTATCATACATCCAATACCTCTTTTGAAAGAGCAAGAGGGAAAATAGAGTATTTGAGGGACTATGCAATTACCCAAAGAGAAGGAGATTTTACCTAAAGGAGCTGTTTTCATCATTGTAAAGGATTGCATTTATTGGGTTATGACAAATACTTCATGGTTTTTGCAGATACTTTTAAAAATTTGTCAGCAGATGAGGGATGTTATTGGTTAACTTATAAATCCCCAAAATTCATGTTGAAATCCTAAACCCCAGTACCTCAGAATAATGTGACCTTTTTTGGAAACAGGGTTGCTGCAGATATTAATTAGTTAGAATAAGGCCATACTGGAGTCAGGTGGACCTTTAATCCTGCTGACTGCTGTCTTCGTAAGAAGACAGAGACACATAGGAAGAACGTATTGTGACGACAGAGGCAGAGATTGGAGTGATGCGGCTACAAACCAACGAGCACCACGGATTAACAGTCGCTACCAGGAGCTAGGAACGGGTAAGGAAGGATTCTCCCCAGAGTCTCAGGGGAAGCACGGTCCTGCTGACACCTTAATTTTTGACTTCTGGCTTCCAGAACTGTGAGAGAATACATTTCTGATGTTTTAAGCCACCCAGTTTGCAGTACTTTGTTACAAAGCCCTAGAAAATGAATACAAGGGTTCACGAAGATCGGATGAGTTCCAGAGACATAACTGTGTGTGTGTGAACGACACATGAGTAAAGTGCAGACTCTTTTGCAAGAGGATCGCATCTGAAGTGAGCAAGCCCTTCCTATGTGCCTAGCACTGTGCTAAGCATTTTATTATCATCGTTTTATTTAATATTATCTAGCACTGCAACCACATGGGTTAGGTTCTAATACCACCCCCAATTTAGAGACAAAATCTGCACTAATTCTGTTTAAAGAATTATCCTTTCAAGGGATGTATTATTCTGCTCTACAGATTCTTTCTGGTGAATAATGAAGATCTTGTGCCATTATGCAACTTTCATTGTATTAAGCACTAGAAATTTAAAATGTTTAATTTCAATGAGGAAAATAATTGGCAGCCCTCTCTTTCTTCAAAGCTTGTTATATCAAAGTTAAATCTATAATTAAAAGAACAACACAGACCTGGTCTCTGTTATATTCATGTAATGTACTAATAGTCATTATATATAATAAATTAAAGTGGCTCAAATATTACCGTGATTATTATGCATAGAAAAAAGCCTTCTTAAACCATTATGTTTAAAACATATACCTGCTTTACATGGATGGATTACAGGTTTAAAAAAACCAAAATTATAATTTAAGTAAAAACTATCATAAGCCATGCTAGATTTAAACTACTTTAGGAAATATTTCCATTTCTTGATTGCCAATAATTATTGGATGTTTTACTCTTATGTTCTGCCTATATTTTTTACTTTGTAAAGTATTTCAAAACAAGTGCAAAATGCTACTTAATGATAGAAGATCTCAGAATCTTATAATATCCCTGTATCAAGACTGTGCATGGAAAATAAGAGAATCTCTAAATCCCTCCAGACATATGGTTTACAATGAAGTGGTTTATTCCTGAATAAACATTAATCTCAGACAGAGGCAGCAAGTGCCATTTCTCCACCTCCAGATTTTTCTAATTCATATTCTCTGTGCTGAAAACAAACACATCAGTTTGAATTTGCTTCATTCTTGCATACCCTCATATCAAAATATGAAGAGCTTCGATTGTTTGGCAAACCCTAAAGCCTCACAATTGATTTTTGTCATTATTATTCATTGTTATCAATTTGAGTACTATCAAAATCAGCAGAGTGGGCTTTAGAATTTAACTGCCTAATAATAAACATGGAGTAACACAAGCATAAACCCTAGTTTTTACACTTGTAAATTTATCACATATGTGTATATTGTAATTCTTATTTTGCTATAATGCAAAATATAATACATTTATAGAATTATAAATCTTTATAATTAAGCAGATAATGCCCTGATATATACAATCATATAAGATACTTCTGAAGTCTAACACACAGTGACCTATTAAAGAAAGGTAAAATTTCAAAAACTAAAAGATGAGGAATATTTATGTGTGGTAAAGCTCTCTAATGACACAAATGTGCAGACCATCTTTTGTAGGTATAAGGCAGTGGCTGCTGAAGGAATTGGTATAAAGACACCTGAGGCCATATGGTCATATCTCTTTACCTTTACTGATGCAATGGAATTACCAACCTTTCTCCCTCAGCCCCTCCCACCATTGGAAAGGAGACTCCAAGTACACACTTTTGTTCCCAGCTGAACAGTGCAGAGGATCGGAGACTAGTGGTTTTTCATACACAAATGTATTTGTTCATACATTTCATTAACAAATATTTACTGTTAGGCAACAATCATATTAAAATCAAAAAGAGAGTTCCCACCTTTAGGCATCACTCTGAAGCATTAGAGTGTGTGGCCACCCAAATGGCACCCTGTGAGGCATGTGTTAGTCATCAATTCCTGAATAACAAACCACACCAAAACATAGCAGCTTAAAATGACACACATTTCTGATCTCGCAGTCTCTGTGTGTCAGGAACGTAGGTACGGCCCAGCTGTATCCTCTGCTTCTTGGTCTCTCACAAAGCTACAATCACGACGTAGGCCCAGGATCTGTGGTTTCATCTGAAGACTCAACGAGTGAAGGATTCTCTTCTAAGCTGGCCCAGTGGTTTTGGGCAGCCTGCATCTCTGTGGGCTGTCAGACCGAGGGCTGCAGGCCATGTGAACCTCCCACACACCGCAGCTTTCTCCATTAAAACATGCAAACCAAGAATGCAATACAGTCTGCTAACAGTTGGAAATTACGGATGTTTGTCATCTAATCACATAAGTAGTGTTCCATTTTGCTTGCTGTATTCTACTGGCAAAATCAAATTACTAGCGACAGTCCACTCTCAAGAGGAGGGTATTACACAGGCATAGATACCAGAGGGGGATTGCTGGGGGCCGTCTTAGAAGTCTATCTCAGGCACTAAATGGTCTCCTTCCCACAGTTACTTTTTACCACTAGAAATCCATGCAGTCTAAGACCTCTACTAGGGGAGTCACCTTGGGACACTGAAAACTTACATTTCCTAAGGCATCCTTTATTATGCAAATACACCACCATGGCTATGTTAGACTGTTAGCTCTCCAGTGGGTGTCAAGCTATGGACACAGGGAAGATAAATTGTGAGGAGGTGCAGTGGCAAAAAAATCATTGACTATGAGATGGTGGCTGGGAGAATGGGCCTGCGGCATGCCCTACAAAGAGGAAGGGAGAGAGGAGGAGAGGGAGTTTTAAGTCTTCACTGACTGTCTGTTCTCTCCAAGATATTAAGGATAATATGAATAATAATAAGGTTACTCCTACAACCAGCTTAGTTTGGTCCCTAAATATGTCTGCAGTTGGGCTACTCTTAACCTCTGTGGCTACTGCTGGTGACCAGACGAGTAGAATTCAGAACCGTGGGTCACAACTGCACATCCTCCTGCGTGTGTGTGAGGAGGGAGCTCAGCAGGGTGTCAGAGCTTTCAGAATAGAAATGTCAGTTACAATTTTCCTTAGAAATTATAATTTAGGGCTTTGAAAGTAGTTCTGCCTATGGGGACTATTCAATTTTACCAAAGAGCCAGTGCATACTTGGCTAGGTTAGTGAACTTGGAATGATAACAGTGCATTTTTCAGCATGCATAGGCCCAGGACTTCAACTGTTTTGCCAGGCAGAGATAGGTGTCATTCCCACCAATACACCTACTCACATTCTGACTTTCAGTTCTGCTGAGAAAGTTAGGCAGCAACCCCTGACCCTTAGTTTCTCTTTGCTATGGGGAGGCTGGAGGTCTTGTATGTGTTTTCCTTCGGTACACTGTAAACTCCTATTCCTCACTGTGCTCCCATATCCGGCGCACACCAGTCACTCGCTAATGTTACAGAGGAAGTTAATGGATCATGGTGGCACTCAAGTCTTAGAAGCAATTGCAGCAGCTTCCACGACTTCCAAGGTCTGTCTATGGTCTTAGTGAATTTGCTAAAAATAAGAATTTGATTTATCAAGGTCATTGGAGACACGATTCATGCAAGGGACAAAACCATATTATAATAATTATGGTATTTTTAAAAGGATAGTTATGACATTCATATATCATTAATTAAGGATTATTGAGTCATTCCATGTGACCTCTATGATTCTACTTAATTTAAGAAGCTATAGCATGAAACAAAGACTTTGATCTTCAAGACAATGACTCTGACAAGTGGCTGGGTACTAGTGACAATCAATGTCATATTGCTCAGATCAACTAGAGAGTAGCATTGGAAGGCCTGGTGAAATGAGTTCTAAGCCATCTATTTCCTCAAAAATACACATTTGTTCATGGTAACTTTAATTTTTTAAATCAGTATTCCTAGGAAAAAGATTAATTTTGAATATATTTTTAAATAAATAGGATACTTAAATAGGCATCTTCTCTAATCCAACTTTGCCTAAATTTGGACTAGGTATATTTGCTCAAGGTAGATGTTGATTTTCAGGAAATAAATAGGAAACACTGATCCCTTTATTGCACATTAAAAATTTAAATGGGCTTGAGCCCAGGAGTTTGAAGATGCAGTGATCTATGATGATACCACTGCACAACAGCCTGGGCGACAGAGTAAGACTATGTCTCAAATAAAAAAAAAAGAAGAGAGCCTTCTCATTGACTGTTTCCCATGCAGGACTGTTCATGAGTATTAAATAAACTGTTACAGTGTGAGGACTGTTTTTGTTGTTGTTACAGGAGCCATCATTATCATTACTAATGTATGCACATAATTATGTAGGGATTTGAATCAGAAATATCTAAACTTAAAGTAGTATCTCCCAGTTATGCAAAATGTGCTCCTTATTGTGGATTATATTAATAATTAGAGTTTATTTATGTAAATAAGATTTGCACAGAAAAGTAATTGTTATCAGGTTGTTACTTCCTTTAAGAAAGCACATCAATGCAAGATGTTTGCAACGAATGGCAAAAAAAAAAAAAAAAAGAAAAGGAAAAAAAGAAAGCATATCCAGTATTTATATACGTTCATGTGTAGCAAACAATGTAATTGATTAACTATTTTACATAGGTCTAAAGAAATGAAATTTTTAAAGAAAATCTCCCAGATCATTTGTCTACCATATTGTTGGAGGAAAAAAGAAATAGGAGTGTTAGCAGTATTCTCTAGAGTCATATGAATTTAGAAAATAAAATTTTGTGGTATATTATAGCAACACAAAAAAAACCCTCTTAAATCAGAAATAATTTTTATTGCCAAATAGAATCTCTCTGGAAGTAGAGCTCATAATGAAATTACTGGCAGACTTTTAACCATAATCTCACAAATGAAAAGACTGTAGCAATTTAAAATAAGGTTTTTGGTTTGAGGTCTGTCAAAATAATAAATTGGATGTTTTTTATTTGGTTGGTTGGTTTCTTCACTAATGCTTCATTAAATATTCAAAATCTGTGGCTCAAGCTAATTTCATATCACTGAGCCTAAGATTTTAAACATTCAGTGTTGTTAATCTTTTGAAAGGGCATTTGTCACACTAGATAAGCAAGCAGTAAAGAAATATGCAGAAATGAGCTTCCTACTGAGTTATTTACTTGGAATAAGTGTATGCTATAAAATGTCTGACCTAAAGTATTTAACTATAATAACCCAAGAGCCAATAAAACATGGGTTACACAGAAAGTCCATCAAAATTTAATACGAATGATACAAAAAGAAAAAAATTAACTCTGTGATAACCTGAAAGCATTAAAGTCACAGTACTAAAAGCAAAACAAAACAAGTAAAAAAACTTGAAAGAATATTACGTCAAAACTTCTGCGATTGCACTTATTGTTGGAGAAATAAATAAATTTTAAACACAATATAATAGACTACTTTTTGATAGCATTTCTGAGCTTGCTAAATTTACATCAGTTGTATACTCTGTAGGTAAAACAGTTTACTTTACAGATAAACTATTTAATGGATTCTTTAAAATACCGATTATGCAGCAAAAGTGATAATTTTCAATGCTTCAGGTCACTTACCTTCTGACTCATTTAAGGAACAAAAATAAGGGATGTTTTCCATCCTAAATTACTAACTATAATTTTACGGTTCATTCAAACCCCTTACATATTTATAAAAGTTTTTAAGAACTTAGTCAACTTTTCACAGTTTTTTCAACTAGAACCAAAGTCATCTTTCTGATTTCTAATCAGCCTGTTATGAGAAAATATTTCTCTCTTTTCAATGCCTCATCTGAATTGGGTTACTCAATAAAATTTATATAGTAGTTAATCAAATAATTCCATTCACCTCCCATGTAACGGGCACTGAATTGTATAGGTGCTGGAGTTACAGTGGAGCAGATACCATTCTTGCCCTCACGAGGCTTAGCGTCTAGAAGAGACAGTGCGCATTTTCTAAAAGAGATATGGGTGGCATCCATGTGACTAGGCAGCGAGACAGGCTTAATTTCCTCAATAGCATGTTCCATTTAGAATGCAATTTCCTGTGATAGCCACCATCATTTTTCAAGTTTAGACTTGGAGGCTTAGCATTTCAGATTCAATATTCTCCAGACATCACACCTGCAGTTGAGTAGTTGATACTTGAAATCTTGGGTTATGGCTGTGAGTACGCGGTAGTTTAACTGGGTGAGGAGAGCGAAAAGAACTACATTTGCCTACTAGGCAAAGACAGCATCTCTTCTCACGAGAGGAGGGCATTCATCCAACCTCCCCTTCCCCTAATCCTTCCAGCTGGGGGCATAGTTGTTCCTCCATAGGACGACTCAAAGTCACAGTTCATTCACTAATTCATTTATCCATTCATCCAGCTAAAACATACTGCGCACCTACCATGTGCCAGAGTGCATTACAGTGCTTCTGATTGCAGTGACAAAACGACGAACACAACAGACAGAAACTCCTGCCCGCGTGGAGCTTATATTCGGAAGATACACAGTAGGCAAAAAGCATAGTACGTCTGTGAGGGGTGCCAAGAAGCGCACACACAAGGCAGAGGTAGGAAATAGGAACTGCAGGAGGTGGGAGGCAGGCCCAGGGGAATTTCAGAGGGGGAGCAGGAAGGTCTCACTGAGGGCGTCTTGATTCATGTCAGTTAAGGTGAATGAAGAGGATGTTGAGCAATACATTGGATGGGTGATAATCTGAGAAAGTTTGTAATTGAGAGACTAGAATTGTTTTTTCCTCCACCACAGTAAATATACATTCTTATATAAATTCCAGAATAAAGATACTAAATACACTATCTAAATCATATTCCCAGAATCCTGGCAGAAGCAAACACGGAGACCCATGTAGGGTAAAACCTGCAGAGAAAGTGCAAGGAGGTGACAATACTGACACTCATTAGGTTTTTAAAATGCCAGTAAAAGACAAGATGCAATGAGCTACAACACAGCACCCTTGGGGACCCCTCACCAGGACTGGGGCAAAGCTTCCATTCTCACTAGAGCTTAAGTGAGCTTTGTGTGGTAAATTTTTTCATTGTGGTAATAAATTTGGGATAAAACTGTTTGCAAGTTATTATAACTCCTTAATAAAATGACACATTTTATGGAGTAGGCCTTCATGATAAATAAATAGACAGTATCCCCATCTGAACTTTCACTCTCCAAGTATTTTCTAGAAAGACTTGCAAAGCTTTTATCCTGAAGATTTGTGATAAAAAAAAACATTCTTGGGGCTGGGGAAGACTTCTAGACTAAAAAATCCCAGTAAAATTAAAAAAGAAATATTAATTGTATTTTCAAAAAATTAAATTGTACCAAAAGACATCATAAAAATTCAAAATATTTGGAAAATAATTTTGGTGCTTTTTCTGCAGATGATGACTTAGATGGTTAAATAAGCTATAATAAATAAAGAACTCTAAAATAAATGTGAAAAAGGCAATAGAAATCAATAGGAAAATGGGCCAAGGGTGTGAATAGGAAAGTCCTAGAAATGTAGTTCTAAATGATCAGTAGATCTTTCACAAGATGCTTAAACCCACTAGTAGTTGGAAAATGCAAATTCACTTAAAAATGAAAGATTACTTTATAGACCTCAGGCACATAAAAACTTAAAAGGAGCATTAGACCTATTGTGGGAAGGTGAAAGAGTACTCTTATATAATACTGGTGAAAATGTACTCTTAGCTTCACATCTGACAGCATCTATTAAATTTTAAAACATGCTTTCTCCTGGAAACGTAGTACGACTATCTACAGCATTGAGTACCGTCACATGCTGTACAGGTTTGTAGCCTAGGAGTGATAGGCTGTACCATATAGCCTAGGTGTGTAGTAGGCTGTGCCATGTAACTTTGTTTAAGTACACTCTGTGATGTTCACACAATGACAAAGTTGCCTAAGTATGCATTTCTAAGAATATATCTCCATTGTTACGTGACAGATGACTGTAATGTCACATCTGTGCCTTAAATATCATGCAGCTAACAAAAAGAAAAAACTGGTTTCTATACCAATTTACTTAGAATAATTTCCATTATAGATTATTGAATAAGAAAAATAAAAATGTGTATAATACAAATGTTTAAACAATAAACCAAAAATGCTCTATAAATTCAAATATATGCATATACATTCATATGTACAAATATGCAAATTTTACATGTGATAATGAGTATTGAGAAAAGTACAGCATATTACACATCAAGTTGTTAATATGATTCACCTAGAAGAACAATGGGGGTAACAAAGGATAATGCAGGCGAAGGTAGAAAGATTGAGGGGGAACAAAAAAAAAAGACTAGCATTGATATCTCATCTTTGAAAATACTGTATTTTTGCCTGTGTATATACTTGTAAAAAATTAGAAAATATTTAAACATTTAAGGTCAGTTGTCCTCTGAAAATTTTATGAAAACTAAGCACACAGGCCAGGCGAGATGGCTTACACCTGTAATCCTAGCACTCTGGGAGGCCCAGGATGGAGGATCTCTTGAGCTTGGGAGTTTGAGACCAGCCTGAGCAAGAATGAGACCCTGTCTCTACTAAAAATAGAAAAAATTAGCCAGGCGTGGTGGTGCGTGCCTATAGTCCCAGCTACTCAGGATGCTGAGGAAGGAGGATCGCTTGAGCCCAAGAGTTTGAAGTTGCAGTGAGCTAGACTGAGGCCTCAGTACTCTAGCCTAGGCAACAGAGTAAGACTTTGTCTCAAAAAAAAAAAAAAAAAACGAAAAAAACTAAGCACCCAGAAACTCCATGTTTGCACACAGACACAAAAATTTCCGTGTAGTTTGAAAGGGATTATAAATGCCTTAAAACTCTTCCATGGGTATGAGATTAAGGCCATCTCAAACTCTGTGTGGATGTGTGGACCTAGGACCATTTCTGATCAAGTGTGCGCCACCAACTTGACACGGGAAATGATCAAGAGGTGCTTTGGCCAAATTTGACCACTAGACAATTCTAGCAGATAATTTTTCCGTTTAAATGCAGCCTGTGGGGGAGAGGATGGGATGGGTAAATTCACACCTAGCGGGTACAATGCATACTATCTGGGGCATAGACAAACTTATAACTTTGCCTCAAATGGTACAAAAGCAATTTATGTAACCCAAACGTTTGTACCCCTGTAATATTCTGAAATAATCATTGTTTTTAAATAAATAAATAAATGCAGCCTGTGTAGACTTGGAGAGTAGCTGGTTCAACCTGATGCATCTGATCAGATACATATCTCTCCCATCATGAGTCATATTAAAATCCATATTATTTTTCTTCATGGCAGGAGACTCTTTGGGCTTGAATTTTTATACAAGAAAAGTTTTAGATTTCTGGGGAAATCATTGTAGTGAACCCAATTGAATTAATCCATTCTTTTTGGCAACTTAACACAGAACCTCAGCTTAGGGTTTACTCTTTCAATTACTTTTTGCCTATGTCAAGATGTTATCCCTTAGGCCATGTGCACAAAGAACAGGAAACCAGCCAAAATTATTTTCCATCAAAATGTCCAGTTAGAAAAGGGAATAGAGTTAACTGGTTTAGAAATACAGAGGCAATCCTAAAGGTTAGGATGGAACCAGATTTTCGAGTCTAGCTTTGCCCTTTTCTAACTCGCAGGCCTTTCAGCTATAATGTAGAAGTGCTTTTTCAAAGGGCAACATTTTTAGAAAAGGCGTCTTAAGAGGGCCGCGCAGGAAGACCTACTTTCAATCCCAGCCTGCCGGGAGCATCGGGTACAACATGAAGTGCCAAGGAAAGAGGCTATATTTTCTCCTTGCTTATTCATTCCTGAGGCTGCCCCCAAAGAAAAGTCACCAGGTTACATGAGGACTTAGTAATGGGACTATTATAGACAAGGCACTAAATGAGTTCGAGAAATTCATTCGTCTTATTGACTGCGCTTGCAATCTGGAGAGAATACAGTCACTTTGAACACAATACAAATAAACGCCTATAGCACCTCTGACGCAAACACATCCAAGGCACTTTTCAGCGAAGTACCATACTAAAATGTACAAGTGCACTGTCAGAGAAAATGGATCGGTTTAATTATATAAAATTAAAGTTTAGGTTTGAACAAAGCTTTCAATTTAGCATTTTGTTTTCTAGGTTAAACCACAGTCAATAAATGTGTGGGGGGGTGGGCATTGTAAATATATGATCAGGTCCTGGAAGTTTTCAGCATTTATCAGTACATAGATTGTATTGGATAATTGCTAAAATACCCTCAGATATTTATTATGGAGCTTTAGAATCTGCATTTTATAATATCTATTCGGTTCAAGCACTGACTGACTTGCAGTACAAATTACTTGGGAAGCTATTCATTTCGAGTCTGGGTTACCTGGTTTGGCTTGCTTCCTTGGTTGACTTTGCGAGATAGTTGTCCCAGGTCTGCTTCCTTTTCCTGATGTGCACATGGCCCAGCTGACCACCACCCAGATGATATTTTCCACATCTTCACAGCTGCTTCCCAATTTCTCATGGGAAAAACAGGAGCCAATGAGTTCTCATGCACCTCTGCCACTGAAAGCAACTCGAGAAAACCTTCAGAAAGATGCTGTTTCCTGACAACACTCAATATATTTTCAACGTTCTATGGAAGCTCCTTGCAGCTCCCCCAAAACGAACACTGGTGTGAGACACACCTTTTACCTTTCAGCGCTCTGATGATGCCGCAAATGTATTTGATTGTTTAGCGAAATCTGTAGTTTTTCCATCGGAGGCTGGTATCCTCCGCTGATCAAATGAAAGGCATCTTTGCCAAACAGCCACTTCACGTTGTGCTACAACAGCTAATAAAGATGAGGAGAATTGGTGTAAGTATTGAATGGTTCTCCTTTACTCAGAATTATTTAATATTTTTACTTGCTACTTTATAATTCTACAGGTTATCAAGCTAAATGCTTATAATTGTGCAAGTCTTCAGGAAATCTATGTTTGTGTTGCCATATTATCTTTTATATGCTGGCTGTTAACATTTTTCTGGAGGATGCCATGAATGCTAATTTGCCAATGCTTAAATAGAGCCTTGAACTTGAGAGCATGTAGGTGTGGTCCTAACAATATGGGCACCCTAATAATAAGGGGATTTGCTGTGAGCATAAGAACAAGTATGTTATTTGTGATAAAATGATCTTAGTTGCATCCAGATATTTGTAGGAATAAGGGAAATATAAAAAGATAAAGAATGAGTCTGAAAGTGTTCCATGTGCTGTCCACAGATGATCATATCACTGATTTTATCTGTGATTTCAAATCACTCTTTGGACATCTAATAGATTCCTGAGCTGGACACTTGTTTTGGAACCTCCTCTTCAAAGCCATAATAATTTCCTTTGCATCATCTGAGCCCCCCAAATCTGTAAATAGTGTATGTGTTTTAGTTTTCTATTGCTGAGTAACAAATTACCACCAATAGTGGCTTAATGCAATGCAAATGTATTCCCTCACCATTTCTGCAGGTCAGAAGTCTGGACACAGTGGAGCTGAATTTTCCACGCCAGATCTCATGAGGCCAAAATCAAGGTGTTGGCCAGGTGTGCAGCCCTCACCTAGGGCTTGGGGTCCTTGCCCAAGCTTACCGGTATTGACAGGATCCGTTTCCTCACTTTCTTCCAGACCAGCCCAAGCACATTTCTCTGACTTTCTCTCTCTGACCAGCCAGAGAACAGCCTCTTCTTTTAAAGGTTTTGTGTGACTCAGTCAGGCTCACCCAGACAATCTCCCAGTCTTAAGATCAACTGATTTGGAACCTTAATTATATCTGCAAACTCCTTTCATGACAGTACCTAGATTAGTCTTTGATTGAATAACTGGAAGAAGGTTCTAGGGGTCAAGAATCTTAGGGGTCTATCTTAGAAGTCTGCCTGCCACAATAAGTAAAAATCTCTTTGTAGACACGACCTCTGAAATACTAAGCAAGTAGAATTGGGAATCCAATCAGGGAAAGCTTGTCCCTCTGCCACCTTTAAGCATCAGATTTCAATCTGAAACGTGGAGATGTTAATATCTGCCATGAAAACTGTTGTGAATTACGGCAGGAGACCAAGGAGAAGGACGGGCATTTTATTTAGGCGTAACAGCAAAGTGGTGGGTGTGGACAGGGTGGCTGTCCTGTGTGCAGGGGTGGGATGCACAGGGGAGAGGACGCCTGAGAACACCCCCACCACCCCAGGGGCTTCAGACTGGAGGCCACAGAGAGCATAATGGAAGCCAACACAGGGACCCGCCCATGAGGCTCAAGCCAAGCAAGCATGCACCACAGACCATCTGCAGCCAAGAGCCCTGAACTCACAGTCCAAAAATTGCTAGAGGAGGCCACATGCCCTCCAGTCCCAAATATGGCTCTCACTGTACCTTTGACTGTAAGATTCCTCCCTTGACTTATGACATGGCTGGTTCCTTGTCTCCCTTCAGGTATGAGCTCAAACTAATATCCCGGTCACATACAACCCCATTACCTTGATTTATAGATCTCTAACTTTGTTACAACCTGAAATTCTCTTGTACGTATTCATCTCTCCCAGCAGAAGAATAAACTCGATGATGGGTTTTGTCTTCCTTGTTCACCGTTATGGCAGAGTGCTCAATTATTAATAATACCATTGAATGATTCAATACATGAATGAATGAGAAATCCAGAGGTCACAACCTCTCCTAGGCAGAAGTCACATCTGTTCACTCTCCTTTCTTACCTATATAGACAGGTAAAGTAACTTTGTAGCCATCTGGATTTATATATTTCCTGTGAATTTGTCAACATCTGTGGTCCTATGCCGGAGAAGTGGTAACATTTAAACAGAAATCGTAAACTATCTATATCTTCACTTGAAGCTTTACTGTCTGTGATCTTGGGGCATCTTCTGAGAAGCTGGGAGATGCCACATAAATGTAGGAAAGAGATACATAGCAGCCAGTGGACAGACATAGGCTTTGACATCAGACGGACCTAGGGTTAAATCCCAGTTTCACAACCCACTCTAGTTGTGTGCATTTAAGCAAGACCCTTAATGTCTCTGAGCCCTGGTGTCCTCTCTTAGAAAAGGATAAAGATATACCAACCTGAAAAGATTTCTACCGTATACACAGGTAAGTGTGTACAACAGATTTTTAAAAGTAAGGTTTTTGCTAGGTACCAACATGAAGTTATGTTGACCTTCCAGAGTGAGATCCTATGTCAACTTTCAAAGGAAATTTTTAAGAACCATCTCCACAACTATTGGGCTCTTCAGTCAGGTCAAGGATATAAAAAGAGGTCTGAGTGGGAGGGAGGAGAGTATCAGCGACGTTATCTCCTTGGGGAGAGCCGTGGCGGAGTTGCCAGCCCCAGTGCACTCTCTGTTGCGGGGCACGCTCCCTCCTGCTGGCCCCCAGCTTGGAGAGAGTGGGCTGCCACCCGGGGGCCAACAGGTAGTTTGCTGTGTGTCCCTTTCAGTTGAGCAAGTGGCCTGTGACCTGGTGCTACCTGGGGGGTGGGGAAGGGTAAGAGCAGAGGGTGAGAGAATGGCTGAGAATTGGTTCTGGAACAGGGAGCATTTCTGTGCTGCTAACTTGGCCTTTGTCAGGTCTAACGCCCCCCGCCCCCTCTGTCCTCCCTGTGCTGCACCAGTGGAAGGTCCAGTTAGCTAAGGAAGAAAGGAGGAAATGGGCAAAGTGAAGATGTGCAGGAGCCCAACCAGACCCTTCCTCTCCCAGAGCTGCTTCCAGCCTGCAGCAGCCCTGGTCTGGGGGGAGCAAAGCTCTACTGCCAAGCCAAGTTTCAAATTTCTTGACCTGAGTATTCTAGTTAACATATCAAGACCAAATAGTAGGACTGGAAGAAGAGGTAAAGTTAAAAACAACAACAACAACTGCTGTATTGTGGCATTTCTCAAGGGAAATATACTTACTATTTTTATAATTAAATAGAATTTAATTCAAGAAGTTAAATCATCTAAGAAATGACAGTACTAGTCCAGTACATATGCTATACTAAAATGTATGCTCATTTCCCCTCCAAAAACTTTTTTTGACAGAAGTTGAAATTGTAATGAAATATATATTTTTTATATAAATATAACATATATATATATACACACACAGACACACATTTTGCATTGTCTGGAATTGCCACAAATTCCAAGGGAGTCACTTATTCATCAAGAAATAAGATTGCTTCCAGAAGGTAAGTGTCCTCTTTCTGCAGATATTAAAGAGACGAGGACAGAGAAAAGGTCATTTAGTTTGGGATTTAATAGGTTGTTAGAAACCTTGAAAGTGCAGTTTCTGAGGTGTTTTGTGGAAAGAAGACAGATTGCAGGGAGTTAAAGGAGAATGGGGAGGAAGAAATGGAGGCAATAGCTGTTGACATGCTAGAGGAGGCAGGGAGCAAAACAGGATGATGGCTTTTGATCCGTCAGCAAGATCAAATGAGGGGGAGGCTATTGGGAAGATGGAGAAAGGCCTCTGAGTATCTAAAGGCAAAGAGGAAGAAACCAGGGGCTGGAGAAAGATTTAAGATGCCAAAGGAAAAAAAGGAGGAAAAAGAAATGGAGAAATTTGCCCATTTAAAAAAAGGAGGGAATGTTTTATTTTCCTAAGAGTTACTATTCATTTTGCACCAGCTATATGTTAGACATTTTACTAAGCAATGATATAAGGCACCTCACAGCAGTCTGGTGAAGTGGGTGTCATTATGCCCATTTTAAAGATGAGAAAACTGAAGCTTACAGGGTCTAATTGTCAACTCTCCAAGTTTAACAGGCTCTAAGATGTCTGGTTTTTCCTCTACACTACTCTGATTCTTTTTTCTTTTGTGAAGAAAGAAGACCAGTCAAAGAGATGTCAAACAAAAAATTTGCCAAGAATAAAATGGGAGAAAATTTAGTAACCTCCTAACCAAATAATTCATATTCTTACTAATAAAGAAGCTAAGGTAATTTGCTGAGAACATGGAAGAAATATGCAATTGAAAGCTAATGAGGAGGGGCTGTTTGGAGTAATCACTGTGGGAAATATTCTAGAGAAGCCACAAAAATGTGCATAAAAAGACCGTGATCTCTTATCTCTGCCAAAAAATAAACATGTTCCTAAAGCACATTGTTCGTGAGTTCCTAGGCAACCTCATTCACTTCAGTAATCATGACATTTTTAGTCACAAGTCTTATCGATCTAACACTCGAAACTTCTTTTCTTCAGATGAAGAAACTTGGGTTCATTGATTATAAAAATTAAGTGACATATACTCTTCAGTGATAGAAATCAAATTAAATTAACCTAGGCTATGAAGTGCTTTTTTTTTTTTTTTTTTTTTTTTTTTTTTTTTTTTTTTTTTTTTTTTTTTTTTTTTTACCAAATCGTACTATTTTCTTCTCTGGAGAAACTGATTTATCCTTAAAGTTACGTTGAAATTGTTTTTTCAAGGGACAAGAAGACTTCATCAAAATATGACTGTATGTTTTGAGGGAATAAATGGTGGGGACAAAATGGGATTGTTATTAACCTTTATAGTCTATTCATTAGCCTCATCTTTCTGGCTGTGAGAGAAATGGGATGCTAGTAAAACGCATTCTTTGCATTTTTGCCGCCCTAACAGAAGATGCCTTTATTTAAATTATAGCTCATTTCATTGCCATGGTGTTATATATTAGAAATTGATTACCCCCATTTCTTCTGTAATAGCATCATTATATTTGAGGGAAGCTTTTGTTTTATTTTTTTAAAGTAAGAAATAATGAGTGTGTGAAAGTGAAATCTTAATTTTTATTGAGTCTACAATTTCGAATAAAGCATTCTGACTATAATTATAGCATTAAATTGAATTTCAGGACAATTATTATTTTCTAAGTAAAATGAGATTGTTTTCAAGGTTTTCTTTTCAATAAAATATCAATTATTATCAGCCTTTTAAAAGCATTGTAATAAGTCTGACACCCACTTTTAAGCAGATAGAAATACAATTGATCAAAGCCGTAAACTATTCCTAGCCCTATATCTTGTTGGTGATCTTAAAATGTCCCTTAACTGTGGAATAGTTGCTGTCTTTCATGAGTCTTTGAAATATTTCAAACATTTATGTAGATGATTCAGTACTTTTTGATAGCTGAGCTGGTAAAATTTTGACTTAAGCTTTTAAATAATAAACTTTAACAAATTTCTGAGATTTGAGGAAAGGGAAAAGACTGGAAATAGGAAAAGGGGCTGGGCGTGGTGGCTCACGAGTATAATCCTTACACTCTGAGAGGCCGAGGCGGGAGGATCGCTCAAGGTCAGGAGTTGGAAACCAGCCTGCCCAAGAGTGAGACCCTGTCTCTACTAAAAATAGAAAGAAATTAATTGGCCAACTAAAAATATATAGAAAAATTTAGCCAGGCGTGGTGGTGCATGCCTGTCGTCCCAGCTACTCGGGAGGCTGAGGCAGGAGGATCGCTTGAGCCCAGAAGTTTGAGGTTGTTGGGAGCTAGGTTGACGCCACGGCACTCTAGCCTGGGCAACGGAGGGAGACTCTGACTAAAAAAAAAAAAAAGAAGAAGAAGAAGAAGAAAAGTTAAACGTAAAAGCACTTGTCTCTGAATATTAAAGACCTTAGCTTGTTTTTAATGTTCTCTTTGGAATTTATTGAGATATAAAATAAACCATAGTTGCTGTCCCTCCCCTTGAAGAATTTGTAGTCAATGGACAAGTTCATACATAAATGCAAATACTAGAAATGAACACAAGGATGGCATATTATCACCTTTATTCCTTATGTGGAACACCCCACTGCATCCATAGCACCTGGAGGTAGGGTTAGTGATCACTGCTTTCCTCTGGTCAGTTCCATGAGGGGCTGGACAAGACACGGAGGGTGTAAATTATGGCCAAGTCACCAAAGCAGGGTTTCTCCTTGTGAGATATTCCTCATTCATTTCCCCAAGCAACCTTTGGTATATGCAAAACTTCAATCTTTATAGCGTTTAAGTTGGACAAAATACTATATTTGTCAAAAAGCTTTTTCATAGAATCAAGTGTGCGCTTTTCTTTATTCAATTATTATTTGAGACAGAATTTATTATTATTTGTGCTTTTCTTTATTCAATTATGATTAAATGTGGGATTTCCATTAAAGAGAGATGCTCAATATAGAACAATGGGTAGCTACAAGTCCTAATAGGAATTATAGACATCACTTAAAGGGCAAGGCTGAAACCACTACTATATAAGTTGGGGTTTTTCCATCCAAAGATTCCCTAAGGACTCTTAAAATTCCATATTTTTAATAAAGTTCACTCTCAAACAAGAGTCTGATGGGATTCTCATGATATTGAAAAAGAAAAAGATTGTACGAGTACTACTACCAGTCTACATAATCCTACTCTAGAAACAGCAAAGCTGTAATGTTCTAAATTAATTTTGGACATGGATATGGTAACCAAATATTTTCCAAGCCTTATCATTCTATTAGGTCAAGCCCAGTTCTTATCCACTTGCCCCAGCTCTCCACAAAACTATGATTTTGAGAACAGAGACTGTAACTCATTCATTCTTGTGGCTGGGAAGAAGGAGGTGCATCATGAATAAAAGTGGATGAAAAAATAATGAATGAATGAATGAAGGAAGGAGTGAATGAATGGTGAAATCTTTTTCAGGGGGAGGGAAAAACACAGAACAAAAATTCAGTCCTAAAAAGGTTTTTAATCCCCTTATAATTTGCAATTTTAGAAGGAAAACAAAACTCTTTTCCCAGAAAGATTAGCAAACACAAAGAGATCCCTGCAGTGTAGTCTTTGCCACTTAAATTCTTGGATAAGCATCATCTTCCTCTGCAGTCCTCACCTTGTGGAGAAAGGGGGACTTTATCTGGGCAGTTCCACTATCAAGGAATGTAAACCAACATTCTAAGATTAAATAAATCTCATCAATACGAGCTGATTCCTGCTACCCTTTTTCTCCCCCATATTTAAATAGTAGCATACCTGTGCAGTATTACATATTTGGAATAGAAGAAGGGGAAAATTTATTAATGCCTCCCATAGAGCCTCCAAATGCGAGGCCCATTCTTTTAGCATCAGGGACTCGATCACCCACAATGTGCAGAGACAGCTGTGATTCTCTGGCACGGCATCCACAGGATGAGGAATTTAGAAGTGTATTCCACTCACTTTTTCTAAGACTTAAGGAAATGTTAAGAGACTTAACCATGGATGATATTCTCGGATACACGGGGGAAATATCCTGAAATATCTTGAATATTTGGCTCAGAAGCTCTTCATTTTTTTCCTCAAATCTCTTCAAAGTTTATTTTGTAAATAGAGATTCCTCTTCCTATGAAATTCTGAAAGTTTTGTGGTATGCTAATGAAAGAAATTTGGACCTTCAGAATTGTATTTACGAGCCTGGAGACGTCTTCTGTACGTGTGCCTATTAGGCCCAGGAGGTGCCTACAAATATTAATATTCAAAATCTCTCAGTGTATGTATCTTTGTTGGCTGGGAAACCAGGCTGTCAGTTCATTACTATGAAGTTTGACCAGCAGGGCAGTCTTGAGGCTGGCAAAGATCTTGCAGGCTTGTTCAAGGAAATAATGAAAACCAAGAATTTTTAAAAGGTGGAAATTAAAGATATGCAATAACATCAGAAGTCAATTCAAGAAGAGAAATAACCAGGGAATGCCATTAGTCAGCTAAAAGGCATATACACTAGTAGAAATGCCCAAATGTGGAAACCACTAGACCTGTAACTGATCATAAATAGGGTAATGATGCACACTCTTTGCCCAAAAGAGTCCTGGTTTGTCACTATTGTACAGTAACCCAGCTGGTTTAGCACTTGTCCTAGAAGTTATTTTTTAATGGAGAATCATTATGAATAGTTGCAATTAGATAAGCCAGAGTGCTTTTGATGGACTTGCACTTTGTACTTCCAGCTTCTGCCAGGGTCTCATCTAAACTGTGTGAAACCCACGTGCGGTGAACAGAGTTCTTCCTTTAACAGGTGGGCAAATCTGAAAGACTGAAACCCTCCCTTCTGTTCCCAGTCTTTTCCAGGTGGACCTTAACTAATTCCTTGCTTTCAAGAACAGCTTGTTGGTTCTCTGATGAAATGCTCTCCAGTCAGCAGCTATGGTCAGCCAGCACCTGCTAGTCTTAGCATTGACAGATGCATTCAACATTGCCGCCCCCTTGGCCTCCCAGAGTGCTGGGATTACGGGTTTGAGCCACCGCACCCGGCCTGCTATGCACTTTCTCAAATGCATGTGCAACAGTCTCTGTAGGGTATTTATCTGTGAGTGAAGTTGCCAGGTCTTGGGAGTATACACATTTTTACCTTCACCGGATGCTGCCCAATTGCTCTACAAAGTGGTTGTGCTCCTTTTCACACTCCCAGAGTGCTTGTGATCCACATTCTTGCCAACCACTGAGTGCTGTTGTAACTTCAAAATTGTTATCCTGATAGACTTAAAATAGTATCTGGGGCTGGGCACAGTGATTCACACCTGTAATACTAGCACTTTGGAAGGCCAAAGCAGGAGGATCACTTGATGTCAGGAGTTCGAGACCAGCCTGAGCAAGAATGAGACTCCCAACTCTACAAAAAATAGAAAAATTAGCCAGTTGTGGTGGTGCACACCTGTAGTCCCAGCTACTTGGGAGGCCAAGGCAGGAGGATGACTTGAGCCCAGGACTTTGAGGTTGTAGTGAGCTGTGATGACACCACTGCACTCTAACTCTGGTGACAGAGCAAGACACTGTCTCAACAACAATAACAACAAAAAAGTATCTGGTTATTATTTTAATTTGCATTTACCTGATTTTGTCAGAACTTTTTAATTTCAAAAATGCGGCTTTCATTCATATAGATTCTTAAAAATATGTATCTTGGTTTGAACTCCAGACGTGCTATAACCAGCTTAATGACCTTGGCGTGGTACTAAGTTTCCTAAGTCATAAAATTAAAAAAAAAAATTCTGCTAACTTTATAGGAGTGAATTAAAAGACCGATGAGTTAATATAGATGAAGCACTTACAACTCTGCTTGGCACAAGTTCTACATAAGTTTTAGATATTATTGTTTATATAAGTACCTAGACATTCTACAGGATCTAACGTTAAAACATGTACAGCCTTCCATTCTAATAGGATTCTCACTCTTGATTACAGTATTTAGAAATGATGATAAAGAATATTGCTTTTCCTTCTGCTTTTAGTAAAGAAAAAATAACTCAAAAAGGTTCAAATTAAAAGGAAAAGTGATTGTTATAAAATATCATACACATTAAGCACACAGTTCAACTGGGCATGCTTTTTATTCTATTGCAACAGTTTCGAACAAGCAACCGTTGGTGATCATGTGAAAACTTCATCCAGGGAGAACTTGAAAGCAGAACTAATCTATATATAGAAGATAATAGCTTCCATTTATTAAGAGTTGACTTTGTGCCAGGCACTGTTCTAAGCACTTCGTGAACCTAAATTCATTCTCACAACGCCAAGAGGTCTCTTACAGGTTGGGCCAGAGTCCAGATGGAAATTGGTCTCCCTGGCTACACTCCCCTCAACAATCCACAGGGCAAACTGAATGTGAAGGGAAGAACTGGAAGCAGATTCTGCCTCCGAAGGAGGTGGGGAGAAGGGAATTAGTGGCGCAGCAGGAGACCAAGTTCCAAAAGAACAAGAGAAAGCCTCCAACCTAGACGTAACCACTGAGATTTTATGCTCTGCCAAAGAGCAAGACCTCATCTAGGGTACAAGGAGACATAGAAGAAATATGAAAGTGCAGCAGCCACCAATCGGCTTGGGAAGGGCTGTCTAGACCCCTTGATGGCTGCAACAGACTACACTGCAGAGAACGCAGAGAATGACCCGGCACCCGGGCTGAATGCGTTCACCAACCATCTGGATTCACTGAGAATCTTTTTAGCTTTGGATCTGCTCATTGTCATGGTCGAAACAACCTCCCAGGACACACCATTTCTCTTTGATACAACATGCCCTGGGTCCAGGTGGCCTCTCCTCAACACCCCAGGAGACCTTCTATATCCCAGATCGCCTGTGCAGGAGGAAGAGCTCCGGGTGGACACTGCTTGGAGTCAACAGTGGGCCATCTTTCCTTTTCTATCTGTTAATTAAAAAAAATATATATATATATATATATATATATATACATATACCTATATATATTTCCCAAATTCATATTGGTGTGCTTCCCATGTAATCAATCCAGAAAAGCAACCCGTAATCTCATGAAAACCACTGATTAATTCATAAATGTTAACACTGAGGAGTGATAGTTGGGTGGTGATGAGTATGTTTTTCTGGTTACTTGGGTGACTTTTGTATTTTTCTGGCTACTTTGGAGATTAACTTTATAATTTTAACAAGATGCACTGTGAACTTAATGTAGTGCATGAATGTATTTAATGAAATAGAATGTGTTTGTCGTGTTGAATATGTCTTCTAAAGTCTGTGCTGAATAACAAACACCAAATATTGCTGTCATCATTCTGATCAATGAACTTGTTAAGAGTTGTATCTGAGGAGATAAAATACAGTATATGAATAAACGAAATACATTGATGTTTTACTAGTCAGCTATGACTAGTCATAAATAAAGTACTATAAACTAGTCATAAAATAAACAAAGTACTTTGACGTTTTACTAGTCAGCTATGACTAGTCATTGATGTTTTAAAGTCAGCTATGACATATATTTTGCCAGGAAAATACGTAAAGAGTCAAATGACATGAACATATGGTTCAAAAATTGAAAATGAGACATATAACATATTTATAAAAAAATTAAAGTAAATGCAAATTAAAACACATTTCCCTTTTAAATCTCTTCAATTATGAAAAAATGATTTAAAATTATAATATCTCATGCTGGCGAGGGAATAAAGAAATGAGTATTCTCTCACATTGCTGGTTGCATTTTTAAATGCTCCAACGCTTTAGGGAAGCAATTTGGCATTATATCACAAGCCATAAAAATATTCATACTTTCTATGCCAGAACCCCATTTATGTAAATATGTCTTAAGAAAATAATTCAAAACAGGGAAAAAATTATAAATTCAACTGAGCATTATTTATCATAGCCCCCAAATAGAAATAAATTAAATACCCAATGATAAAAAAAATCAAGTTTTACCACACTGAATTATTAGAATATTATACATCCCAACAGAATTAATAATTATATACACTTATGCAAGCAATATGGAAAATGCTGATGGCATAAATGGTAAATGAACAACCTTCTATCTTTTTGGAGCAATTGGCAGAAATACATTAAGACAAACAATATACATTTTTAAAAATATTTGTACAATTATACAAAAATAAGTATGTGTGTGGGAAAAGATTGTAGAAATTTACCAAATGGACCTCAATAATTATTTTAACCTGATGGAATTTGCTTTTTTATCTTTCTGCACAATTTTCAATGTAATTATACCACTTTTTAAATTTTAAATAGAATATGTAGAATTTTTCAATTAAAAGTATAAGTTTAAATAAACATCAAATACCATACACTGAGAAATTTAAAAGTACTTTTGTAAATAATAACTTGGTCAAGAGAAAATTGAATGCATACATAGTAACGTGCTGTTTAGAAAACTGTGAAAATCAAAACCCTTCATTTGCGTTCCCATGGTATCTAATCAAAGTAGCGCTTAAAATTATAGCTTTAGATTTAAATGCTTTTTCTGTAAAAAAAAAAAAAGTGAAAATAAGTAAACTATCAATTAAAGAATGCTTTAAATACATACCCAAAGTAGAGCAAAGGAAAGAGGGAGGGAAGGAAGGAGGGAGGGGGAGAGGAAAGGAAGGAAGAAGAGACAGAGGAAAGGAGGGAGGGAAGGAAAGGATAGGAAGGAGGAAGAAAAAAGAAAGGAAAAGAGACAGAAAGAGATGAATTAATACATTTACTATATTTGTAACAAAATTTATAGTAATTCATATCTAAATCTAGGATCAGATAGAAAAAAACATAATTTTTAAATATATAAAGCATAAACTCTATACCATCTAATTTAATGAGGATTATTTATTTATAAAAATCTTCTCAAGTGCCGGAATTAGCACCAATTTTTTCCTTTTTCTAATTTATCTTCAACGATTAGCTGTTACAAAAGCAAGAATGGTTTTATCAAAGTAATATCAGTAGGCCAGAATTTCTCCCAGGGATTTCATGTTGGGAAGTTTAAAAATATAAGTTAACACGTATCGCTCCAAATCCCAGTTCCGTGTGACCTGAGAAGTAACCTAACCTTCCTAGTCCTTAGTTTTCTCATTCAGAAAAGAAATAATGTTAGGTTGAATCTTATTAAAATGTTTATACATTCAACTATCTTTAAGCTAGAAAAATAACAATTTGTTATAATCCAGCCTTATTATTTTATGCTAATATATAATCAGAGAGAATATTTTATCACTAGCTTCGTACTGCATATTTTTGGTGAAGTACAGCCACTCTCAACCAGCCATGAAACATCCTTCTTCCATAAGAAGGCAAAACAACTGCCTCCTTGCTGCAAGTAAGTGATGCAAGCATCCTTTTTGAACCTTACTCCAACACATCAATGGTCCATGTATTTCTCATTGTTCCACTATAAGAACTTTCTCAAAAGCATGCTAGGGTCATTTTTTTTTTTGCTCATACATATGACATAGAAGGATCTGAAGAGTTAGTTTTAGTAGAATAAGAAAATAATATAAGCCAACAGTTTCCAATAAAGGCCTTATTAGAAATGAACCAAATAGTTAAAGCAGAAAGCAAAAGATTCAAAGGATGAAGATGATTAAAGAATCAACTGATTTTTAATGATGTCAACATGACTTAGCAATGACTAAGATCTAAGAACCGAGAAATTTCATTCTGCAGCAATTTTCCCACAACTCCATGAAGTTCTACTATTATGTATGGGAAAGACTTATATTCTCTATCTTTGTGGTACAGTCAAGGGAGTTGTTCATTATCCTAATTATATCTAAAAAGTTACATAAAAATTGATATATCAAAAGTTTTTTTCAAGTAGACTAAGTAAAGTAGGAATATGGAACATTTTCAAAGCACTTGAAATGAATACACTGCAGCAAATTAGATTTCATGCTACATTTTTTGTGTCCAAAAGAAGAGTTAATTTTAAAAACTAAAGCCTTGTGTAACATTGTAGAAGGTGGAACACTACCTAATTCATTCCCCTAGGCAAACATATAATTCCAAACTGTAATAAAATAATGTATAAAATTATAGACCCATTTACACTGGATATACCTGTAAAAAATCAAAGAAAATACTAACGAAGAATTTTTAGTAATACATTTAATATTTTAAAATACTATGAACAAATAGAATTCATCCTAGGCATAAAAGAATTGCTCGACAAGAACAAGAAAATGCTTATTATGAAATGCATCATTCTATAAGAAAACTCATAATTGAGACAGTCTGGAATATACTCTACTTAATGAGTCCATGCAAAAGAAGAAAAAAAACAAAACAAGAATGGATGGGGCCAAACAAGTAGGATTAACACACGTGTCACCTTAGCCTCCTTAGAAACTGTCTGACAGTTTAGTGTACAAAGGACTGCAACAAATTTCAACTCCATCCCATCTCCAAAGAAGCATGATCTGGCAATAAGATGTGGAGTAAAAATGTGGTCTATCCATTTGGGAGAACATCCAGCTTTGTGAGTTTTTGTGGGTGGAGTGAGAGTTAGAGAAGAGTAGGAATGGAAAATGTGGTCAATAGAAAAGAAAGAGTTTTCAAGCTCCAGTCTGATGAGTGTGCTTCCAGGCAGGACCTGGTACTTGTACGGGAAATCAATATGCAATCAAGAAAGCAAAACAGCAGTCTAGTGTCTTGGTTTATGTTTCCTCAACTGGAAACTCTGAGACAAGAATTGGGTTCGGGTAGCTTGTCTGGGAGCTTTTCAAATAAAGTGTGAAGAAGATTTCAGGAAGCACCACACCCTCATTCTGGGAGATGTAGGCAGATGAGGAAGGAGGAATTATCTACCAAGGAGACCTCCACGGTGGGCCAAAAGAATACAGGCGAGTCACAAAAGGTGTCTCAGCTGTGCAGAGATGGCAAGGAGCTGAGGGTCCAGAGAAGACACACGCATTGAGAGCTCACTGCAGGCACACTGGATTCTAGGCTTGGAAGAATAACATAATGTGTAATTCTGTAATTCTAATTCCAGTCGTGGTCCAAATCCACTCCTACACTGCCTCCATGAGGACAGGGCCATGGATATACCTTGACAGGCTTAAGTACCTACCGCTGAGAGAGCATAGGCTCAATGAACACCAGTAGCATCACTTAAAACACACTGAAAGAAAGGGAGAAACACACACGCACACGCACACACACGTACACTTTCAATTAATGTTAGAAAAATATTTACTGAAAGATCAGTAATTGTTCCCAATTAAATTTTTTGAAAAAAGAAAAAATACTTTCTTAATAGGTTAGAATAAACTTCTTTTAGACTAAAGGTTAATATTAAATTCAATCCAAAATCCCAGTCATTCTTTTAAAAACTGGGGCAAAATCAGGATGGCAATGACTGTCATGAATGTTAGATAGTGTTTTAGGAATTGGGATGATAAACCTAGATATAACCAAAAATATTAGGAATAAATATTGGAAAATAAATGAACAAAGTATTATTGTTTGCTTGTATCAAACTAAGTCAATAAATTCATAAAATGTTATTTGGGTTCTAAAAAATGGCTTCAGGAAAAAGAGAACGACACAAAAGAAAGGAAATCTCAATAGTACACCTGACCATCGGCAACACACAGCTAAAAATAAGACAAATTAATATTGTGTTTATGTTAGATGTTGAGAATGAAGCTAAAAGTAAAACATGTGACCTACAGAAACAAAAATTAAAAACCTTCTAGAGAATTACTTTTTAAAAATCAATAAAAGTTTTCTAGCTTACTGCTAGATGAAAGGCCTCCTACCTTTATCATAATACTGAAAGTCTTCATGTTAAGATTGCTGATAGACTCCCTTTTCCAAACCCAAAAGGGTTCATTTCCTATCTCATACTAGTGGCCCTCTCGTCAGATTTGTATCTGTTAGTCATGCCCTGCTTCTTCCGAAATCTTCAAAATTCTCTCTCTCATAGTTTCCTCCAATATCTAATTTCTACTTCTCATTTTCTTTCCTTGGCCTCCCCTCTCTTTGTGTGTGTGTGTGCGTGTGTGTGTGTATGTATGTGTATATATATATATATATATATATATATCTTAATATTGAGATGTCTCAGTACTTTTATTTTTTCTTATTCTCACTTTATGTCAAGACCAAAATTTCCACTGAGCTCACACCTCAGAGTACTGTAATTTGACCTTTAACATGTCTAACATATCTGCTCCACCCTAGACTACAAACTTTATAAAACAGGAGCAACATCTAACTCATCTTTGTATAGCCAATGCCTTGTTAACACAGAGTTTAGCATATAGTAGGTACTTAAATGTTTGTTCAATGAGTGAATGGATTAAAGAAATGAATTTAATTTATGCTAACTTAAAAGCTAAATTCCAAATAAAACTTTGGAAAGGATTTTTTAAAGTCTTTTCAAAATGTTCTGAAGCATGATTGGAAACCAAACTATTCTGAAATATAAAAATATTTTTTTAAATAAGGAAGTTGAATTCATAATAGCCAAGATATGGAATCAACCTAGATGTCTATCAATGGACAAATAGATAAAGAAAATGTGGTGTGTGTGTGTGTATATATATATAATATACACGGTGGAATACTATTTGGCCATAAAAAGGATGAAATCCTGTCATTCACGGCAACATGGATGAGCCTGGAGGACACTGTTAAGTGAAATAAGCCAGGCACAGAAAGACCGATACCACATGATCGCACTCAATGTGAGAGCTAAAAAGTGGATCTCACTCAGGTAAAAAGTAGATTGGTGATTGCCAGAAGTTGGAAATGGGGTGAGGGGATGAAGAGACGTTTGTTAATGGGTACAAACACACAGTTAGATAAAAGGAATAAATTCTAGTGTTCGATAGTACAGTAGGGTGATGATAGTTAACAATAATTTATTGCATATTTCAAAATAGCTAGAAGAGAAGATTTAAATGTTTCCAATACAAAGAAATGATAAATGTTTGAGGTGATAGATATTCTAAATACCCTGATTGGATCATTATGCATTGTATGCATTTACCAAAATATCACATGTACCCCATAAATATGTATAATTATTATGTATCAATTAAAAAATGAAGTTGAGAGGGTTCTACATATCACCAAATAAAACCATTTGGTACTACAATAAGATACGACTACACATCCACAGGAATGTATAAAATTAGAACAACTGATCATACCAAGCGTTGCCAAGGATGTAGAGGAACTAAAACTCGCATATGCTGGTGGTAGGAATGTCAGATTGTACAGAACTTTGGAAAACAGTTTAGCAATTTCTTATAAAGTGAAATGTACATTAACTACAAGACCCAGCCAATTTTAGGTATTTATCCAAGGAAAATAAAAGCACATGTCTACATAAAAAGTTATGCACAAATGTTTGTAGCAAAGAAGACCAGAAAAGTCAATATGATAACTCACAACATAAAGCTTTTTATTTTAAGCTTTAAGCCAGTTAAAATTTGGGGGACAGATACATGAGGGTTCTAGAAATTAGGGGAAGACATAGGAGTCTTATCCAAGATGAGTGCTTGAGCAGGAGTGGTGAGTAAAAAGTATGCTCAGAATGATGCATGCGAGACACTCTGTGCCCTAGGGTGGCTGTGTGCTCTTGTGAATAGGTTTGGTTAGGAGATAAGTTGTAGTAGGGCTGTTGGTTTGTTTGTTTGAGTGATGTCAGTGAAACTGACTGAAAGGAAGGAAGAATGGACTGAGTAGAAAACATCAATCTGAAATTAAATCTTCCTTGACACTGCCTGAAGTAACTTATTCTGTCCTTCTAAGGGTGAGATGACTGATAGCAAAGTTATGAGTACATGGATTCTTAAATAAATCTGTTCACATGCTTCCAATTCATGCTGCTGCATGTATTCTTTCTGATACCCAGAGACATGAAGCTGTCGCTGAAGCCTTTGCAGCATCCACCCACTGAACACACGTTTCTGCGTGTTTGTTTTTCCATCTGTACTTACGTTATGGCATACAAATTTATTTATTCCCCACAACATTCCAAAATGATACAGCCCAACATAGAATGTGCAACAGAGCAAAAAATTGAAATGTAATAGAAGTAACAAATCTGAGGCCAAAACAAAACAAAAGGAAGATGTAAATGAGATGGGGTTATGATTGATAAACAAAATGATGAACAAGTCATTTATCATTTAAACCGAAAACACTTTTAGAGGCGCAAAGAGTGAGACTCTACCAATATAAATGACTGAATAAATAAACAAATGGCGGGAAAAGATAAATCTCCCTTGAAGAAGAATTCCAAGTAATTTATGTAGATAACTCCACCCTCCAGGAGGAAAGCTAAGTCATCACCTGGTAAGTGTGAGCAGCACTGAGCTTCCTTCCTAGGAATACAATAAGGGGGGGTGGGGGGATACTTTACAATCAAGAAGCCTAACCAACCCTTCCTCAGCCAGATGACAGGTCAACAACACGCACCGTGATAAATCCTGTGCATAGTACATACGTGCCCTTGCTGTGAGGTAAAGCAATGGCACTTCCCCTCTCTTATCTTCCTCTTTGAAACTCATAATCTCAGTCAAACTATAAGAAAAATATCAGACAAATTCCAAAAGAGCCCATCTTGCAGAATAATTGACCAATACTCCTCAAAATTGCCAGGGTCTTGAAAACAAGGAAAGTCTGAGAAATTGTGACAGGCAAGACGAGCCTAAGGAGACATGACAACTAAATGCAATATGGATCCCCGATGGAAAAAGGCCATTAGGTAAAACGGAAGATGTGTGAATAAAATACACACTTCAGTTAATAGATTAAAAAATTCTATTTTTTGGAGTCCTCACTTAACATCCTCGATAGCTTCTTGGAAACTGCGATTTCAAGCAAAATAAAACGTAAGGAGTCCAATTTTCCCCTTGGCTCATTGGCATAAACAAGGGTTAAGTTCATAGGGCATATTTCTGGTCACAAAAACATCACCAGATTTCTAAATAAAGACCTAAACACTTCTAATATAAAACAGTGAAATAAATGTGAGCTCTACACACATTTAGGAAAGATTAATAAAAACAAGTAAGGTAAGTATATACCTGCTGATTCCAGTCCAGGGTCAGGGTGGCCAGAACTGGTCCCAGTAGCTCAGGGCCCAGGCGGGCACCAGCCCAGGCCGGGAGCCATCCCGTGGCAGGTGCTCACGCCCATACCCACTCACACGGGACCGAGGACACACGCCCTGCACCTGACCACATAGCTTTGGGATGTGGCAGGAACCCAGAGCACCCAGTGGGAAGAACGTGTAGACTCCATACAGATGGTGGCCAGGGCAGGGAATCGATTTTTTTTTCTTATCAACATTTTAACAAAACAACATTAAAAGAAACATGATATTCAAGGTCCTGTTGTAGTATATCAAAATTGGCTTATTAATTGTAACAAAAATACCATTCCTATCTAAGAGGTTGATAATAAGGGAAACTGGGTATGGGGTATGAGAACTCTCTCTTTTATCTTGTCAATTTTTCTGTAAATCTAAAACTATTCTAAAAATCTACTAATGGAAAGTACAAGAACAGAATCATCCAGGCAAAGGATGAAAAGGGTTCAAAATCAAATCACACAGAAGGATCAAAAAGGCTTCAAAAGCATGATTTTCCTTACCCAATATTTATCATCTTTTGCAAACCTGCCATCTTTAGATTTTAGTCACCTATGATTTCTACAGAATTTCATTTATTTCAATAGCTAACCTTTAGTCTTGTTTCTTTTTGCCTTTAAAATGTATTTATTTTGTGTCGAGAGGAAACAATCATACTATTCAAAGCATAAAAGGTATACACAGTGAAAAGTGTACCTCCCAGACTCCGCAACAAGGAATACTAATAATGATTATGCTCAAAGGAAAGGTGAAAACTGGGACTGTAGGTGGCAAATGAGCATTATGACACATGGGAATGGAGGGATAAATTGAGGGTGCTCTGGATACATGAAGGTTGAGTGTGTACATTCTGCAAGGCAGTATAAGCAAAAATTATTATTATTACTGCATTATTTGTCCATAAGAAAAGCATATACTTTAATAATCAGAGAATATGCGCATTGAATTGATATCCTCTTGTGAAAAATGAGGAACAAATCCCTGATTTGGAGACAACTCCATTCCCACTCAGAAAATGTCCTAAAGAATAATTCCAGGCAGGCAGACATTCCCCTGAAACTTAGCATTTCCTTTCACCATTACATTCCCCTGCGCCTGCACAATGCCACATGCAAAATGCCCATTTTACTTATGATTAATGAGGGTAGATGTTTTTCTCCATTTTGTTCACTGCCTGTCACCAGAGCCTAGAATATCACAGTTAGTTACTTTAGATTTATTTTTTTAATAAATCAATGTATCAATGACTCAATATAGGACAGAGGTAGAACAGGCAACAAACGAAGGAGAAAAAATCAGAGTAGTACAAGAGGGCTCAGAGACCACAAAGTCTCATCATGTGACGACTTAAAATGCCAGATCCACCAGATTGCTAGATCATAGTGGAATAGGTTGCTTAATCTTGCTGAACCTCAGATTTCTCATCTCTAAAACCATATTAATTCATATGCCTCAGTAAAAACCATGTATTACTTTGGGTTATTGTAAAGATGAAATATAATACATACATAAACAGACACACACACATTTATAGCATATTCCTGTGTATCAATATGTGTATTGCATATGAATATATATACTTATAAAGCATATTTATGTGTGTATATATACACACATATACTCAGAGAAAAAGAGAGGTTATTATGTTGTTTCCTCTTTAAAACATGGTGATGATTTCCAGTAGTATGATAATGAGGGGGTTAAAGAATGACCTCAGTGATACCATGGGAATCAGGGAGCCCGGCAGTTTCAAAAAAGTCATTAAAAAGAGGAAATCAGAGCACAGTGAATTCAAGGCAAATTAAAAGGGGGAGAGAAGAGCATTTTGTAATTTACAAAGAGTAAAATTCACAGTGGAGAATATAACTCTCATGAATCTTTATATTTTAATCTCATATATTAAACTAAGACTGCAGGAATCAATGGAAATGTAATCATAGTGACAAATTTTAACACACTCATTCAGTTCCATAACAGATCAAGGAAACCAGAAATAATGGATACAACTATTATAATGAGAAAGACTTTGTTTATGTTTATGTATGTCCAACTCTGTAAACTGAAAGCAAATATTTGTAAAACATTTATTTTAAAATATATCTTCAATTACACCAAAAACATGATTTCAATAATTTCCAAAATAATAGAAATAATACCATATTAATTAACCATAATGCAAAAATAAATCAGAAGTATTATTTCTATAAGGTAAAATAAAACTTACCAAAAATGTTAATACTTTTAAAAACTCACTCTTAAAGATCTTCTGGGTCAAAGATGAAATCAAAACTAAAATAGCTGGGCCTGGTGGCTCACGCCTGGAATCCCAGTGCTTTGGGAGGTCAAGGCAGGAGGATTGCTTGAGGCCAGGAGTTCAAGACTAGCCTGAGCAACATAGTGAGAC
>VBSM01000483.1:28445741-28456688 GCA_008086735.1 Cheirogaleus medius
CCGGCTAATTTTTTCTATTTTTGGTAGAGACGGGGTCTCGCTCTTGCTCAGGCTCATCTCAAACTCCTAAGCTCAAATGATCCACCCTCCTCGGCCTCCCAGAGTGCTAGCATTACAGGCATGAGCCACCGCGCCCAACCTCTTCTTAAGTTCTGTCTAAGCAATCTCTGTCTACTACAAGACAACAAAGACATTCCTCTGTTTTCTTCGAAAAGCTTTGTAGTTTTAACAATTACATTTAGGTATATGGTCCACTTTCTGTTAATTAAGGATGACCTATATAAATGATGAGATATTTCTGTCAGCAATGTTTTATAGTTATCTGAGTAGAGATTTTACATATTATTTACTAAATATATCCCTGAGAGTTTGTACATACAATCTTGCTAAGTGCTCATATAGGTTTTGAACATTTTTAAAGATACCTTAGAATTTCCTATGTGCAGAGAAAAAATAAAACTTCTGCATATTTAAAGACACCACTATAAAAAATGAATAACAGACAAACCATAAACTCAGGAGGAAATATTTTCAATACATTTATCTGTTAAAGAACTTATATTCATAATATAAAAACAACATATTCCTAATATAAAAACACTAAACTACAAATCAACAAAAATATACCAATACACATGAATTCAATATTTAGACAAACATTTCCCAAAGAAGATATATGAATGGCCAGTAAGTGCTACATGAAAAGTTCTAAAAATCATTAGACATTAGAGAAGTACAAATTAACATAATAATAATATGCCCCTACAAACCCATAGAAGGGCTACAATTCAATAGCTTGGCCACACCAAATATTGATGAGAATGTGGTAAAAGTGTCAAAAGATACAACAACATCAGAAAGTAGTTTACCAGCTTCTATAGAGTTAGAACTTCACCCACTCTGTGATTCAGCTATTCCACATGTAGGCATTTACTCTTGAAAAAAGAAAACATAGCACGCACACACACACACACACATCCACAAAAAGACTTATACAAAAATATTCATGGAACTTTATTCATTATAGCTGAAAACTAGAAGCCAGCCAAATGTTCACCAATAAGAGGATAAACAAATGCAATATATTCATATAATGGGATATCACTCAGCAGTTAAAAAAAAAAAAAACCAAACTTCTCATATACACAACATCACAGATAAATATCAAAGTTTGCTCAGGGAAAGAATCTACAGGCCAGGGCACATATAATGTGATTCCACTTAGATGATGTTCTAAGCAGGTGAACTAATCTATGCTGAAAGAAATCAAAACATGCCCCTGAAGTGGGGCAGGAGTGAGAGGCTGCTGTGGATGGCTGGGAAGGGCCACAAGGGGGTCCTCTGAGATGGTGGAAGTGTCCTTTGTAAACGAGGATTGCAAGGGTGTATGCAATTGTCAAAACTCATCAAATTTAATATTTAAGACCTGTGCATTTCAGTGAACTATATGTCAATTTAAACAAAATGAAGAGGAAAAATTGCCAATGTATAACAATGTTTCATCCATCAATACATGAGTGGATTAATAAAATGTGGTATATGTATACCACGGAGTTCTACTCAGCCACAAAAAACAATGGTGATCTAGCACCTCTTGTAGTATCCTGGATAGAGCCGGAGCCCATTCTACTAAGTGAAGTATCACAAGAATGGGAAAAAAGCACCACAGGTACTCACCGTCAAATTGATATTAACTGATTAACACTTACGTGCACATATAGTAGTAACATTCATTGGGTGTTGGGCAGATGGGAGGGGGTAGGAGAGGATGGGTATATTCACACCTAATGGGTGTGGTGCACACCATCTGGGTGACGGACACACTTTAAGTTCTGACTTGGGTGGGGCAAAGGCAATATATGTTACCTAGACATTTGTAACCTTGTAATATGCTGAAATAAAAAAAAAATGATCCATCCTATTGGGGTAAAAACATAAAAGTCCATCAAGGAAACTTTAAATTATGGTATGACCATGTAGTGGAAAAGTATGCAGCAATTAAAAATAAGGAGGCAGTTTATGCTGAAAATTTTCTAGGACAGTAGATACTGTGTCTTAATTCTCTCCCCCCGAGCCCGCACACACACATAAAAATGGTAAGTATATGAGGTGATGGATGTGTTAAATAACTTGATTGTGGTAATCATTTCATAATGCATACATATATCAACGTATCATATTGTAAATCTTGAATATATATAACTTTTATTTGTTAATTAGACCTCAATAAATGTGGGGTGGGGGAAGAGGTAGCTCTATATATACTGGGAGGGGATAATATCCACATATTAAGTTTATAAGACAAGGCACAGAGAAGAAAGTATAGAACAACAGGACTAGGGATGGTAGGAGATTTTGTTTGTATGTTTTTATTATGAAATATTTGATACATACAAGAGAATATTTATGACATATGTATTTATATGCACACATAGATACACATCTGCAGATAGGTAGGTAGATGGATGAATAGATGATATAGGTAGATTTTCATGAAACAACATAGTGAAACACACACTTGAACCCAACACCCATCTTAAGACATGGGACATCACTGTTAACCTTGACACTCCCTCTCTGCTCCTGCCTGTTCTAACCCTGCAGTTGGCTTTTCCTTGTAGCTCTACTTGCATATGTAGTGCATAGCTGCTATTAAACTGCCTAGCTTTGCCTGGTTTTGAATTTTGTAAATATAGCCTCACGCCGCATATCTTTCCACAAATTGCTTCCTCTATGTATTAGCTTTCTAGATTTCAATCATTCTGTCATGTATAATTCGAGTTCATTCATTTTCACCATTATACAGTGTCCGATTCATGAATACACCACAATTTCCCAGCAATAGATATCTGGGTTGCTTGTAGCTAGCAATACTGCTACAAACATTCTCTTACATGATTCCTTGTGCAAAGGGGAAAACAGCATATACTAGGATTGGACATACTCATATTCAATTTACAAGATAATGCCAAATTAATTTTCAAAGTCATTCACCAATTCACACCTTTATCATGTGTCCCAGGGTCACCATTGTTCTATATCCTGGTCAAAATTTTCTATTGTCATACTTTGAATATTTACCAGTGTATTGGGTGTATAAGATTTCATTGAATATTAAATTGCTTTTCACTGATTATTATGAATTGAGAAATCTTTTCATATATTTATTGGCCATTTGTATTTCCTCTTCTGTAAAGTACTTGTTAGTACCTTTTGCACATTTTTCTATTAGGTTATTTCTTCTACTGTAAAATTTTTTCACATCTTTTCCCCATATTTATTGTTTTACTGGTTTATTACATTGTTTCATGGATTCTGGATCATAATGCTTCATCAATTTTATATATGGCAAAAAAATACTCTCCTTGTATGTGGATTGCATTTTTGTTTTCTTTATCATATCTTTTGATAAAAAGTTCTTAATTTTAATGGAGTCAAATTTATCAAGTTTTTTGTACTTCTTATGTTATTTCAGTAATACTTCCCTACTCAAAGTCTATAATGAAATTAGTCTGTATTGTCTTGCAAATTTCTGAGTTTACCTTTTGCATTCAAAATCATTAGTACATACAACATTTGTCAACACACTTGCGCACACGCACAAACACACACAGGGAGGAGGTGGGGAGAGCTAACTTTATGGAATAGCACCTATTCTCTCCACTCATATATAGTACTACCTCATCATTTATCATGGATTCCTCGTGCTATTTCTAGACAATCAATCAAATTCCTTTTATCTGTTGGCCTGTTCTTGTACCAATACCACTGTCTTATTTTCTTTGGACTGCAATATCTGATAGAGCCTGTATTCCCATCTCATTCCACTTGAAGAGTTTCTCTCATCTATTCTTGATCTTTATGCTCCCAGATAAAATTCTAAATTAATTTTCCCATTTCCTTTTAACTTTATTGGATTTTTGTAAATTAATAAACTTTATTTTTTACAGCAGTTATAGGCTCACAGCAAAATTAGCCAGAAAGTTCAGAGAGCCCCCGTGCATACTCTGCCCCCATACACACTCAACTTGCCCCACTACCAACATCCCTGCCAGCGTGGTACATTTGTGACACTTCATGGACCTCCATCGATACAGCATTATTACTCAAATTCCGAAGTTTACATTAGGGTTCACTGTTAGTGCCATACATCCCATGGGTTTTCACAAATATCCAATGACACATATCCATCATGATAGTGTCATGCAAAATAGTTTCACTGCCCTAAAAATCCTCTGTGCTCTGCCTATTCATCCCTCCTTATCCCTCACTCTTGGCAACCACTGATCTTTTTACAGTTTCTTGAGTTTTGCCTTTCCTAGAACGTCATATGGTTGGAATCATACAGCCCTTACAGATGGGCTCCTTTTGCTTAGTAATATGCATTTACGCTTCCTCCATGTGTTTCCATGGCTTGATAGCTCGTTTCTCTTTAGCACCGAATAATATCTTATTGTCGGGATGTGCCAGAGTTTATTTATTTACCTACTGAACAACATGTTGGTTGCTTCCAAGTTTGGGTAATTACAAATAAGGCTGCTAAAAACATTCGTGTGTTTGTTTGGGTAAATACCAAGGGGCATGACTACTGGATTGTATGGTAAGAGAAATGTTTAGTTTTATAGAAACTGTTTTCCAAGGTGGCTGTACCCTTTTACCAGCACATACACTCCCGGCACAGTGAGAGTTCCTGCTGCTCCATATCCTCGCCAGCATTTGTGTTTGCCATGTGCACCATTTTAATAGGTGTGTAGTGGTATCTCAGTTTTTTATATTTGCAATCCCCTGAAGATATATAATATTGATAGGTCATCTTAACATATGCGTATTTACCATCTATGTTGGCAGGGAGTCTGGTCTTTCAGGATTCTTATTGTTTTTGGTGTTCTGCTGTTCTACTATAATACATCCTAGAATTGACTGGTCTTTATCTATCCTTCTTTGGACTTGTTATGATTACCAAATTGAAGACTTTGTGTTTTTCATTAATGCTGAAAACATTACCAACCATTATTTTTTAAAATATTTCCTTCCAGCTGGGCATGGTGGCTCATGCCCATGATCCTAGCACTCTGGGAGGCTAAGGAGGGAGGATAGCTTTTAATTTAATAAAAGCTTTAATTTAATAAAAATTAAATTAAAATAAAATTTTCCTTTTTCACTTTTTTTTCTGCAATCTCCCTCTCAAATTCTGATTACATACATGTTGCATTTGTTCCCTGTCTCTTAACCTTTCCTATTTTCAATGTATCGGCCGGTTTGTATTATATTTAATATGATTTTTCAGATGAATAACTCAGTTTACTAACTGTTCCTTCATCTCTATCGTATCTGCTGTTTTAACCCTTTCATTGACTTTTTTTACTTTAATTATCACTGTTTATATTTCTAGTATTTTCCCCCAAACCTCTCTGGTAATCTTTGGTAACATCTTCTTCCTTACTCATATTTTTATTTCTGCTTTTATTCATTTAAATAGATTAAGCACACCCACTGTATATTCTGTATTCAGTAATTCCAGTATCGGATGTGTCTGCAGGTCTGTTTCTCTTGCCAATTACATGTAACAGCTTCTTCTGTGCTCATGACTTCTTTTTATTAGCTAGGAGTTGTTGCCACTCTCTCTGAGAGGTCACTCTGAGGCCCTGTTTGAGGATTTATTCCTCCAGGGAGTATTGGCATTTGCTTCTCTGAGGTACCTGGAGGCACTATAGACTCCATGCACTTTACATTTAAATTCTCTGCTTGCAGCTTTCAGATCATATAAACAGTGGAAATTCAGACTCCAGCCCAGGTGAGAGCTGGCAAGAGGGTGTTTTTTAAGCTCCACTCAAGCCAGTGCAAAAATAGATAATGCTCTTTTCTGTTTTCCTCTGGTTACCTGAGAGTGATTCCAATCCCATGCCCTATCCTGCAAGGAATAGAGACTTTATGCTCAGTCCCTCTCTCCTCCAAAGCAGATTGGTCCCAGCATATCTGGTGCCTTCAGGCACTGTCCTGGACTCAAACTGTCATTGCTACTCGCTTCGCCTCATTTCATTTCCCCATTTAGCAGCTGGAAAGTTTCAGGGTTCCTGGCTTATCATAGCACCAAAAGAAAGGAGCCTGAAATATTTACCTGTCATTATATATTTCCTTATGCTTGAATTTCGAACCATTCGCCTGCACTGTATATTACAAATAAATGCATTTAAGTAAAATTTAAAACAAATGTTCTTCATTTGATGCTTTGTGATGAAAAGGGAAAAAAAGGAAAATAAATGTTCTGAAAGTCATATTGGTCCTAGTTGTCATAATAATAATTCTAAGATATATTTAGATCGATTTTTTAGTCTTCAACTTGGTCTCACAGTTTGTGTGCAAAAACATTTTCCCAACCTGAAAAAAAAAATGTTTCATATCTAATTCATTCAAACAGAATGATACCTCAAGATAGCGTTTCATAAGGGTGAGGTTCCTTACCTTGCTCTACTGTACTTAGAAAACAGGGCCTAGAGGTTTTTTGATGTTGACAAAGGATTTCAAAAGAATAACAGATTCTTAGCTTGCTGGGCTGCAAAAGAAAAAAAAGAATAATGGAAATCATTATTAATGTATAGTGGATGTGATATAATGTTTATTTTTACAATGTTAGTTACAAAAAAAAAAAACAAAACACCAACCTAGGAATATAGTAAGTTCTGGGATATAGATTTTTCTCCGCAGGTGACTGATGGAGGCAGTCTCAGTTCTGCCTGGCTGGTGCCGGCTGCCTGCCCCACACTGATCTCCTCCTACAGCACGTGGGAACCGTGCACGTCTTCCTTCAGGGCAATTCCTAATCCCTGCATATTTTAACGTTTGCTTCTACACTTGCTCCCAGCCTATGCTTTTCTTCATTATCGTATGGGTCATTTCTTTGGAAGGCCACATTTCCTTCCACTCCACACGCAGCCTGCAAATGGTACTGCAGTCCTGCCTTTGCCCAGCTGAACACTCTAGTCTGCGCTGACACCACGAGTTAGTTCTTTCCAATCCGTGTCATCAGTATCCCTTGTAGATTTGTAGCAATGACTGGGGCTGAAAGGGGGGCACATTTTAAACTCCCTTTGACCGAAAAATCATTTTCTGCACGGAATTCCAGTTTCATTGCAGAGCTCACCAAACAAATTCTCTCCCCTCTCCATGCATCTCAAAACATTTCTCTAAACCTAGTTTTTGGGTAACCAAATTAAGGTACGAAAAAATATGTAAAGTTTAAATATATGAACTAGACACTTCTTTATTATGAAACGTATTTTGATTCAAGAAACAATTTTCACATTTCAAAGCTCACCCTGGAAAACGCCACCATCATGCTCTCAGGAAACAGCAGGACACAGCCCAGGAAAATTCTAACTCTTCAGTCTTGAGGGCCCTTCGGCCATTTATTTGTGTTGGAGCTTGGTTTCGTTTGGTTTTGTTTTCTAAACCGTAGGGAGCATTTCCTCCTGCTCCTGCAGTACTGCCCAGCCCCAGCCCATCTCTTGCAGAGCAGTAAATGGAAGACTCTCAAATAATTCAGGAGAGAGATGTGAGGGGACCTTCCAGTCCCTTGTCCAGGCACCTCCTGCATTGCCATGGCAAAACATAGACCAAACTCCAAGGCAAGTGTACAAAAGTATGCACTAATAGATTGGGTGGATTTCAAAAGAGAATTCCCATGTATGAGTAGATCCCATATAACTTCCATTTTCTTGCACCAAACAAAGGAAAGAAGCTTATAGACTTGGAAAGGAGAATGCCTCCATGGACTCTTCCTCCCTTTCTCTCTCTCCATCCCTCTCTTTGTCTCTAATCTCCCTATTTCAATCCTTCCCTTTTTCCCTCCTATTAGCAGACTATCTCCCTCCTATACCTTGTATACTTACTTGCAAGCCTTCAGCCTGTTCCAGATGTCAGTGGCTAACGGCTCCTTCTATAGGGCCTGTTGCTGCCCATTTCTACTGGATTGGGGAAAACAGGCACATGTGAGCGAGGGTGGAGGAGGCAAGAAAGAAAAGAGCAGCCCTTGATCAGTGTCAGCTGGGAGCTGGCCTTCTGTTAAGCATAGACCATTTCCTAGAGCACCGGTGTCACACACGGCCACTCTGCAACTGTGATGCAGGGACACAGAAACAAGCCCACCCCATAAACATGTGTGAGCACAGACTGAAAACAAGAATGCTGTGCAAACCACAGTAACTCCCAATATCCTCTCTCCTAGCTGACGTGAGCAGCTGCTTCCTCATGGATTGCAGCTTATGCCCTGCTCTGTTCCTTCTGCCTCCTAGATAAAGATATTTAATATTACAATGCTTTAGCATAGAATTTCCACCACTTTCTGATAGCACCAGGGAAAATCCACGTTTCATTGATAACTCACCAAAAATCTCCTAGCATAAGCCCAAACCCCATAACAAGCCCTTTCTAACACCCTCCTCCTGAGACGCCCCATGGGTCCCCACATTGTGGCCGCCTTTGTTGCCACCAGTACCAATAATCCCACCTTGTTCAAGTCCAGGGTGCTCCTGGTGGCCCCTGGCTGGTAGCATTACCAGTTGTCACTTCTCTCGTTCAGTCTCTCTGTTATGAGGGATACGGGGGCTTCCTTACAAATCTGCCAGAGAAGCAAGTACACCTCTAAAGTCAGCTTTCATTTTCTGGGAGACTGCAGTCTAGTTTCATATGAGGTAAGAATATTCATTCTGTTAGTAGAATTGTGATCCTGCCCTTTGTGAATCAACAATGGAGATATTACCACAATAAGGAAAGTCCAGCTCTTTTGTTGGCGCATCTTATAAGAGATTCTACGCTGGTTGTGACAAGCTCTTTTAGAAACCCAAGAGCATGAATATGTACTTCTGTTAATTCCACTCAAAATCTCCACGAATTCCCACTTGTTCCTGTCAATGGAGAAGGGGTTACGTTCCAGTACATCTCACCAAGCGATACAATTGAATATACTAGAATTATTCTTATAATAAGACTACTGTCAAATGTTGAATATTGATCGAAATCTCACTGTAATTTTTCATCAATCCAGGGAGTTACCTTCATTCTAATATTGTTCCATAGTTCTTATTCAGAGCCAGTCATCCCCAAGGCAGTGTTAATATTATTTGAGAAGCACAAATAAAGGTTTCCCAGCTGAAAAATTTCCTTCCCACTAGGCTGCCACTAGGGAAAGAAAGAAATTAACATTTATTGAGTTTCTTCTAAATGTGAAATGCTCTCATAAAAATTTATCTCATTTAATTCTCACGACATGCTGCAAGATGGGTACTGTGCGAATTTCGACACTTGAGTCGGAAACTGAAGGCTGATGGTTTTCTCTGCAGGGCAGGGGCTCTTTCTCTTCGCTGTTATTCCTTCAGGACAAGTCAGTGGTAGACCCATTGCAGATACTCCATAAAAGGTCAGTTGAATAAATGAAGCTTGAAAAGGTTAAGAAAACTGTCTGAGGTCAAAAACTTTCTAAAAAACAAAAGATTCAAACCTCATTCTGATTCCAAGTTTCTACCATTTATTAAGAGCCTAAATTACACCAGTTCCTAGAAATTGTGCTGTTTGACGATTAAACCTATGTCATGGTATAACCATAAACATGATAAAGAAGTGAAATATTTGTAGGTACCCAATGCTGTAATCAGTACCTACTAAATTGTAGGCATGCAATAATACAACTTTCTCTTTTCTTAATTAAATGGAGCCACGTTAGGTTTTTCTGGGGCCATTTCTCTGCCCATGCAGACCACAGAAGTCACTGAGAGCTCACATGGTGGGATCAATCCGTGTTCCAGTATCTTCTTGGCTAGAACCCACAGCAGGATTTCCTGAGACTATATTCTGAAATAAAGAATGGGCTTGTGATGTGTGCCAATTACTATGATACATATTATGGAAGAAGGATCAGACTTTTGCATTCAGAAGGTGCCAGGCCCTGGGCCCGATCACCCAACCAGAAAATGAAAACGTGGGACACAGACGGCTCTACCTGACTTCCATCCTGTGTCTCCCACGAGTAAAGAAGTAAAAGAAAGGTGAAGAAGTAGAGAGTAAAAGAGATCAGTATAAACTATGCTTCTGTTTCCAAAGTCAGGCAGGAGAAAAAAAGGAAAAGGAGAAGGAAAGAGAAGAGAAAAAAGCATTTCCTCATTGTCTGCTCGCTGACTCCATCACAGCACGAAGATGCACAAACCCACAGAGCTATTTCAGCCTGTCCTTCTACTCAGCTCAGGCAGTTCGACCCTCTTGTTACACGCAAATATTCCAGCAACTCTCCCTCCTCCTGGCATTACAGGTTGCTCGGGGGCCTCCCCCTACTCATAGAGGGATGGTGTCCAGATCAGAGTGTGCAAAATTGATCCGAATTCTAATGAGCCCTTAGGAGTTTATTGAAAATCTTTTACTCTTTCGACTTTGCTTGTAAACAACATCATTTTACTCACAGACAAAGGATATTTTGCCAATAGCAAACAGAATGTGTCATCAATAGAGGCTGCGGGATGCATCTGCCTGACCGAGCCTTCCTGTGCCCCAGGCGGTGACAAGATCCCACTCTTCTCTGCGTTTCAAAGCCTTCAGCCTGGTCCTGAGCTGGGTGAGCCTCAGCCCTGCAGCTAAATCGGCATTCAATGTTCCATGTGACCTCGATCCTCACTTTCACAGAAGAATTGAGGGTCTTTCACCCCAAATTCTGTGGCTTAGCACAACACCAATTTATTATCTTGCAATTCTGGAGGACAGAAGTCTGAAATCATTTTGACTAGGTTGCGATTAGGTGTAAGCAGACCTGCATTCCTTCTGGAAGATTTAGGAGACAGTGTGTTCCTTGCCTAGAGCCCAGCTGCACGCCTCAGCTTACAGCTCTTTCTTCATCTTCAAAGCCAGGAGAATAATGAGTAAGATGTGCAACGTATGGGGTATGGTCATGCTTGAGGCTCTGCC
>VBSM01000483.1:28456788-28513206 GCA_008086735.1 Cheirogaleus medius
TAGACAAAAAAAAAAACAAAAAACTTAATTGAGTTTATTTGAGCAGGAAGGATTTGTGGATCAGGCAGCACTCAAACCCAGAAGAGGTTCAGAGAGCTCTGCTTTAGCAGAGTGAGCAGTAGGCTTTTGTAGGTTGAATATGAAAACAGAGGAGAGAAATTCTCTGATTGACTACAGTTCGGCATCTGCCTTATTCAAGTGTGATCCACTGAAAAGTCCCTTGTTATATAACTAACAGCTAATTGGCTGTTTTTATGATTGGCTGCTAGTTGGCTCTCTGTGATTGGCTGAAGCTTGGTTTAGTTGTTTGTTTGTTTGGGGGTTTTCCCCTTAAATTAATCATTTACCAGGAATGCCTCTAAGTTAAATTTCAGTTTGCTTGTGTGAGAGGTTCAGGTACAAAACCAAACCTAGGCTAATGGATTCTGGCTTTTTTTTGCTTTAACATTTCCAATTTCCAAATAAACCTCCAGGTTCTATAACTTTAGCACTGGCCCACCTAAAGCAAGAGTAAATAAAAAAGCTGGGTTTTTTTTTGCAACTCCTTTGCAAATTTAACATAAGAAAAAATGAAGAAGTTGGCACATAGATGATCTTAGACTCTCAGTGGAATCCTAGAGAAAGGAGTTCCATTTTAACAGCCTGTCATATACAGTCATTTCTGCTAGAACACTACATATGTGTTTCTAAAAATCACTGCAATATGCAAAACTATGTAATAAAAACTACAGAGCTTATAGGGCTGTGGGCATAACAGTTAGAAGTTTTGTCAGTTGACACATGAAAGAAAGGTTAAAAACTTTATAAGTATCGTAGCACAGAATTATACTTGTATATGGTTAAGAAATACATAAGTACTGCAATAAATATGGCACTTTGTTTGTGGAAGTGTGCATCAGAAGGATTGTGGCTTGTGAGTTACAGTGACATAGTAGGAGGGAGTTATCAAGAGAGATAGGAAAGGAAGGAAACCAGAAAAGTTGTTGATGCGACACATGAATGGGTATGGCTTATAACACCTGCAGTGAATTCAGGTAGCTGGCAGATGTCTGAGGGGTGTGTGTGTGTGTGTGTGTGTGTTGTGTGGTCCTGTGTGGCAAGGTTCAGCTGAGTACAGTTTTCTGTGTTCACCTGGTACTTCTCATGGATGAAATCATGCAAAAACAAACATGAAATTCTCATTATGCTTGAATTGTTCTCTGATACATCACTGGCGTTGGAACAAATTTGCATTTTCAAAATGAGTGTAATAGCAGAATGGAAAGTGTTTTTATACGAGCGATCTGATCAGATCCTCCTGAGGGAGCTATGCCGCGGTGCAGTAACCTATCAAGCTATTAAACGTAGGTTGTCTTCAATTGTCAGGCACCGCTGGGTATGACTGGACAGATGGTGAGAGGTGGGAATCATTCTCCAACATTAAAGGCAAAATGGAGAAGGCTGTGATGATGTCTCACAGACACAGCAGAAAACGTAGGCAAGGAAGCAGTCCATCCTAGCAGATAGGAAAAAGTTCCACTGAATTCTTGGCCCAGAAAATTCCAGCTACGTATGATAGGATTCCAACTATATGATATTCTGGAAAAGATGAAGCCATGGAAACCTTAAAACGATCAATGGTTGCCAAGGGTTACTAGGGAGAGAAGGATGAATAGGCAGAGCACAGAGGGGTTTAGGGCAGGGAAACTATTCTGCATGGCACTATAATGTGTATGAGTGTCACTACACATTTGTCAAAGCTCAAAGAATGTACAACACTAAGTGTGAACCCTAATGTCAACTCTGGACTTTGAATAACAAAGATGTGTCAATGTAGGCTCATCAGTTGTAACAAACGCACCACTGGACCTGGGATGTTGATACTGGGTCGTCGGGTCAGCGTGTGTGTGTGTTTGCAGAGGTGGGGAGTTTGTGGGAAATCTCTGTGTTTTTCTCTCAGTTTTGCTGTGAACTGAAAACTGCTCTAAGAAGCGTTCAGACTTCCTTAAATGATACTGTTAGTTGCACAGAGATTTTCCAACCCTCACTTGGACCCAGGTCATAGGACCTTGCAGAGAGGCTGACACCATGTAGCAGAGGAGCAGCCAATTCACATCGTGTACGTGGACAGGCACAAGCACCTGTTTCGTGATTCTCCTGTGTCTGAACTAGTTTTTCTTGAGCATGAATGAAAAGCGATAGTTTCTGCATTCTGCCCGATGGTAAGTGCAGGGAAGCAAATGAGTACTCGGGTGTGAGAACACTGAGCAATGCTGAGCAAGCTCCAAATGCAGCCGAAAAGGAGGGGGAGAAGATACATGCAGGGCAGTGCTTGGAGGCAAAGGCCTGGTGGGTTCCGGCCGAATGGGAGGGACCCTGGTGTCAAGGGGGCCGAGAGCCACCATAGAGGGGGCCATTCACCAACCACCTTCCCCTAGTGTCTTTTCTTCAACCTCTTAACTACCACAATGCAATGCGTTTCCTCACCTTTTTAACGTAGCTACTTTTAGAAATTTCACCCAGGGGACACAGCGACATCCCCACTCCCGGCCCCATCCCGTCTTCTCCTGGTTCCAAATCCCTAGCTTTGTTGTTGCTGGCAGTGGAACCTGTCTGAGTCATTTATTCCTAGACGTCCAAGCCATCCAAGCCATCTGTCATTATTTTAGATGTAGTTTTCTCACACACACACACACACACACACACACACATAGACACACACTATATATAAATATATATACACATGAGTATATATCTGTAAAGAACCATAATTTTAAAGGATAGAAATTAAATAAGAATTTTCTGACCTTGCATCATTATAATTGCATTTAAAATTTTGCTTTTAAATTACTTAATCATGCTTAAATTACATGGTCTTACTATTAATGTAGTTCCATAATTTCTTACCAACAATGTCAAAATCCAGGCCTAAAAGTGTTTTCCTCAGTTTGGGGCAAAATTTATTTGGAGGTAAAACCTGCACTGACAGGAGGGTGTTTTCATCTGTATCGATCCTGTGTCTTATGAATCATCTTAGGTTTCACTACAAAAATATTAATCGATTTGCTTAAAGGATGTTGCCTCAGACCCCATTGGGGTGTTACACAGCATAGGGTACCTGTAATCTGTTATTTTTCCATAAACCAAAAAATCCTGTCTTCCAAAACACATTTAGCCCAGGGGTGAAAAGGATTTGAAAACCTGTATGATTTTCAAAGGAGTCCCGTCGCCCAGGTAACAGAGGTTAGATTGGGTCCACCTGCTGGAGCCACTGCTGATTGGCCCCAGATGTGTTCTCTTCCCAGCACTTGGCTGCACGCGATTCCCAACCTTCTCTGCAGGCATGTGTGACCAGTGGCATCTGAGACCAAGAGATGTGTGACGCTTCTGGGTCACATGGTTAAAGAAAACCTCCTGCTCTGGGCTTTGACTCTTCCTTAGCCCGCTCATGCCCACCAGCTTGAGACGGTCGGGACTGGAGCTGACCTTGGCACCGTGTGCTGAGGGCGGCAGAGACACTCTGCTAGCCCTGCTTCCTGCCTGACTCTGTGGGGCAGAGACCACTTATGCACCAAGCATCATTACACGAGAGAAAGACAAAATTCTCTGCTGTTTAATAATTTGGGTTATCTTTGATAAGGCACCAGGCCTTTACCCTCCTGTTCTAACAGCCAACTAGCCCCTGAGATCACCAACTTGAAATTAGCATTTGTTAACTTAACGAAGCTTCATTACTTCTGTCGAAAAGAGTTGTTCTCAAACTTTTTGGAATAGGTTACTTAGATTAAATAAGATGCCTTTTCAGCTCATTGATTTTTTTTTTCTTCTCATTGAATCTCAATTAGCATGCAAAACAATTAGCTGGTCAGCAGTGCCCCAAATTGACAAAATTGTTTTCCTTTCCTTTGTTTCCAGTCATTTAATAGTAAGTTTCTTAACTACAAACTTTCTCAAACAGTGGTTTTTTTTCTCTCTGCTAAGGCGTAGGAGTAGCAGGCCTCAAGGCTGTTCCTGTGTAGAACTGAACAGAAGGAAAAGGCAAAAGTAATCTTGAGTCTTTTCTAAGAGAAGCCTTTTAAAGGGTGCTAAAATGCTAAACATGTACAAAATGTATCCTTATAAACTATGGAATTGTTCTTTTTAATGACTGATTTCTCATCTTGCCCAATTCCTAATCAGGAATCAGGATCCACCACGTTTTATTAATATTCTAAAGGTGCACGTCTGCCACTCACGACGCTGACACTCTGTCCCGTTACGCCAGGTTGTCAGGAACGTCTGACGAACGTCCCCACGTGGCAGTCGGCACATCCTCAGCCACCTTGAGAAAACAATTGGCTATTTCAGGGTCCAGAGTACTGACACTCAGTTTGAAATACGAGTGGTACCCTCTGGTTACTTAATAACCAAAAATGTGAGATTTTACTATACGGAGCCTCTGTTCTATGGCTAACGTTTGCTGCCCTTTTAGGACCCTACCTTTTGTGCCCAAAAAAGTAAATGAATTTTTTTTTTTTTACCTGTGCTGGTCAACCAAATGCAAAATGAAGAAAGAGAAGAATAAAATCCAAACATAGGAAGGAAAAGAAAAAATCGGCTGCATTGTAACATCTTATTCATCCCCCGCATCCCCCTTCCCCCAGGATTTTTTTTTCCCTCATAGACATGGTATCTGAATGAATTTGATGCCATTCAAATAGCATGGCAGTCATCAGGGTTCCAGTGACCACCGTCATGGTTTACTGGGTATCTTCCACGTGCCGGGGGTGCGGCAGCCACTTCAATTCCCTGTAAGCAACACTAAACCTAGGATTTCTTCCAAGGCTCCATACTTGACCCTATGTTCTTCTGGATCTTCAGTTTTTCCTGGAATAAAGAAATGCTGCCTAACAGCTTCAACCATTATGCATATAACCATTGCCATTAAAACCCCTCCTTCCCCCAACCTGTCAGTTGAGCTGATTCTCTGTCTCTAAAAGCCAAGGGATTAACTGTTCTCTTCTCGTTCACGGACAACGGTTTCCCTCAAACTCAGATGTTCAATCAAACAAACTGGTTCCTTCAGCTAACTACTTTCTATTGAAGAATAATACAGCTCAGTAGTTAAAAAAAAATAGACTCTGACATTAGTAGAACTGGGTGGGTATCCAACGCTTCCACTTGGCAGGTGTGTGGCATTGGGCAGCTTCTTTAACCTTTCTAATAGTAATGTAAATAGTAAGCACAGTGCCTCGCCTATAAGAGATGTTTAATAAATGCGAGAAATTATTGTCCATCTGGGATACATGATGTAAGAGATTATAGTCTTATTAGAGAAAAAGTGCATACGCATAGAAAATACTCCAAGTCACAGGTATTCTCCTTGCCTCGATTTCATACAGGCCACAAGGCAGCTCAGTGTGTCTCGGTGGGCTGCTCACCTGAGCACCCAGCTGTGGCCATCAGCCATCGCAGCAGGAAGCCAGGGGGACGGTCCCCAGAGGGCCAAGCTTCCAGGGGGAAAAGGTAAGGATATGAATTCAAACACAGAATCAAGATATGGTCCATGAAGTGAAAGATAGAGGTGGAGGAGGTGAGAAGAGAAACAGAAAACAGAATCTGATTTCTAGAGGCAGAATACTAACAGCAGTATCAATACTTGCTTCTTGCTCTTTTAAAAAGACTATTCGCAGCCTCTTCCTATGGTAGCTAATAAGAAAAAATAAAAACAATTCGTCCATCTCCTGAATAGTTAATGAGAGCAGCTTTGTGCACTCAATATGTGGCAGATAGATTTATGCTGCAACTACAATGACGATAAAAATCACAGACTCGGAGCCAGACCACCTGGGTCCAAGCCCTGTCTCTGCTAACTGTTAGCTCTGCGAACATGGGCAACTTTCTCAATCTCTCTGTGCTTCATCTCCTCACCTAGAAACGGAAGGTAATAACAGTAACTCTCTCTAGGCTGCTGCGAGGATAAAGTGAATTAACGCATTTAAGCATTCAGAACAGTTCCAAACACAGAGAAAGCGCCATAAGCATTTACTTTCATCATTATTATCACTATTATCGTTGCGTTTCAACACATTTCTTTTCTCAGAGGAACTGTCCTGCAAATGACAGCAGAAAACAATTTAAATGTCAGTACTAGAGTCCAGAGAAATCCCTGGCTTGCTGGGGTTCTTTGCTGCATGGGAAGCTTGCTATTTACAGCGACGCATGTACCAACTGGACATACATATGTATGCACAGAACATGAATCCCGAAGGGCAGTCAAATTTGGGCCATAAAGGTGGCATTTATAACCAAATTTCAGTGCATCTATTTTCACTCTAAATTAGCTTACAAAGTATATAATTTAAAGCTGAGTGACAGTGAAGTCTCCTCCCTACTGGCACAGGTGGAAAGCCCGTTGCAAAGAGGTGGGAAGAACAGCCCAATAGTGAAACATTGTTCCACTGCCACAAAAGAACAAAGTCTTTATTGGCTTGGGCAAATTTTATTTTTATTATCCTTCCCTTTGTGTGCATAATGTATGTTTTGTTCTACAGATGAAGCCAAATAGTACCAAAAGAGGCTATCATTAAACCTTAGAAAGAACCTAACATGGTCTTCTGAGTTTGGAATATGGCATAGGGAGGGAATATACGTATCTGTATTTGTATATACTCTGTGATAGAGACTAAATTTAATGCATAGACATTTTCAAACACGTTTGGGTTGTCTTTTCAATGTCACATAAGGGATAATGCAGGCTCCTTTAATTTATTTTTCGAGAACTGGAGGGAGCTTTCATTCTCAGGGTCAAGTGGAGGTGACTAAAGAGTCTGTAATACGCACCTCCAGAAATGCAAGTCCAAGGAGATAAGAGGCAGCCACTCCAGTAAGTTTTCCTGTTAGCTCCAAGGCTGGAGGAGAGATCATGTACCCAAATACTCTCGAGGCTCCGGGAGTTAATAAAAGTGCGTTCAATTAGCTGGGGGAGAGGGTGCAGCACACGGGAAGAGCCTGTACCTTGCTGAAGGACCCTAGCTGATTTTTGTCCTGTATAAATGAGGGCCCAGTATTTCCATATAAATCAGTTTGTCAAAAGAAGCTAGAAATCTCAATTTTTAGATTAATTTCCTAATTAAAAAATTTAGCAACCAATACAATTCTTAAAAACCTGTGCATATAACCAAAATCTACACACACACACACACACATACACACGTGCTGGTTAGAATTAGTCTGTGAGTCACAAGGTTGGAGGGAAAGGCCCAGGGGAAAGGAGACCGAGTCAGAAATGCCCAGGATCCCCTGGTGTGGAAGTACAACCAGAGCCATAGTGGGGGGAATAAAATCTTTACTGCGCAAATGCCAAGCCTTGCAATGAGATGAGTTACTGGTGCCCTCCAGGTTGCAGGAAGTAAGAAAGATTTGCCTTGGGTCAGAAGCAGTTGGAGAAAGACTTGGGGGACATATATTTTTTAAATGGTGAAATATTTGAGAAAAACGGAAGGCAAATTTTATGAATTGCCTTGTCATGGGTTAGATTTTTTTAAAAAAAAGATCCTGGAGATTTTCAAGAACAGCAAAGAGGTGGTAAAAATGTAGAAATAGAGGGGAAATTGGGGTTGGCCTATGATGATAAATGAAGCAAGGAAAGCGAGAAATACAGTTTAAGGAAAAAATCATTCCAATCCCAGTGAAGAATTCATAGACCAGGAGCTTAAAAGCAAGGTCCAATTTGGAAAGTTTTAGGGGCCGCAAAGCCAGAAAATATGTGCTACCTCAATCTTAGGGGTTATTTCTCCTAAAAAGTCAATATCCTAAACTTTAGATCCTGAGGGCAATAACTTACCCTGGGCTGATGATAATTTTCCCACTGGAGATCGTAATTTTATTTTGATGATTTTTTTGAAAATTTTCTGTTTATTTGCTGATATTCTGATGATCTTGTTGGATCTCAAGATTTCTATGCACTGTGTCAACATGTACAAAACAGATTTCATCTTTTCTCCCCTTTTGTGTTCATCTGAGGCCTCCAAGAAGCAGACACCTGATAAGATTAAATGTGCAAGGACTATAGGAGGTGAGATGCTGATTAAGACAGGTGTGTGCTATAGTTGTTTAACAACCAGGTGTCTAATGGGGTAAAGCCCTGATTTATAATGTCTGCTGACTGATGGAGGCAACTACTCCCAACTGAGCACATTTCATACTCTCAACACGGTGTTACTAAACCCCACATTGAAAAGAGATGCGCACAGCCCTCTTGGGCCAGTACCAATCCAGCCGGCTCCAGCACACCACTATCCATAGGGAAATAAGGATCTGGCTATGGCTGCACCCAAGTGAAGGAGAAAGCGAGACAAGCTGGGGTGGAAGCTTGGATGACTACTTCAGCAAAGCTGTCACAGATTCCCCGGCCAAAGTCAGCCATCAGAGGAGTCCTGTATATCCCAGGATTGGATCCGCACTGTTATCCCTGCCACTCATGGTCAAACTCAGCAGAAGTCTGTAGGAGGCATGGCCCGTGCACAGACACAATGATGGATTTCAAAGTGCAGCAGCTAGGCCCTTTGACAATTGCACTCCCAGTAATCGAAGCTGTTCAAGGTGCATTCTTATGGCCACCATACTTTGAGAACTTCTCCCTCCTATTCAAACTTATTTGCATTCTGAATTCCCGTACCTGGTAGAGCGAAACCATGTGAAGAATGAATTTGATCAAACTGATCAAAAGCATGCAATGAAGAACAGTAAGTTCACCCAGTAAACAAAAGTTAACGTCCAAAACAAAATGAAAATTCATAAATAGAAGTTAATCAAAGTACAAAGTAGGAAGTCAACTACTAACAAAGTAAGACAAAGATAAGATGCAGAGAAAGGAGACTGTGTGGAAGACATTGCATGGAAATAAAGCTACATATATGTAAACACTTCTGTATCAATTCCAGATGACAAGCCCCAATTTAAACGTCTATGTGCACAAAAAGAATTATGTGCTGTAAATGACTTTAAAATAATGATGCTAGTGTGTGGACATGTCAAACTCTGATTTGTTAAATTAAAGGAACACACCCACATGGATCTTTTTTTTTTTAAGATAGGGTCTTTCTCTGTCTTCCCAGCTAGCGTGCAGTAGCGTCATCATAGCTCACTGCAACCTCAAACTCCTGGGCTCAAGTGACCCTCCTGGCCCAGTCTCCCAAGTAGCTGGGACTACAGGCACAGGCCAGCATGCCCAGCTAATATTTCTAATTTTTGTTGAGATGGGGGGTCTCATTATGTTGCTCAGGCTGGTCTTGAACTCCTGGCTTCAAGCAATCCTCCTGCCTTGGCCTTCCAAAGTGCTGGGATTATAGGCAAGAGCCACCACACCCAGCCCCACGTATATTTTTAAAAATTAAATAATATGGAATTTTAAAATGAAAGGCCAACAGAAAGTTCTACCCTTTCCTTCCTAAAGTCTGGGTCTCCAGAGTTAGGGTGGACACATTGATGCATCTCCCAAATCCTCCCCAGCAAAAAATGACTAGGTTGCCTCTTGTGCTGGGAGTGCCCTATGCAGATAGATGCCTCAGAGGAGGAAAGCCACCTTGCCCGAGCGTGCCCACATGCAGTGACGTTGTCAGGACCTAAAGGCCGGGCTATCAGTCCAACTCCAGCCAAGGCTAGTCTGCAGGTCAGTTTAGCTCTAGAGCATCCCTGTGTGGCAGAGGGCCTGTGTCATGGGGCCTGCATTGCAGCTAGACTTACCCCTCTGCACAATCCTGCTTCCTTCCCCAATTTTAAAAAGGTGTTGGTCCTGAGGGCGTTTCCTAAAAGAAAATGCCTGCATGCTAAACTGTCTCAGAGTCAGCTTCCTCTTCTGCTTCACGGGGACCTCACCTGCAGCAAAAGTCAGCCACATTTTTTTAAGTTTTTATCAAGATACGATTTACGTACAGAAATTGAACATATAAATTTCCAGCTCAATGCATTTTCACGAACCAAACACAAGGCTTAACCCGTACCAAATAAGAACAGAACATTCCCGGCACCTCAAAATAGACAACACATTTAACAAGTACCCTTTAAAATGTCTAACAATGGGGATTGGACTCACTTGAAGCTCTGGCATGTGGGGGGGGTGGTAGGGGCAATGTATGTAACCCTAACAATATTTGTACCCTCATTATATGATGAAATAAAAGGAAAATAAAATAAAATGTCTAACAAAATTTTAAATGGTTTCTTAGATCTATGTCAAAGGAAGAAAGAAGAAACCTTACATTATTAGCTTTAGTGCCCAGAGTTCAAACAACAACAAAAGATTTAGACTTTAAAAACAAAGCTTATGATACTGTATTTAGTATAGTGTTGTTCTAAGTATTTGTGTTGCTTAAAACTGGCCTTTGAATGATGCCTGTTAATTGAAAAGAGCTAGTTAGAAAATAACACGGATGGATGTGTGTAAAAGCAGCGTGAATCCCTCCGAGTCGTCTCCAGTGGGTTCCCTGGCTTCTGTAGAGAAACAGATGCGTGAGGGATCGACGCACCAAGCCGCAGTCTGGTCCTTCTCTGCCCGTATTCGCGGCACTTCTCATCTCCACCCTGGGGCAAGAAACCCTTGTGAGTCTCCTTTCAGGTAGGCTTGCAGGGCCAGTGTTTCATTTCTGAGAGACGGAATAACTGGAAGACACAGAGGATTGGGGGAAAGGAGAGTGACAACTTGAAGGGGAAGGGTGCCATTTGAAGAAACAAGAAGGGAAGCCAAGGAAAACAGACTCTGGAAACAATCTGAGCCCTGCTAGGACTGTCCTACACCATGCCTTCTTCATCTCGCATGCTCACACATGCACACACACACACACAGACGCACCCATCATCTAATGGATAATCTGCCTCCTCAGAGCACCCTGGACATTCATTTTCCATCTGGATGGAGGGTGGGGCACCCAGCTGCTCTGTAGAGAGAGAGGATGTCCCGCACCGAAACAGAACCAAACAAGACTGGTGGAGGAGGAATTTCTCTTTGAACCAAGTCTTGACTGGTGAATCTACCATCACTGTTAAAAACACAACCCAGAAAAAAAAAAAAAAATACCAGCTCTGAATGTCGTGACTTATATAATTCAGAAGACTTTACTATTTGAATCAGAAGGAAAAGAATCAGTGGGTCAAATAAAAGGCACTATTTGAAATGCTGAAGAATGTTTAGGAAGACTTCCTAACAGAGTGAGAGTTAGAATGAGGAACTCGAAAGGACCAGATTTTAGGCAATAGGTTTTGAAGCTATTTGGTCACACCAAACATGGGAAGTGCCCCAAAAGTGGTGGCAGGGGGGTTCCCACAAGGGAGTGCCCCAAACCGTCCCAAGATGGGGCTTGTTGGGGTTCTAAAGGAAGAAGCACTAGATGCCAGGGTGATGAGTGCAAAGCATCTGTTAGGGGGAACGGGGTGTTGCAGCCGTCCTTACGACAGACAGCAAGAGAAAAGGGTGTTCTACCTAAGTATGTTTGCAGCCAGGGTCAGGGTATGGAGTTTTTATGAGGGTTTAAGGAATTTGGCTCAGGGCCAGGGCCACTTTCTTTCAGTGTTTTGGGCAACAACCTAGACACCTTTATTAGTGCCTAGGAATGTTCAAGGTCCTGGTTTGGGTTCAAGCCTGTTGGGACAAACCTGCATCTGGCTGGGTCACACAGCAGTCACGGCACTCTGTGATTTTCAGTGAGGACACAGAAAGGAAGTCAGGGGACCAAGGGACCCTACAGAGGTAGAGTTTCTATTAAGGATAGGATCAGGACCATCAGGGCAGGAATGAGAGCAGTAGAAGGCAATATTCTTACCTCAGACGTAAGTTCTTGGTCAAAACTGTGAGATACAGAGACACAGAAGGCAGGGTCCAAAAATGCAGAGTCTGGCTGATGTAGATGTCAAAGCTTAGTAAGGAACTATTAAGAGTTAACAATGATTGGGTAATGATACCTTCAATTGAGCGATGTTCTGGGTACAAGTGTTGTGCCATTTGATACACACAATAATCTTATGAGGCCGATACCATTTTCAACACATTTTCCTGGCAAGGAAACTGAGGCACAGGGAGGTAGTGCAGCACAGGCAGTAGGGGATGGGGCCAGCATTTGCCCCAGGAGGTCCAGCTTCACTGCCTTTGCACTTCCTCGCCTCACGCTGACCCCCAGACAGATGTCCTGTGGAGCTAGTGAAATTTAAATTGCAGGCCCCTCATTTCCTTTGAGACCTTCTAATATCCTGGATCTTATAATTTGTGATTTTTTTATTATCTTTTTTCAAAGAAGATTCTCCTCTTTGGATAAGCTCCTAGCCTCAGAAAACCTTTTTCCATTTGCTTGCTGTCTATAAGAAAGCCGTAACAGGGCATCCCAGGCAGCCGTGAGTGACCTCTCTCCCTGTCATGTACAAGTATGTGGGGAGGATGCCGTGCTTTCCAGTCTTTTTCACGCCATGACGTGCATCTAACATGCTTTTCATTAGGCAGACAGGAGTGTCTGCAGCTGGCGGTGACCACCCCAACCCCCATCCAACAGCTGACGGGATCAGTGTCGCAGGACACCTTGAATCACCGTGAGCACCAATGACTGAGCACGGTGATTGCAGAAGGCTGCATTAGCCCATTTCTCTGTGTGCAATACTTTAAGCGCTGGAAGAGCTAATGATTAGCAAAGTTCATGTGGTGTCCTAGGAGCCCAAGGCAAAGGAGTGAGATTGCCAGGACTGAAGGAATGAAAATGGGATGACTACCTTAAAATAGTTTTTATTTTTATTTATTTAGTACGTATTATATTAGTCGATGGTTTTTAAGTTGGGTAATGGGATGCTCTCAAGCATGAAGTTCAGAAGGACTTTCATGAAAAATAAAATAATCCATAGAGGTTTTCTTTTTCTCCGACTGAATTTTGTGTCAATGCTTTTCTCCCTAAAATAGTAACACCTAGCCCGGAAATATTTCAGAGATTTTGGTGCCCCTGTCCTCCATCGTCCACACAAGCACCCTGTGGCTTTTCTGTGTCCTTTCTAAAGACATAAAATGGAGTTTTCAAAGCGGGGAGAGGAGAACTAACAAAAAGTCATCGTGCCCCACGCATTAACTGATTTTACGTGTTCTCACATAATTGTCCCTGAGAGTTGCAATGACTTGTGAAAATTAAAACAGTTGCCTTGTGATGAAGCCAAGCATCCAAACCAAGGATGTCTCGCTTCAAAGCTCAAGCACCACTCCAGTTCCTCTCAGTGTAGCTTTTTTGGAAAGTAAGTGCCATGCTTCTGTCAAGACCCCAGGGCAGGGGAAAACATGTTCTTTCTCTGGTCTCAAAGCTAGTGTGCCTGCCCCTTAGGTGTGGATGTGAATAAGTAGAACCTTTGGGACTACTTGCAGGACACATAGAACTTTTGCTGGGGATGTGCGACCACAGCACATGGGGCAGGATCTACGGGGAGCTTTCCTGCCTATAAGCGATAAATTTGGGAAATAATTAGAGATACACCCAAAGGTTTATGCATACTTGTGTTCATCACAGGGTCATTTACAGTAGCTACAAAGAGAAAATCGAAATGTTCCACAGTAGGGGGATGATTAAATAAATTAGGGACAGTCATATAATGAAATATTACTCCCATTAAAAATCATATTTTATTCTCTAAGATGATTAAACTCAGTGCATGCTCCTATATTATTCCTGGATACTGGAACACACAGGGAAAAAAAATCAGCTATAAAGAACATTATAAGGACAAGTGAGAGATTTTTACATGGACTGTTTATTAGATAATACCATGGTATCATTTATAATGCAAGTCTTTGGATATGATAAGCGTAATTTAACAAAACACGCTAATTCTCGGAAGACATGCTTATACATTTAGGGATGAAAAACTCATAGTTTCAAGAGATATGTAATGATATGAAGGAAGTTCACTGTAATATTAAGGTAATATCAATTTTCATCTTGCTTAAAATATACATACAAAGACTAGAAAGATGACACACCAAAATACAAGCATTGGTTATCTCCATGTAGTAAGATTACACACAATTTTTATTTTATCCTTTGCATATTTCAGTGTTCTCCCATTTTCTGACTGTGACCTGTTATTCTGTTTTTGTTTCTTCAAGGTACCTGCCAGGGAAAAATCCAAGAATATGGAAGGGTGGATTGGGCACATTCTTGAGTTAAATTAGTGTAAAAGGGCCTTGTGAAGTAATCTAAAGTCGGATAAGATGATACTCTCTAAGCATAATAGGTTTAAGTTACATCATTGCTGGGGGAGAGGAGGGAATAATTCAAAGAGTACATAAATATCTTATTGAAGAGTTGTGAAGTTGTATTGGTAAATCAGGTTTCAGGGCAAGAGATGTATAATATTTTATTTTTAAGGTATTCTAAGACAAAGAAAAATCAAAAAATACAGTAGTCAAACTGCAATCCAATGTGGAAGATCACTCTTGATGTCCTCTAACCTCAGGACTAGACATGTCCCTTTTCTTCTAGCTAATTCTGGAGAGGGAGAGGAGAAAATGTCTATGATTCTAGATTCCATTTTGATCATGTCCACTGAACAAGAGGCTGCTTGTGAACTGCTGTCTCCTGGGGAAATGGTTCACTCAAGAAAGCGTGGAAGACAGGAATTTGGAGAGGAATTCAAAGGGGAAGATGAGGGAACACCTTGAGGAGTGGTGGCAGGTTCCATGGGGGATACTTGAGTGTAAATTTTCTTGCAACTTTTTCATGGTTGTTTATGCAAACTCAAAAGAGTAAGAATACCATAGATTCTACCTTCCCATACACCGAGTCACTGGCAGTCTCGGTGTAAACAATGGTGCAGCAAAGATACACTCAGGATGATTTTGCCAGAGAAAAAAATAAGCTAGTTTACTTGACAATATCAACCCAGTTGGGACAAAGAAGAAAAAAGAGGGGATCTATCACCTGGATTATACTACAATTAAATGTAAAACACTAAATTAAAATGTATTACTTTTATGTTCATTTACTCCCCAAAAATGTGGGATTTTTAGTAATTGAGAAAGACATATTCCAAATGTTCGGTGTTTGCTTTTTATGACTTCTTAGCTTATGAGATGAGAAATCAAGAAATAAAGTCTATCTGAGAAAATAACAAATGGGAAACAAAGAAAGACACAAATCACCTAAAGAGGATGCGTGAGGTTCTCCTCCTTTACCCATCTCTGACCCTAATTGTCTGTGATGTCAGGGTGAAAACGCAAATGATGATGACAAAAACCAGAAGAGAACATTTTCTAGATCCTAAGACTAGTTCCTATCTGCTCCCCTGCCTTCGATGGTACGAGATTGAAAAGTATAAGGTTGAAAAAGAAAGATTTAGATCAAAGAGAAAGATGAGCATGAACTGTAAAACAAACCCAGTTAAGTCACTGACCTCCTTTTATGGCTTTGTGTGCTGATTAACGGGTTGAATTATCAATTTTTTTTCAACCTAGTCTCCAATTTGCAGACAAAGATCTGTGATAAAAATTACAGCAATTATGCAGTCACGTGTGGTGGTTAAATTCTTGTCTGCCTAGGAGCAATGACTTTTCTGAGACGTGAGAGAAGGTACAGGGATACCCTATGTGATTGGTGATATTCTGCAATGTGAGCAAGGTAGAATTCCATTTAAAAAACAAAAACAGGCCCTGTAATCCTAGCACTCTGGGAGGCCAAAGTGGGAGGATCACTTGAGGTTGGGAGTTAGAGACCAGCCTGAGCAAGAGCAAGACCCTGGGTCTACTAAAAATAGAAAAACTACTGGAGCATGGTGGTACGTGCTTGTAGTCCCAAATACTTAGGGAGGCTGAGGCAAGAGGATCGCTTGAGCCCAGGAGTTTGTGGTTGCTGTGAGCTAGGCTGACGCCACAGCTCTCTGCCTGGGTAGACAGAGTGACACTCTGTCTCAAACAAACACAAAAACAAAAACTAACACCAAGCTGCAGGAACAGACCACTAAGAATGGAGAACATGCAGACCTGCACCAGGAGGTGGTCCGAGACTAGCCAAAAGAGCTCCACTCAGACAGCACCCCATTCCCCATGACCCCTGGCATTCTGAGATAGGACAGTAGGCTCTTTGGCCTTCCAAAGATTGAAAGCCTTCTGCACATAGAAAATAGCAAAAGCACAGAAAATAACATACATGAAACACAATAAAGTCACTTGGCATCCATTGCCATAATACTTTTATAGAATAGAAATTTTGTTCTGTCATCTTTTAACATATTAACAGAAGGTGCCAGCCTCTTGTGATTATGATAACATGAAGGACATGATGATATTCAAGCAAATATTTGTGACGTTCTGAACACACAGGCCTTTCTGAGTACAAATACTCCAGGCCTCATGGGGTGGGAAGAAAAGTGACTTTTCAGAGAAGGCTGGGCCCTGAGTCCCTCCCACCCACCCTGGAAAGAGCAACCCAGGCTTCAGCCCCCCAAGGGACTGGGATCACCCAGCATGCAGAACCCCGCATGTAGGCCAAAGACACATTCGAACAGAACTGTTTTTGAGAGTCAAATAAACACACACGCTTGCAAAAGTGACATATATTTATAAAACTGGCCTATGACAGTGGGATTCAGCACTATAGGGGCTAGTTCTGTCCCTATAGTTTGAGTGACCAGCAGGTACATGGGGGAGTCTAGATAAAGAATTTAGTTAAAGACACAGGACATGATCAGCTCTCTTCTATTGGTGTTGAAGTTGATCGTCTAATTCAGCTGTTCACTGAGGGCTCAAGTGTATGGAAACTCTTTGGGGTGGGGGTGTCTCAGATCACCTGATGTTAATCCCGTCACTGTATTAGTCATCTTCATTAATAGCTATCTGTTAGTCTTAGACCTCATCCTCAGGGAAGGCTCAAAGGCATGTCCCTCAGACTTGGCTTTTCAGAGAGCAGATGGTTAGAGGATCTATGTTCGTCCCTTCGTTTGGGAGGCAAGGGGAGAAGATGGGCCTGAGGGCGTCTTGGAAAGAGGCCGGGGGGAAGCTGTAGATGAGGGACTCATCGGTCACGTTGTAGAACGCTATGTTTCCAGATTCGTAGTCTAAGAACACACCAACTTTATGCACGGGCTCTCTGACATGTTGGCCTTTTAAAGGTGATGAGACCCAAAGACTATAATCATCTCCAATTTTTAAGCCTATGAGTGAGAAGAGGTCCCCGGGCGGCTTTGGGAGATTCCCCTTCCTGCTCACCGAGTCCTTGCAGATGCCTACTTCCCACTCAGTCTTGTTTCCCACTTCCACCTCCCAGTAGTGTCTCCCACAGGTGAAGGTCTGAGCGCCCAGCACAGTTGCAGACTGGTCAAATCTTTCCGGGTTGTCAGGTAACTGCTGTCTGATCCCTCCATATTTCACGCTTTTCAGATCCTCAGACAAGACTAGATAGGCATTGGCCGTGGCTGGATCCAGAGTTATCTCCGCTGCAAGAAGAGATAAGAAAGAATCCTTTGGCATTTTGAAAAACCTCTTATATATGTGAAATTTGAATTAAATTCTTAGTATTTTGTCCTTTTTTTTTTTTCAGTGAAATTTAGGTGAGTAAGACGGGGGGATGGTTTTGTTTAGAACGGAATCTCTATGCACTTTTTTTTTCTGAGACAGAGTTTCACCCTGTCACCTGGGCTAGAGTGCAGTGGCATCATCACAGCTCACTGCAACCTCAAACTCCTGGGCTCAAAGGATCCTCCTGCCTCAGCCTCCCGAGTAGCTAGGACTGTTAGGTAGGGGCATGGAGGAAGGGGAACAGATGCCTTGTCTAGGGGTTTCTGTTGAGAAATAGATGACATTAGGAGATGCTTTGTCTACTAGGAAGAACAAATTGACCAGAAGGAGGGCTTCCAAGAAGGAATAGATAATGTGTTAAGGGGTCTCCAAGAACCGACCAACCAGAAAGAGGCAGAAAAGACACAAAGTGAAGATATGACCAAGGCCACAAATGAGGGTCTCTGGAACATGCGTACAAGTAAGATGACGGTATCCTCAAGTGACTTACCCTCATTAACATAGTAAAACTCACACTCACCCGCGCCATGACAGTATACAAATACCATGGCAACCCCTGGGAATTGCCATACAGGGATAGAGAAGGGGAGGATTCACCATTCCAGAAACTCTCCACCTTTTTCCAAGAAAAATCATGAATATTCCACCCTCCCTTAGCATAGAATTAAGGAATCAACATAACAGGGGAAATCTTGTTAAACTCAGGGTCTCCTCCACTCTCAGGGGTTGGCCCATTCCTTCTCTGGAATGTATTAGGCTTTAGTAACTTTGGCACTTTGCTTGCTTGCATCTGTTTGGTCTGCTCATTGCTCCATTGACTCAGTACCAGTAACGATTCTTTAGTACTGGAAACCAAGAACCAGGGAACACGGGGACGTGACATCTGGTCCGCAGACCTGTCAGGACTACAGGTGCCACCACGCCCAGCCTCTAAGCACTTCTTTCACTGTTCCATAAAACAGAAAGAGTGAACCTCTAAAGAGAAAGAGGGAAGAGTCATGGGGAGAGCAATACCAGCCTGCCTGAGAGTGAGAGGGGAGTCTCTGACAGTGGAATGGAAGTCGTTCTGTTCATGAGACAGTGTTAGAGCTCAGAGCTGCTTATCCACACAGAGATGCCACCTTCTGTTGCCTGCATTCATATCAGCCACGGCTGGCTCTGATTCTTTACTTTGGGTGGGAATGAAATATTAGCAGCGTTGAACCAAATAAATGACTGAGGTTATAGCATTCGCTGAATTCTTCCTTATGTGCCAAGCCTTTTTTACACATTATTTCATTTAATCATTGCAAGCATTATTAATTTTCTCCCATTTTTATAAAAAAGAAAACTGAGGTTCATAAAGGTTAGGAAACTTCACCAAGATTACACAGTTACTGAGTGTTTGAATAGCAATTTCTAATCAGCGTTTCTCATTATGTCATGCTCAAAGGCAGCTTCTTATGAGTTTAGTGCAATACCCAGTGACCATTTGATGAAGCACGTTGTGAACCAGTGGGAGGTCTGCATCCCTACCCTCCTGAGAGGAGCTCATGGAAGGGGCCTCCAACTTTCACTGACTGTTCAGAAAGATTAGGTGCCGCTATCATACAATTTCATACTTGTACTTGTAGACCAAATCCCAACCATAACTAATTATCTGTATGATCAATGTCTTTCTCCTTGATTTTACTGACAATTCTACAAGAGCAGAGGCAACATCTGGCTTATTTATCATTGTAAGAAAGCCCAGAGTCTAATAGCATAGCACCAGGCCAGGAAGACACTTATTAGTATCTGTTGAGTCCAAAGCTCATTAGGCCTTCCTCTGAAGGTCAGAGTGTCAACAAGATAAAAGCTGAAAACTAATGCTGACCTCTTGGTGCTAGCCAGTCTAAATATCTGGCGCATTCTAAAGGGACAGTTCTCTGAATGGTCGGTCCCTCACTGGGATTTTAGAATGTAAGTCAGCGTTTATCCTGACAGAAACAGCTAGAAATGCAGAATCCTCTGCAAGAGGGGGGATGTGTGTGTGCAAACACGCAAGGGCCAGGAGAGGACAAAACAGAACAATAAAAACAAACAAAGGAAGGAGCAGGATTCCTTAGCCAGAAAACAAAGCCAGATAAAACATCAATCAAATCACCGCTTCTCTCTGCTCAAACGCAGGGCTGGTCTATGGCCCTAGCCATCCCTGGTGTGTCATGCAGGCTCAGGACACCTTAGCTGAGTACCTAGCATCAGGTGGTGAATATTCTATTTGGGAGAAGCTGCCTTCACACACCCTGAGGTTAGCTCTGGGATCCCTGGAGGTTTGATGGTCAGGCTGACTTACTGCTGAATTTCCTTAGCATCTTCCTCATCCCGGTGACTCGGCACAAACTCAGCTCAGTGGTAGTGGCCTCTGGAGATTGAAGCAGGAGAGGCTCGTTCCTGCAAGAGAGCAGAGACGCGCACTCCGTCTTCCGCACAGACCGCAGGCTGCTCCAACCTGAGAGAGCATCTCACGTCCCCAGCCATGGCACAGACACTCCCAGACCCGCTCACACCCGACTCACACCCCTGCAGCTCGCACAGCTGAGCACAAAAGGAACACCCTACCTTTCCAGTGCACCTCTCACCTCCTAGGGCATAAAAGAAAGAAGGTTAGCATATGTGCACTTTGATGGCTGGCAAAGACAGAACCCATTCTGGATCCGGGCCTTTGCAAAGTTCACGAAGCCATTTCCCATGAAGCACTCCTTGAGTGGGAGTAAATGTGGCAGAGGAATACACCCTCCAATTCTTCTAGGGATGGGTTTGGGTGAACACAAGCTCTTTCTCACAATGACTAGAGAATACTTTGTCCTTTACTTTTTCTCACACCATCCCTTTGTCCAAAGAACCTGTTGCTGATAAAGAAGCCAAACTATCAGTCTCAGGGGAGAAGGAACTTCAGAGATAAACAAACGAAAGGGCCTGGGGAGAGCTGAGACAGGCTACCCCTGTTGGAGGTGGGAGCGGTGTGTTTGGAAGGCACTAAATCAAATAGCAACATGGTATGGAACCAGCCCATGAAACAGACCGAAAGCTCAAGTAGGTTCATGTGGCTTATGTTTAAGAAGGTCCCGGAAAATGTAGCTGCCTAGAAACCAGTGAAGACGGTGAGGAACAGGGACTGGGGACACAGGACACTGGGTTCCACACTAAGGCTATTTGACAGGCCAGTCACCTTACTACCATAGGTCTGCATGGTTAAATATTGCTGCATGAACCCATTCAGGACATGACAGCCACCTCTGGTCCATATCATAATCGTTCTTATCTTAATCAGGTCTTTGTGACGCTTCATTTAATGTGCCCAGCATGTAGCAAACGCACATTAATAAACTTAAAAAAATATTTGACAAAGCGGTGGTTGCAGAGGTGGGCACAGAAGAAACTGAAGTCATCCTCAGGCGTGTTTGGGATGGGCATTCTTCTGTTTTTCCTCCTCCTCCTTAAGGCTTTATTAACATATAGGATATCAAGTCTTTGGGAAAGCTACTTTGGGACCAGGTGAATAAAAAAGAAATCATTTCCTATGGGTTATCATAATTTTTCCCATTCATTTTCCCAGCGCTCTCAGGAGTATTTTATTCTCACCTCTAGTGATTCTAAAAGCGAGTTCTGACATGTGGACTCTATCTTTCCGATCATCTTGCTTAGGCTCCGGATCTGCTGGGTCAGCTGAATCTCACTGTTCCTCAGTTTCCTCACGTTCTCTCTCTCTTCCTTTTCTAGTAGCTGGAGTTGCAGCTGCTCCTCTTCCTTCAGGAACTGGTGCATTTTCATATACTCTGACACAACGACCTGTTTAAAAGTCTTTGTCTCTTCCTGCCATCACACACACCCCCCAAGATAACAAAGTTAGTAAAAGAAACACCCGTGTCTCTAGATTTTCAATCCTATGAGTCCTAGAGTTCCACTGTGACAGTTTCTGAAACCTGACACATAATACATATATTCCTTTGACTAGCTCGGTGGAGAATCTGATGTTTTCAAAGGTGTGTATGCTATACATACAATAGTAAACAAAACCAAGATTTCTGTTCCCAGGAGGCTGCCAGTCTAATGGGAGAAACCAAGAATAAGCAAAAATATGACAGAAGGTGGTCAGTAAAACTAAAGTAAGAAGAAAAATTATGAAAAATGTATGTTCATTTATTCAACCAATATTTATTTAATGAAAGTAGGCACTGGATCACACACTAGGAATGGGAATATACATCATAAATACTCCCGCTTAAGAACTCACAGTCTATTGGGAGAATCAAATACACAGATTTCTTCTAATATCTAATTAAACATTTAGTTATTTGCTTTGGCTGCTACATAGCTCAAATCCAGATCTGTGACTAACTTTGAGCATTTGTTCAGGTATAATTCAAACTACTTATTTTGCCTTTATATCTCTATCTCTTTATTCTTTTTAATTTACATTCTCTTTTTTCCCCCAAAAGCATTTGAGATATTCCTTTTTAAAACTGATTTTCATCCTATGTTATATGCCTATAACTTGTATTTTAAATGATTTTAATCACAGCCATAATAGAGGTAGCCACAGAGTTGTCTAGGTGTACAAAGAAGGAAGAAAAAAAGAAAGACCGCTTGGAGCTGGGGGAATTGGTGCTGAGCCTTGAGATTCCCAGGTGGACAAGCAGAGGGAGGCAGCCCAAAGCAAGGATCCTGTACACTGCAAGACTGGAACTGAAAAAATTTGTCTCTTTCTCTTTTCTTTTTTTTTTTTTCTGATATTTCACTAAGTATCCCTTTAGTCCCCTATAGAATCATATACAAGATCCCAGAGTAAGACAGACACTGACCTTACACAGTATCACTCTCTCCCTCTCGTGGGTTAATATCGTCTGAGCTTCCTTTTTCTTCTTACGCAGGAGATTTAGGATTCCCTGGAGTTTCTCCTGCAATAGAAACACACTTTCTGTGGCAAATGAGCAGAGCACCAGCGGCCTCAAAGACCAATAACTACAAGACAATTAGAACTCAAAAACAGAGGGAGAAAGCCGGCTGCACACAAGGCCGTGGCGAGGTGCCAAGGCTGACTGTCGCCACTAGAGAACGTTAGGAAAGTTAAGTGATGGCGTCTGACTTGTGCTCTGGGATTCCTGGGGAGCAGCCGGGCTTACTTTGTGGTGCTCCTCAGCCTCGCTGGAGAGAAGCGCCCTGTTCACCCCGTGACTCTGGACCGAGAAAGCACTGCCGCTCTGCTCGTCATCGGAGAAGGCTTTGCTGGCCACTGACGATCTCCCGCAGATGCTCTGATCATCCTCGCCCTGCAGCACCTGGGACCTGAGCTGCCTGCCGATGCTGGCCAGCCTCCCCAGACGCTCGTTGGGCTGGAAGTGCGGGCCCTCCAGGGTCCTCCAGCACTCAGGACAAGACAGAGGTGTGTTATGCTCCTCCCAGTTCTTGAGGAGACACATCAAACAAAAGCTGTGCCCACACTCGGTGGTCACTGGGCTGTTGAAATAGTCCAAGCAGATGAAACAGGTGAGTTCTTCCCTGAGATTCTCCATCAAATCTGCTGTAGACATTTTCTCAAAGATGGACATTGGGGCAGGGTTACACTTCTATTCTGGGATTAGAAAAGTCCTCCCTGTGGTTCCACTGTGTTGAATAAAAAGTGGGTGATCTGTTGCTATGTTGTTATTACAAGAAACTCTTCTTATCTCCTCTGTGCCTGATTTCACCAACTGATGTCCACTCTCCCAACACAAAGCCAATTATGACTTAATGTGGAACTCCTGTCCACTGGGTTCATCATCAACCCCAAACTTTTACTGAATCTCTCTCTGAAAGCCACATGCAGGATACTGAGGACATCTGCTTCTAATAGAGTTACCACTGTGAGTGTTGATTATTGTATATACGCAGCACTGTGAAACCACTTAAGCATATTGGTTTTAGACTGGAGGTTTGGGTAATTTGGTATGAACCAGTGCAGAGATTTAAATTACGATGATCTTTAATTGGAAATGTCTAAATCTTTCAGGAAACTCCACTAACGGAGCCTAGCTGAGAACTGAAAGGACTGTAGTATATATTCCTTGTCTCATTAGGCCTTTTTCTCTGCTTGACCAAAGCCTAAGCTAACTGCACCTTTGTCAAGTACTCTGTACTTTAATTCCATTCATCCCAACAAAGTGAGAACTATTCCACTGAAGTATCCCTGGACTTCAGATGCACAATGGAGTGCCAGGGTCGTGTGTCTTACTCTGCCCTGCAGACCATGGTACTCACCCACATGTCATCTCGGAAGCATCTAAAACGATGCTCTTGTTGGAAGTTGCCTCCAGAGGCCATCATACTATAGAATGGATAGAAAGAATTCTAGTTTAGTATAAATATAATTTTGCTCACTCATTTTCACACTTTGAAAAATGTCCAGACTAGGTCCTCTCAAACTCTTTATTCTCCATCAGTTCTTCCTGGACAGAAATCAAATGTGCAGACATTTTTTTTAGGCCCATGAAAAAGTGAATGCCCAGGATGGAGACTGTGTTCAGTGACCACTGGGAGTCATGCCAAATGCCAGAGACTCACGTGTCATCTTCTGGGGGTTGGTTCTTGTCAGGATGCACCCTTCACTCATCATATGCCAGGAGGTGGGATCATAAAAGCTCCTCCTCAGTGTCTACCCAGCGTGACCGGCCCACGAATTCATCACACCACATTTCTATTTCCATCCCATTTCTCTACCAGTTGGCAACTTCCCATGGGTCTCCATTACCCAAGTTATTCCATTAATTTCTTTCTGACTTCCAAGGCTCCAACTGTTACTTCTTTCCCACTTATCTCCAATAGGATGTTGGATTTTTTTCTTATCTTGAACTTTGAGAAAAGGAGGTATTCTGGCCCCAGGAAGTTTCTTTCTCCACTTTCCTTTCTCCTAGTCAAAATTCACCTTTCTGAAGTCATTAATCAAAATGTTTTAATAATGTATCTTTTGTATAGTATATGTGAATTACTGGGATGAGAATTTAAGCCAAGAAATAGAAACAATCAGAGCAAAGAGTTATATTATTTTAAACAGAAAGAGAGGTGGCATCAGTTGGCATCATGAAACCTCAACTGCTTAGATTGCTTCTGGGATACTAACTGGGCACTGCTTCAAAATATTGCTAGAAGTTGGTCTTAAGTAAGGGTGCAGCAAAAAAAAAAAAAAAAAAAAAAAAACTACAACACTAACTGCCACCACTGGATAAAGAATTTATAAACTACCATCCCGATTCAGTATGTGATTCCCACACAAACCCAAGAGTCTTTGACGTGGACCAGAATCATTAGAATAAGCCTCACGATAGAGCTGTGGTACATCACAGAGCTGGCATTCCAATTTGGAATAGGAAGACTGGAATAGTCTATGTTCAAGTTGCACCCATCTGTTCTACCCCATTTCTCTCTTCCACATAAACCCTTTTCTTTTATAAGCTCCATAACACAGAAACCATGTCTTATTCATCTGTGCCTAGAAGAATGCTTTGCACATAGCAAGAGACCGATCTATCGGTAAATAAGATTTAAATGAACAAATAGAGGAATCATATTATTATAGAATCATAGTCTTTTTTAGTAATCATATAAAACACATTTATTATATTCACATATTCTAGAATATATATGTGATGAGATGATGGTAAGAAGGATATGCTATAATATTTCATGTTTAAGGCATTGTTTGGCATGAAATTGAAGACTATCTGGAATACATCTTTTTATTTGTATACATTTATGGGGTACTGGTGTAATTTTGTTACATTTGATAGATCATGTAGTGGTGAAGTGAGGGCTTTTAGGGTATCCGTCACCCAAATAATGCACGTTGTACCCATTAAGTAATTTCTCATCCCTCACCCCCTCCCACCCTCCCGTCCTTCCAAGGCTCCACTATCTATTATTCAACTCTTTGTGTCCATGTGTACACAGTTTAGCTCGCACTTATAAGTGAGAGCATGTGGTATATGTCTCTCTGTGTCTGAGTTGATTCACTTAAAATAATGGCCTCCAGTTCCATCCATGTTGCTGCAAAAGACACAAGAATCACAGTCTTATATTTAGCAAGAAGCCCAGAGATCATGTAGTCCAACTACCTTCCACAGATGATGAAGAAAACTGAGGCTCAAATAAACTGGGTTGGTCTCTCATACTTGCTCACTAGATGGGTCATAGCAAGACTAGGAAACTGGGTGTTACACCTCCCAGTCATTCTCTTTTGTCCACTCACCACTGCATCTCACTTGTTGACTTGTGAGTGGGTAAAAGTTTCCAGTTACCTCTTCAAGTGCTGTCAAAAGGAAATTGGACAGCTGTCTAGGGGCATGATGGTGGGACAGATATCTGACATCACTGGCTATACTCACTCTTGGAAATACAGACTTCCTTACCATCTCTCTGAACTCAATGACTAGGCTTAATTAATAGATGAAATAAATTCATAGAGTGGGCTAGCCTTCCCAAAATACATTGCCTCAACCCTCAAGGCATTGCTTTGCCAGACACGATTTCTGAGATCAACAGCTCAAGTAGCTTCTTCTCTGGCTTGCTTCCTCCTAAGAAGGTAATGCTAAGGGTGACCCAAGGGGTTCATAGTCATGACTATCACCCCAATGAAATTAGGGTTAGAGCATACAGAAAAAGGAAACTTTGCAGATATAGTGAGAACTTATTTATTGGTGAGGCAGTGGGCTATCTGAAAAATATTTTGCTTAAAAGCCTGGTTTTAAAAATACAGTTGACCCTTTAATATTGACAGTCGGGAATATTTAATAGAAGGAATTGCCTGGAGAAAAAAAAAGGTGGTCAGGCACGGTGGCTCACGCCTATAATTCTAGCACTCTGGGAGGCCAAGGTGGGAGGACTGCTTGAGCTCAGGAGTTTGAGGCGAGCCTGAGCAAGAGTGAGACCCCGTCTCTACTACAAGTAGAAAAATTAGCTGGGCAGGCAGCGTATTCCTGTAGTCCCAGCTACTTGGGAGGCTGAGGCAGGAGGATCACTTGAGCCCAGAAGTTCGAGGTTGCAGTGAGCTGTGATGACACCACTGCACTCTACCCAGGGCAACAGGGTGAGACTCTGTCTCAAAAAATAAATAAAAATAAAATAAAATAAAATACATGATCTGATAATGAGTCAAAATATTACAAGTGAAAAAAATCTACATTGCAACATTCTTTTTCATCAGAAATATTTAAATCTTTACAATTTGGTTTGGAAATATTCACCTTTATAAAGAGGTAGCAGCACATGGTAGCCAGGTCCTGTAACTCCATAGACTCAGTTGCAAGTTGTAACCAGCCACTCCTGCCGAGTTGCCTCGGTGGGCCATTGAGCTTACTGTCTAGAGCTTTGACAATTTACTCTCATCTTACCTGAGGATTTAAGGTGAAGTGTTTTGTTTGTTTGTTTCTGGATAACAAAGCCTCTCTTGTTCTTCCCTTGCTTTAAGAAAAGTTAAATGTTGAGAATGTTCTCTTTCTGGCTTCATGCTGAGTGCTTTATGTACTTTGTCTCTTAAAGAGATAAAAAGGGAAATCAAAGGAAATTGTATGAGTTGGGAAGCCTGAGCAGAAAACTTTTCAAAGCAGTTCAAACAAATATAGACAAATAATAATTTTTTAAAAAATGTCCTAAATTTAGGATGGACTATTAAGAAAAAGGACTTCCTTTCTAACTTCTTTCCCCTTTCTAATACAGATTCTGGGACTTGAGATTATTAAAGATAAATAATTTGAATTACTTCCATGTGAATAGGATTTAATACTGGTAAAGGATAAGGTGGATAAAAAAACACCTTAACAATGCAAAGGTCACTTGTTGTGTCTTGTTTCTATCATATGACACCTTAATTCATATGACACCCTAATTCACATAATTCTGCAGGAATTATTAAACACATTTTGAGTTCTAAGTGGCGTGATACACCCAGCAGATTAGAAAATAAATTATTATTCCACATTAGACTAGTATTGTATGGGTGGAGAAACAGATGCTTATGTGTATACAGGTTGATTCCTCATCTTTTTAATGAGGACGTCCACTTTTCTGCTTTTCTTAAGAAAATCTTGATATTTATTCATAAGACTCTTTATCTCTCACCAAAAAATAGTGTCTGTAGGGGAAAAAACATGAGACTAGCTAATACAAATACCACTCACTCATGTCAGGCGTCATTCGCAACACCTAGAGGATTAGTTAATCCTCCCCATGGCCCTGTGACGTAGACATTATTAGTTCCGGCCCCATTTACAGATGAGAAAACAAACTCTAGTCATGTAACTTGTCCTGGATTCACAGCGGTGGCCTCACTTCAGAGTCCATGGTATCAACCACAGAGCTATGCCACCATTCCCACAGAGCCGAATGAGCCACAGACACTAAAGTTCCAGGGGTCCTCAAACTTTTTAAACAGGGGCCAGTTCACTGTCCCTCAGACGGTTGGAGAGTGCGCACTGTGGGCCTGGGACGAGTCGGCTGCTAAGCAGGACAGACAGTGGTGGCAAAAACACCCAGCGGGCCAGATACATGTCCTAGGCAGGTGACATGTGGCCCGTGGGCCGTAGTTTGAGGATGCCTGAGTAAACTCTAGGAGTTTGCAACTGTGTCCAAAAGCAGGTTGGCTGGCAAACATCCCCTTAAGTCCAGCCCTGAAGATGATGGGCTGAGGATCTCCTCTGCCCCCACCTATCCAATAATAATTGGTGCTGGGTGCTGCCAGGGGACACTCTTCCCATGTCCATCGATTATTTGTAGCCACAGATGTTAAGGTCAGAGAAGAGAGTGCTTACTTCTAGGTAAGCTTATGACATCGCTTTCAAAAAGCCAGTGGAGCCTGTTGAGAAAAACCAAATGGGAGCCTTCTTTGCCACCATAACTCTTCCTTGGCTGCTGAGGTGCAAAGACCTAAGGAAACAGTTGCTGGGCTAAGATGTCAATAGGGTTGGCGAGAACTCTAGGGAAGAATGGCAATTCTAGGTGTAGCTGGGAATTTATGGATTTCTAGGAGTTCATGACAATGCCCAGGAACTGTGCAAGATTCCTCAGGGAGAACAACCACAAATCTATGAACTAAGAGCTAAATGTCTTTCAGGAGCTGGGACACAGGGGCCAGGCAATGCTGCCGTAAACACGGCTGAAGCTGAGGGAATCTAAAGGAAGGCCTCAGGAATACTTGGGGAAGAGCACCCCAGAAGATTGAAGCCATTGCTGGTTGCTGACAGAGCACCTGGGGACGCGGTGCCTTTGTGGCCACAGGCTGAGCCAGGACACTGACATCTCATCCTTACTCCTACTTCTCTACATACGCTGTCTTCTAGACGGTACACCACTCCCCCTTTGAACCCTCCGGTCTCTCATACGGTAATGGTTCCTTAACTTAGCTGCACATTTGAACCACCTGAGGAGTTAAAAAAACAACCTGAAGTCCATGTCCCACCACTAGAGGTTCTGGTTAAACTGGTATAGTGCCTAACCGATCTAGAGTACTCAGAGGGTGGTTACTAGCATCACCTGGAACTCAGTGGAAATGCTAACTCTCCAGACCTACTGAATCAGAAACTCTAGGGGTGGGGTCCAGCAATCTGTGCATTTAACAAGACACTCAGGTGATTCTGATGTGTAGTACTCTAAAGCTTGGAAGCCACAGGTTTAGGCATCAGAATCTTTATAGCTTTCCAGGTGATTCTACTATGCAAGACAATTGAGAACCATGGCTTAAACAAATCAAACTACCCCGAAAAGGCTGGGTTCCCAGGCAGCTGGAGGCTGGCTCCTGAGGCACACTTTCACTCTGTCTCTTACCAAAACTGTCTCCCGCCCCTTCTTACACACAAGAGCTGCCAGCGTGTAGACAACAACATTCTGAGAGAGGTCTAGGGTATCGGACTTAAGTCCCAGACAACTTCTCTACAGGCTGAGAATGGCAAGTGTGACTCAGAGGGGGATTCAAAAGATGAAGGAATGTGATTGTGAGCTGAAACCAAGGACAAATTCCTGTTGTTGCAAACATTCGGGTTAAGGTGAGTGAGTTTTATTTGGTTTTCTCTTCTCCTTAATCTTTCTCTGCCTCCCCCAAAAGGACAAAGACTACCTTGGATCTACCTGATTTCAAAAAGAGAGCTACTTTGTTCTATCTGTACACACTACTTGAGCAAACTACTTGCAGCTGAATGTGGACACAGGTCTTGCTATGATAAGAGCCTCTTAAGCAGTTGGAAAGAAACTCCTGGTTGTGGCACCTGTCTCAAGTGCAAGGATATTTACAAGTCGACAGGGGATGATGGCTGAGATAGGAGAGCACCTGAGATGACATGTAATGAATTTCAAGAATAGCATAGATGAGGTACACCAAGAAAAAAAGAAGAGGGTCTGTGCTGAGAGATCAGATGCCCCTTTGTGAGATCTGCTTTCTATCTCAGGAACAAGTCTCACACAATGTTTACCATTGAGAAGGCAAAAGAAATTTTCAAGGTTAGATTATATTTTCTTTGAAAATTCTAGGGTTCATTTTCATTCCTTCTTTCCTTAAGATCCTGGGTCTTCAAAATAATTCCTACCACCTAAATCATTTTTCCATCCCTGGCTGTCAACATTAGAAGCTCAGATTGTGGGGGGGAAGGGCAAACCTCTAACCCTTCTTAGGGAGAGGCAAAGCTATACAAGGTATCCAACATGTAAAAAAAAAAAAAAAAAAAAAAAATCTTATGTTGGATGGAGGGCAGGCGGGAGGGGGGAAGTAGTGTAGAGTTACATAATGTGTGCCATCCGCACCACCTGGGGATTGGACTCGCTTGAAGCACTGGCATGTGGGGGGGAGGGGGGTAGGGGCAATGTATGTAACCCAAACAATATTTGTACCCCCATTACAAGATGGAATAAAAAAAAAATTAAAAAAAAAAAAAAAATTAGAAGCTCAGGAGCACCAAGAGCCCCATTTTGACTGGGAGTAACTGCTAATTTTCACATTCTAATTCATGCCTAAGTTTGTGCTATACCTTTTCTACTTTATAGATCTAGCACAGCAACCACCAAGAGGAGTGAAGAGTGATCCTCTTTAGAATGAGGTCCAAGAAAGCCTGAATTCTCTACACAAGGCAGTACAGTCTCACAAGAGAACAACTCCCTTAGAAAGAGAAAAATGAAGTATACTAGGGGTTCCTCCAAATGAGGATGGCCACATGATTCACTGCATTTTCAGTGAGTCCAGGGTCAGAGGTTGTAGCTCCTTCTCACTAGTATTCTCATGAATACTAGTCTGCTTAAATACTAGTCTGGAAAATATAATAAGTTCTAGCTTAAGGAAGCTAGTACTGAGAATAAGTCCAAAAAGTAATTGGACAGTCATGATCCTAAACCTATAGTGAAATGGCTGCAGTGGATATATAAAGAAACCAAACCTAGACACAGTTCCTAAAAAATACTTAAGGACTCTGTCTCAGGGTCATTTCTTCCACTCTACTAGGGTCTGAGGGAAGAAGGAGGTCCAGAGGCACCATTGTTATGTAGAAAGCACTGAAGTGGGAGTAACCCAAACTCCCCTTCAGTATTTGGGAGAAAATAGGCAGGGTCTTGTAAATCAAAAAGAATTTTACTTGATTCCAAAGTAAATGCATGTGCACTGAAGTGTTAAACAAGAGACTAGCATCATCATTTTTTTTTTTTTTATAACTGGCTGCAGGTTAGGGTCAGAATAGTTAAAACTGTCATAGAACTTGCTATTTGGTTGCAGTTTTCAGCTGAAAGCTCAACTGGGACAATGGCAGTGAGATAGAGAGAAGTGGGCTCTCTAACAAAGAAAGTTTAAAGTCTTAGATAGCTAAGACTTAGTGATTAACTAGAGAAATATGGGGAAGATATTCATTCAAAGACAATACCAATATTCTTGAACTGCATGGATGTGTTGCCTTCGACATAGGGAGGGAAAGGGGTGTGTATTTGTGTGTATACGTCTCATTTTGGACATGCTGACTTTGAGGTACCTGCACAATATTTGAATAGAAAGTTCCAGTAATTAATATGTACATACATAGGAATCTGAAGGTCAGCAGGAAGGTCTAGACTAGAGGTAAAGTTTTGGGATAGAGAACGTAACTGAAGACTAGAGAACAGATAACTGCCCGGGAAGAGTATGCAGAATGAGAAGTCTCAGTTATGAAGATCATAGAAGGCAGGTGGAACTCAAAGTTCAATTAGATCTTAAACATCCTTGGGAATTGTCCTACTAGGATTAAAAATCAACTGTAGGGCTTAAAACAGCATGTTCCTATAATGCAAAATAAGGGAATTGTTTTAGTATGACAAGAAAAGCACACTGGTTCAAACATGACCTTTTTCTAGCATGTTGAAGTTTGGTTCCAAGAAAGAGCAGTTGAAGGCAACTGCGTTGACACAGCCAAGTGCACAAGCCGTCCCTGTGGTAATCTCTCCACTGCCATGAAGACCATTCACCCTGTACTCTTCTTAGCTCAGGTTGACCGGATTCTGTTGCAGAGATGCTGCTTTTGCTGCCTCTATGTTTTGCCCTTGCCACCCTAACTTGGCAGCCTTAACCCTTTCCCCAACCTCCTATCAAATAACTTTCACTTCTTGAAAAAGTTGAATCAATAGTTACCCTATATTTTTGTGTTGTTGTTAGAAGTTTATATGTCTTTGATTTCACATGTGGCTTTTTTTTAAAGGTTGTTAACATTTTTATAAGCATCTGTTTTGAGTTGTATAGGGATTGAGTGTTCTACCCTAACACTTATAGAAGCACTATTATTTTTAGTACATGATTTTGGCACAGTGAGGTGTCTTTTTGTTTGTTTTTAAGGAAAATACATTGCATGTAGCAGAAATGTCTATATATGGAAAAAATGCAACATTCCATCAAGATCAAACTCTTAATTTAAATGAAAGACACTTGAGTATACTAAGAGCCAACGACATGCAAAATCTATTGAGTGATGTGTGCATATGTTATTAGGAGGGAGGGATGTTTCAAGCTTTGGCAATAGAAGCTAGAAGGGTTATGGGGTCACCAATGTGTGAATAAGAGTCAGTGAGCCCTACCAGGGCCTCTGACAAGGTCCCATTCAACATCCTTGTTGACATATCTGGTCATTATGCCACTTCAAGCAGGCTGCAAAAGAACTACAAAAAGAAAAAATCACATAGGAAGGGATTCATCAGAATCACACAGTTTGATGTCAGTTTCCTCAGTGGGTGCGAAGGAGAAGCATCCTGGGTGTTTGCACCTCTGAGCTCATACCCAGCTGAGATCTGCAGCCCAAAGCAACCTCATTTAACCATTTCCTAGTGGGTTAGCATTTTCCAACTCAAATATCACCAAACTCTTCATGCTTTATTTTTATTTTTGAGACAGGGTCTTGCTCTGTTGCCTGGGCTAGAGTGCATGGTGTGATCATAGCTCACTGCAACCTCATAGTCCTGGGTTCAAGTGATCCTCCTGCCTCAGCCTCCCGAAGTCCTAGGATTATAGGAGTGCTCCTGGCCAACACTTTTGAATATGTAAAATTCTATTCAGTGTTGTTGGTGATGTTTAGGAGAACCTGGCTTGCAGAAATAGCCATATAACTCCAATTTAAAACATACAATTGAGTCATTGATTTAGATTTGTCATTCTAAATTCTAAGTAGAGATCTAAATATATACAAAACATTGCAATGCTTAAGAATTTCAGGTTCACTATTTTTATAAGCCTGATTTATCACTCATAAGAATTTCATGCTGAGGGAGTTTTTTCTAAGTCAGACAATTGAAGTATTTAAAGACACTGATTATGTTAAATTGATAACTATAGCCTGACTTTATGAAATGGTATGGCTTTATAAATGAGACCAAACATAAGGCCCTTTGAGTGGTAAAATTTGTTAGAATTATATAACAAGACTAATCTCAATCAAAAGTTTAGGGAAGCCTACTCTTGAGTTTGGCTTTATAAATATAAAACTTCCAGATAGCATAAAAATACTGCCCTTGTGGCATCCCTACTTTCTATAAATTCACATGATACATAGGAAGGCCCACAGTGGAGCCATGGAAACCATCATGTAAAACACTAACCTTTTCAAAACCTTAAAAGTTTTGAAAGAACAAGACAGAAGACACAGCTAGATGACAGGAGGAACAGAGGATGTATTTGTCCTGTACTTGGTAATTGCTTTCCCTTCAAACCAACAATCATCTTAAAGAATATTGGTTTCATTTATCTATTTGCCCAGCGATGATTCCCTCAAGAAATGAGTCTTAGGGACTGATGAAGGATATCTTTGCTTTCCCATCCCCCTGCCCTTCCACATACACACACACACACACACACACACACTTCCTGCCTCCTGAGCTCAAGCTGCCTAGGGAAGCATTTCCAGATCTCCTTGGATAATTAAATTCTGCCTCTCACATATAAACCCCATAGTCCTTTGTACCTCTCATTCATGGCCTTAGTCAGTGTTGCAGTTTATTTTTGGATTCTCTTGCATTAGACCGTAACTCTCTTATGCCTGTGGTGTTCAGACTACTGACCACAACTCATGGGAACAAAGACTCTGGCCTGACTGGGGACATGCAGCTCCCAGAGCAGTTAGCCCTGCTGTGGAAAAGGCACGCTGAATCTTCTATTCTGTAAAGCTCGTTGTAATTCACTAAACTGACACAGCCACCTGCAGGCTAGAAAAACTGCCCCAGGGGGTGGGGACCACTTGTATATTTTTTCCCACACAGTTGCACTCTAACGGTTGTGTGCATGCAGAGACAGGCATCAGGTAGCTGTTGGATCAACAGAGGGCTCGATAAGCTCATCTTCTACCTGTATGTTGTGGTTCTCTGTACGATTCCCTTTGAAGAAGGATTTCACTTCTTAAAGTGGAAAGCCACCGGTAAGAATCTGTAAGGACCTGTTACAGGCTTTTATAAGACTGGGAAGGGGGCGTGCCACTAACTTCTATCGACATGGATTTACACAGTTAACTACTAATGGTCAAACAGGAAGCCTCTCCTGAATGGGTGAGAAGTGGGAGCAAAATAAAAAGTCAGATGCAAGAATCGTCCACCTCTGCAGGAGGCTACTCTACAAGGGATGCTCACGCAGAATCTGCTCAGAAAAAACCTGAAACCAATAGCAATTCATGCGCATTTACCTGAAGATGCGAAGACATTTAGTTCACTATCTTATATGGACAGGTATAGAGATAAGTAGGGTGAATCCTTGAAATAAAAACTTTGTATCCTCTAATGACTTTCTGATTCAGGGAGAGGTGGCCCCCTTGTAGGGGAAGGGGTAAATCTTATTCTTTCATCAGGAAAAACATCCCAACGGAGTATATTCTCTTTCTAGGTTAAATTCTGTGTCAAAACCATTCTAGGTTTGTCTTGAGGCTATCATTCTGGTCTAATAAAATAATTTTGTGTTAAAATAGAATTCTTGATTTGTTTTCTGAATTCAATATGAGATGCAGGAGTTGCTTGGAGAATCCATCTCTAACCCTATTTCTTTCTCCCCTCAGGCACCAAGCAGCAGTTCAGGGGAAGTAAGTGTCTGTATCAGTTTTCTATTGCTTTGTAACAAATGGCCACAAACAGCATCTGAAAACAATATGCATTAATGAGCTCCCAGTTCTGTAGGTCAGAAATCCAGCTTGCCATGGCTGAGTACTCTGCTAAGAGTCTCAGAAGGTTAGCCAGGATGTATTGTCTTCAATTTGGGGTCTTCTTCTAGGCTTATTTAGACCATTGACAGAATTCAGTGCCTTGAAGTTATAGGATTGGCTGAGGGCCCCTCTTTCCTGCTGACTGGCAGGTGGAGGTTGCTCTCAGCTCTCAGGGGCCACTCTCAGATCCATGCCATGTGCCTCCTGCCATCTCCCAAGCCACCAATCCCTCAGTTGAATCTTTCCTACCACGAGAAGCACAGTCCTTTTTAGGGTCTCACTTGAGTAGGTCAGGCCTAACTTCCCTATCTTAAAGTCAACTGATTTGAGACCTTGTCATCACATCTGTAAAATCTCTCACACCTGCACCCATATTAGTGCTTGTTTGTGAAAAACTGGGAGGTGTATTTGTATTTAGGGGTGAGAATCCTGGGGCCTTCTCAGAATTCTGCCCACCAGGGTCCATTCTCTGTCTCCTTGTATCTAAGGGAGGGCTTACTTATTGAAGGTGTTCAATGAGGGAAGCAAATAAGGAAAAAAAAAAATATTTCCTTGGCATGACCTCAACAGAGTAACTCTGGCTTTGTTCACGGGCACCATTCCAAGATTATTAACTTTCCCAAGGTGGTTTTGAGAAGGCTCAAGTATACGGCAAGGATGGTTAGGTTGGATGGGAGGATTTTCAGCTGACGCTCACTCTGCAGTGGTGCAGTTGAGCTGTCTTGGCGAGAACATGGGCCTGGAGTCATGGTGGTTCTGTCACTTTCCTACCAAGCTTGGGGCAGCTAAAACATCAAGGCTTACCCATGCAGGACTACGATCCAATGAAAGTGTTCCTGGCACACAGGACCTAGATATAAATATTGGTTTCTTCCTATTGTCTCTCTTTCCAGGAACTATCAGTTTTGAGAAAATGGTTTTAGTTTGCAGGTTACAAATATTGTGGTCATTTGTCCTTAAAGCTAAATAGTCTGGAAGGCAGAGCTAGTCTGAGTTCTTCTCCACAACTAACACTAGTCCTCCCATAGCTTCGTCTCCTGTTCCTCAGCCACCTCCCATCCCCAGCACTGCCTCTGCCCCTCAAAAATAAATCCCATATTAAGCTGTTCCACACCTTAACTTTGGGACAGTCAAGGTGTTAAGAGTCAGCCTCAGCCATGAGTGACAGTAAAAAGCAAAGTAATGGTGGCTTAAATAGGTGCAAGTTTACTCATTTAATATCTGGTAGGCACAATGAACTCCAGGACCCTGACTCTTGTGTCTTGTTTCTCTGACACGGGTAGCTTCCATCTTATGGGATATTTGATGGCCCAGTTCCTACCACTGTGTTCACAGTGAAGGCGGGCTCCAGGGGAGAGGGGCGCAGCCTCTCCCTTTAAGACACTACTTGGAAGTGGCACAAAACTTCGTCGTAGATCCTAGTGGCAGCACATAAGGACGTGGTGTCCATATTTGCTGCAGGGAGGAGGCTACGAAATTTTTTTTTCTTCCCAATTGTGATGATGGATTTTCATTGTCAACATGAGTGGATTAAGGACTACCTAGAGACCTGGGAAAGCATTATTTTGGGGTGTGGCCATGAGGATCCCCGGTAGTCAGAGGAGACTAGCGCGGGAGTGTGAGTGGGTGAGGGGAAGCTCCGCCCTCGGTGACAGATATCATTCCGCCCAGGGCCCGGAAGGAATAAAAACAATAAAGGCTAACAATAGTACCTACCTTCTGGAGCTGGAGATATTTCCTCTCCTGTCCTCGAACATCAGAACTCCAGGTTCCCCGGCCGTTGGACCCCAGGTTACATCAGCTTCCCGGGTCCTGAGGCCTCCGGACTCGACCGCGCCACGCGACGCCGCCAGCATCCTGGGCTCCAGCTTGCAGCCTGTGTATCACGGGACTTCGCGGCCTCCATCACTGAGTAAGCCAGTTCCCCCACGAAACCCCCTCCTGTGTATTTGTGTGTCCTGTTGATTCAATCTCTGGAGAACCCTGACTAATACACCAGTGGATAGAACCTTGAATAAGAAAACAGAGCCCTCATCCCACTGTGTCTCTAGATTTGAGGAGTGTGGTTAATAGACGTGTCAGCAGGACACGATAGACCATCTTCACGGAGTGGATGATCTCGCCATCGTGGGGACTCAGAACCTTCCCTCTGGAATGCATTTTTGGGGACATGCCTATGGGAGAGAATCATAACTAAGAAAGGCATCTGTGAAATATCCTTGAGTAGAAAGAATATCTCCTTCTCCAGTAAGGATTTATAATTGCAGAAATGTTTGGCATGAGAGCCACTATATTTTCTGTTACCCCAGTTCTTTAGTATTAATATTAGTTCCTCACACAAAGCTCGGTACAAACAAGGAGGGGCTTACGATGCTATCAGACACCCCACTCTTTGTTTGCCAATTTTGCTATAAGGACTGTGCATCCTCTCTTCTTTTTCATGCCCACCGTATACACAGGGATCCTGAACCATTAACTATCTGCCCAGCCCACAGCCCTTTAAAAAGGAAACTTCTTTTTTTTTTTTTTCTGAGACAGAGTCTCACTCTGTTGCCCAGGCTAGAGTGAGTGCCGTGGCGTCAGCCTAGCTCACAGCAACCTCAACTCCTGGGCTCAAGCGATCCTACTGCCTCAGCCTCCCGTAGCTGGGACTACAGGCATGCGCCACCATGCCCGGCTAATTTTTTCTGTATATATTTTTAGCTGGTCGATTAATTTCTATTTTTAGTAGAGACAGGTTTCGCTCAGGCAGGTTTGAACTCCTGACCTTGAGCGATCCACCCGCCTCAGCCTCCCAGAGTGCTAGGATTGCAGGCGTGAGCGACCACGCCCGGCTAAAAGGAAACTTCTTTTAACTCACCTAAGGGAATAAAAACAAAAACAAAATCTGAATTAGGAGTCAGGGACCTTTACGATAAGCTGGTAGAATAATAGATAATTATTATCCTCCATGGAGTTTATAATTAGAATCATAATGCCCATGGAAATAGTTTCAGGCTAAAGAATAAATTAACTGGCAGTAACAATACTATTTACTTTCCCTCAAAATAGTAATCACTGAAATGTTTAAGCAATCCCTATGTTCTATGCACTACTTCTAGGAAAGCATTGATAAATCAGGCATTCAATTATTCTAACAGTAATTTCAAGTATTAGATATACTGCTTTGGTAATAATCAGAGGATGCGCTTAAGCTAGCATCAACACTAGTCAAATATAAGATTTAATAATATGAAGGAAACATTTTTATTCGTATGCACATCATATAAACTGTGATTAGTATATACAACCCATGGATTATTTCTGCCAAATTTATCCTCCCATACCTCCAAGAGGGATGATCATCTAAAATTATTTGCAGATGAATTTCCATGGGAATTATTAAGGTTTTAGGAAAAAAAAATCTGAAGTAGCATGTAAACACAGGCAGTTGCATCCTGTGTAAACTACTAAATTTAGAAAACAGGATTTTTACATGGCTTGGACAGCAGAAACAGGTTTATTTAGTCTTAAAATGTTTACTAACATGTCTGTGTTCATAAAAACTTTTTATAAAGAGATCTGACTTCAACATGTGATCTTTACTACTTTTCTATAATTTCCTGTTTGTTTCCATTTTCTTGAGAGGAATGTTAAAAGTTCATGAGATCCGTCTTGAGATCTGTGACTCATTCATAATTTTATTTGTTCTTTGACAGTGAAAAAATTACACTTCTTCAGTAATTTTTTGTTAATCAAAAGATTTCCTGTGTAAAAAAATCTAACACATTAAACTGATCTGTGTTCCCTATGTTATTACTCTAGCCCTATGAAAGCATCTTATGATAAATTGTAATGCAAATTTGAGGTATCTTCTTTTTTTTTTTAATAAATTGGCAAAACATTTGGTTAACACTTAATTGGGTAAGGTAGGATAGTAGGGAAGGATTATGAAATTTGGCACCAGACAGGCTGGGATTCAAATCCCACACCTGCAATTTTCTGCACCCAATGCTCGTGCTCAATTACATCCTCTCTGCTTTACCAGCTGTAGATGTATTCTGATACTACCTTCCTCACAGGACTGTAGGATATAGAAAGAGTTTAGCATGCTTTTTTTGTACTGTTTTTAGAATTATCTTAAAATATTGAATCTTCTAGAATTAATCATTTATTTACCTTAAAACTAAGATAGGCTTCAAGAGACTTCACAACGTGAGAACTCTGTCCTTTGATGCAAAGATTATATAGGTTGCCTATCAAAATGAATAAACTCAAGAGTTATGAATTATGAAGCTCAGAGGATGGTAAGAAAAAGCGATAAAATAAGGGACATCTTCACAGATGTTGGCGTACCGAGATTTGGAAGAGAAAGGAAAACTGGATAGAAAAAAATCAAAGAGTAGAAAAAGAGGCTGCCCTGGCTGAGGAGCTGGGGACACACAGGAATGAAAGTGGTCCATTCCTAGAAGACTGAGAAATTAGGAGTTGGAAATGGGAGTAGGTGTGGAATACTGAGATAAGATAAAGGGTGTGCTTGAGATTCCATAGGGAAGGACAAAGTTTTGAAAGATCAGATAGCCAAGCGGAAGAAGAATTCTCATTATCCTGTGGAGAGGGGGTGATCACTGGTTTAATTAGCAGCGTGATTGATTGATTGACTCAGTACAAATCTTTCAGGGGACAGAACTACAAAACTTAGGAAGCTGTGCAGATTTCTTCTTCACTGAGGCCAAATATGAACTATTTCAGATTGTCCCTCAACGTCTAGGCAGGGACAAATTCCACAGTCAGGCATTTATCTTTACTCCTGATTTTCCTATCTACCAATAATGGAATGATCACTTCCTTCAGCAGACATTCTAGACACCAACCATGAAGACATTATTCTCTAGTAAAGATGTTTAACAGCTTAAGATAAAATGGTATGTCTATAGGAGAAAACACAATGATATTTTAGAGTATTAACTTGAAGGCTTTCTTCCTGTGAAATTGTCAGCATATGGGTGAGAACCATTTAAAAAAATACTTACGGGGCTAGATGTGTTAGGCACTCACCGTACAAGGCACTGGGGACAGAACAAAGAACAAGATATTCACTCAACCAAAGAGTTGAAACTCTAGATCCAGAGTCGGGGCTGTTCAGCAGCCTCTTAGAGTTGTAAATTCACAGACCCCACCCTAATCTACTCAATCAGAGCCCCTGGGGGTGGGGCCAACAAATATGCATTTTAATAAAGTCAGGTGATTCCAAAGCTCCCTGAGAGTCTGATAATCACTGGCGTAGATTAATTGTACGAATATGATTTGGAACTTCACAGATGCCTCCCTGGTGGTGGAGGGAGGGGCTGAGCCAGCAACAGAACAGCTGAAAGGTCTTCACTTTCCATAGTTGCAGCTACTTTCCCTACAGGAAAATACCCAGGATTACTACAAAGAAAGTAAGTGAGCTTTGCTCTATATATCATGGTTTTCTTTCTTAATTATGGCTTTCTTTAAATTTCTAAACTTGATCTTAGTATCTATGGAAGCTTGTATATATATATTTTATATATACAGACACACATACCTGTGTATACACGTCAGGATAAAAGAATAAGTGGAGAAGCCAGAGGCAGGGCAAAGAAAAAAATTAGCAAAAAAAAAAATAATAATAAGGGTAGATATGAATTAAGCACGTCCTGGGGAAACACTGTGCTTCAATAGCCCTTTCTCTTGGTTTTTGTAAGGATATTTAATCTCTGTCCTGTCCTCTGATTTCACCTTAAATTTTTGCTGGTTTGACAAGACAATGTCGTTTTGGGGTTTTCTCACCCTGGGTAGTGTGCAGTGGTGTCATGTAGGTCACTGCAACCCCCAACTCCTGGGTTCAATCCATGCTCCTGCCTCAGCCTTCCTAGTAGCTGGGACAGGAGGCCCGCACCCCAACGCCCGGCTAATTTTTCTATTTTTTGTAGAGACAGAGTCTAACTCTTGCCCAGGCTGGTCTTCTACTCCTGACCTCAGGGCTGGGCGCGGTGCTCACACCTGTAATCCTAGTATTCTGGGAGGCAGAGGCGGGAGGAGCGCTTGAGCTCAAGAGTTCGAGACCAGCCTGAGCAAGAGCGAGACCTCATCTCTAAAAATAGAAAAATTAGCCGGCCATCTTAGTGCGCACATGTAGTCCCAGCTACTGGAGAGGCTGAGGCAGGAGGATTGCTTGAGCCCAGGAGTTTGAGGTTGTAGTGAGTTATAAATGATGTCACTGAACACTACCCAGGGCGACAGCTCTGTCTTAAAAAAACAAACTAAAAAACTCCTGACCTCAAGCGAGCCTCCCGCCGCCTGGGCCACCCAATGTGCTAGGATTACCAACGTGAGCCACTACGCCCAGCGGAGTATCTTTAGAATTATTTTTATGCGTCTAAGGAACTTATTTTTTTTTTGCGAATGGAAAGTGACACACAAATTTTTTTTTAGATTAAATCAGTTAGCTACAAAGAAAAGAAAATAAGGATATGACTAATGGGGAAGGTATTTCATATTGAGTAGTGTAGATCCAGGGCAGTTTTAGATGTTAATTTGGGGTGCTTATTTAGACATTCAGTTGCAAAAAAGCTGAGACCTCTGTGTCCAGCAGGGAGATTTAAATTGGAGATTGAAACTTAAATCTTTGGAAATGAATGAGATTACCTAGGGAGAGACGGTAGGACTGGAATTCCAGATCAGAACTGAACTCTGGAGCACCCTAAGATTTAGAGGTTCAAGAGGAGGCAGAGACAAAAACAGCCATTGGGAACCAGACCAGTCACGTAGGAGGGACATCCGCTGCAGGATCTTGGTAGAAAAGAGAAGTAAATAATGTTCCAGGAGAAAGGGCACAGTGTGCTACGTTAACTTGCTGGGAACTCAAGGAAAATTTGAATTGAATTTCTTTATTCTGGTGACTCAGGGGAGTCACCCTGGACATGTTTAGGGAGGCAAGAGCAGGGAAGCCACCAGGGAGTTGAAAGCCAAGCAGAAGAAAAACTTAGAGCATATTCAAACAAATAAACAGAAAATATTTGCAATTTTTATAATATACAAGGGGCTACTCTCTTTTTTCTTTTAGCAAAGAATCAAGAACTTATGAAGCTACTCTTTTAGATCTATAAATATCTTTTAAAATTGACCAGAAAACAAAGGCCAAAAACCTAATAGAAGAAAATAAGAGGCTTGCCCATAGGGTTCACAGCAAAAGAAATAAAAGTGGTTCTTAAGCATATGAAAATAAAAGCTTTACACATAGTAAAATAGCTGAGACTTGAAAATATATGAAAATACTATTTCTCACCCCAGCTGGTGGACAATAATCCAAAAGTTTAATACCTTTCTCTGTACAACCCTTGTGGTTGGGAAACCAACATAACGTACCAAAATTATAGATGCATTTATCTACAATTCCATTGTAGGGAATATGCCTTTTAAGGCCAAGATTTTCACCTTTTTGATTTAGGATTCCTTTGCATTTAAGTTATTGATGAAGAGCCCAATAAGTTTTTTTTTGTTTGTTTTTTTTTTGAGTCAGAGTCTAGCCTGGGCTGATGCCATGGCATCAGCCTAACTCACAGCAACCTCAAACTCCTGGGCTCAAGCGAGCCTTCTGCCTCAGCCTCCCGAGTAGCTGGGACTGCAGGCATGCGCCACCATGCCCGGCTAATTTTTTTCTATTTTTGGTAGAGACAGGGTCTCACTCTTGCTCAGGCTGGTCTCGAACTCCTGAGCTCAAATGATCCACCTGCCTCGGGCCTCCCAGAGTGCTAGGATTACAGGCGTGAGCCACCACCCTGGCTGGCCCTTTGTTCTGCAATTCTATCAGTGGACTTTGTACTGTGTTTCCTCCCCCTGGTCCTGTAGTTCCTCAAGTGCTTATTAGAACTGTGCTTTTATTGAGTACTTTTTTTTTCTAAATGACCTACAAGGAAGTGCTGTATTATGCTGCTGCTTGTCATTAATTTTCAGCCTATTGCTGGAGATTGTCAGAAGATTTGGGAGAGCCCCTCTGATCTCAGAACACTGGCATAAGTCTGTCTTCTTCCCCAAGCACGTGGCTGCCAAAGGGCTGTTGGATTTGAGGAGTCTGGGGTGCCCTGACCTGCTCTATCAGTGTGGATTGTTTCCTTGAGTCTTTGTGGACCCTGACGCTGCCAAGTGTGCCTATTCCAGAAAACCAAGGAAGCCTGCCAATCTTTTCCTGTTCAGAGTGCAGGGAAGTAATCCACATCAGAAACAAACAGTCCAGTCTCCCGCTAGGGGCACCTACCAGGATGTCCAAAAGGTTCAGCCACCAGTTGCAGCACAACATCACAGAAGATGCCTATTGTAAGACACACCTGGAGCCAACCCAGCTGTTCTGTGATGATGACCAAATCACACTGTGCAGCATCTGCTTCCAGTCCGAGGATCACAAGCATCATGTGGTGTATGGGATACAAGAAGCCGCTAAGAATTACAGGGTAAGCTTGACACAGATCCCAAAGCATTCTGGCCAGCTCCTCTGATGGATGATTGACTGATCCGACAGATACCCTGATCCTCCAAAATCATTCATTCCCTTAGTTGATGTTTATTAAAGAATACCGGATAAATTCCATGGAACCAGACAAATTTAGTGGAACCTTCGACTTCAAGACTAAGAAAACATAGAGCTATTGACTGTTTAGTTCTTTAAGGTTAGGACTCCAATTGTTCTAAAACAATTAACTCACCTGGAATTCTGTGCTCTATTTCTCTACAGAAGTTACTCCAAGAAATATTGAACACACTGAAAGAGAAACTTGAAGTAGCTAAAAGCATACTGGCTGATGAGCAAGAAAGAATGATGATGGTTCAGGTCGGTGCTTACCTTGATTCTTAGGGGAAAATTACCAATAATGTTAGATAGCAAATAATAAGTTGTAAACAAAATCAAAAGACAAATTACAAAGCAGAAAAAAAATCTGAAATCCATAAGAAGGAAAAGTCCTAATATTTTAACACATAAAAAGCTCTTAAAGTCAATAAGAAAAAGACTAGAAATTTAATAGAAAAATGATCAAAGAAACGAGTTTTGCAGAAAAAGTGCAAATGTCTTTTAAACACATAAAAAGTTTCTGAACTTTGCTCATGGTAGGAGAAATACAAATTAACTATATTAAATTGATAGATGGCATTTGCAACCCTTATTGGCAATGATCAAAAAAATTAATAACATGGTTCATAACAGTGATATAGAAGAATGAGCACCTCTAATATTTTTGGTGGCTGTATAAATTGTGCAACCTTTTAAAGAGTAACTTCAGAATTGCTATTCAAATTGAGAGCTCACCATCTGTTAGCCACGTTTCACTTCTAATTTCAAACTATGTCTTTATGCTTATTCTGTGCCAGGTAGTGCAGATTTTAGGTGTTCTCTCTCACTTTTTCTTTCTTCCTTTCTTTCCTTTCCTTCCTTTCTTTCTTTTCCTTCCTTCCTTCCTTCCTTTTCTTCCTTTTCCTTCTTTTCTTTCTTCTTTTCTTTCTTACAGGAGGATCTTGTTCTGTTGCCCAGGCTGGACTGCAGTGGTGTCATCATAGCTCACTGCAGCCTCAAGCTCCTAGGCTCAAGCGATCCTCCTGCCTCAGCCTCCCAACTAGCTGGGACTACAGGTGCACACCACCATGCATGCCTAATTTTTCTATTTTTTGTAGGGATGGGGGTCTCACCATGTTGCCCAGGCTGGTCTTGAACTCCTGGGCTCAAGTGATCCTCCTGCCTTGACCTCTAAAGTGCTAGGATTACAGGTGTGAGCCACTGTGCCCGGTCCTCTTTCACTTTTTAAAGAAAATAAATATCCATTTGGGGATGAAAAGAAGAAATACCTGTCTAGATAAGAATTTTTTAACTGATCCCATTTTCTTCAGCCCCAGGCACCACATGTTGAATAGATACTGAGGTCCCATTATTTGCCAGGGACAATGCAAAGTGCTGGCAGTCCATTATTAGGACAAAAAAAACACAAACAGTTCTGCTTTTGTGGAACTTACATTCTAGTGGATGTAAACAAAATAAGTTGAATGTATAGCATGCTACATGGTAAGTGCTATAACATTTTTTAAAAAGCAGGAAAGAGGTGGGATGCACTTTTAAATAAAAGTGATCAGGACCTTGTCATTCAGAAAGTGGCACTTGAGGAGACTCAAGGAGGCAGGGGATTGAGCTGTGTGTTGGTTGTGGGGGAGAATATTCTAGGTGCAGGGAATGGCAAGGGCAAAGCTGCAAGGCTGGTGTGTGCCTGGCTGGGATGTGTAGAGGCAGTGGGGGCTGCGGCTGGTGCAATTAGAAGAAAAGGGGCCGGTCATTTAGGGCAGCTAACCTTCAGTGACACAGGGACACTGCTGGAAGGTTGTGAATGAAAGAGCCACATGACTTAACTTCCACTTTCACAGAAACACTCTAGCTGCCTAATGAATGGGAGGGTAGAAGCTGAGGTGGGGAGATCTGGAAAGGGACTGCCGTGATAATTAGGGCAAGGCGGTGGTAAGCTGGAGGCGTGGGTAGCAGAGAGGTGGTGAGAAGTGGTTAGAGATGGAAAGAATACATTGTGGTCAATATAAGGTAGATATAAGACATAAATATAGATCATCTGTCACGATTAATCTGAAGTCTATCACATCTCTATCTATGAGGAAGGAAGAGGAACAGAATTATAAAGAGATGATTGAGTCTGAATATAGAACAAGGCTCCGGTTGTTGAGTGAAGTGAATGAGCTGAACTTCCAGAGACTACCAGAATGCACGTCTGACTTGAACTTGGGAGAAGCCAGTCCAAATCAATTGATCGGGTTTGCCACAGAGCTAGAGAAGTCCTCCCAGGAAATGCTACAGGTGAGATGTTGAAAACAACATCCTCATAAAGTTAATATTTGAGAAATGAGAAAAAGAAGAACTGAACATTATGTCAATTCCAGAGTGAGACATCCGTGACAACCACAGATGTGTTAAATGAATGTATAGACCCGCCTCGCAATTCTATTCCTATGAATTTATCCTACATGCATATAAAAAGACACATAGGTAAGGCAAAATATAGCTATAAATATATTTTTGTATATATTACTACATTATACTGCAGATATATGTATACACATATAGAAAGACACATGGGAAAGGCAATGCTGTAAAACTGAGTGTCAATATAGGGCAATGGGTTATTAGCATTAACCTGTGAAGCCAGATGGATGGAGTCCTATCTGTGTTCTGCTACTTACTAGCCCCTAGGTGGTCTTGGACTTCTTGCTTCACCTCTGCCTCAGTTTCTTTAGCTATAAAATGGAGATAACAGTGGCCCCTAATTCATAACATTGTTAAGAGGTTTGAGTGAGATAATCTACATAAAGTTCATTAGCATCTTGTACCTATTAAGCAATCAATAAGTAGTAGATATTATTACTATTATAACACTTATAGATAGCAAGAGATTAGAAACATCTATATCTGTCAATATAAAACTCATAAAATAAATTGTACTATGATACATAATATGGAATACTTGTCAGCATATTAAAAGGATATTGTGGCTCTGTGTATATGAGTAAGGAACACTCTCCAAGAAAAAAAACAAGCTTTCATTAGCAATAGAACATAATATGGCATCATTAATTTTTTTTTCTAAATAATATAATCATGTCCTTATGTGACTAGGTGGAGTGTATATTTGGAAGGATAAAAAGGAAACTGATACCAGTGGCATAATTATTTATTCCTTCTTATTAATTGATACAATTTAATTTTAATTAAATTACAGTAAATTTTAAGTTAATGAAAAGATAGGAAACATGATGTGCTTTAGGTGCACGTTGCTAATCTGGGTGAGTGGACTGTGTGCACACACATGCCCACATCAACTTAAACGTGCATATTAGATGTCAAAGAATCAAGTTTCTATTGAGAGGTGTCTTGCTTGACACAGAAGGATATCGTGGCCTTACCTAATTATGTCTGTTTCTGGGATGGCAGGCAGGAAAGCAGGTTTCTATAGATACGGTTGAATTAGGGAATAAGAGAAGTTACTGGTTGTCGAATAGTAATAAAGAGATGTTTCTGCAGAGACTGAGCCATGTGGGGAGAGAGAACATGAACAAACTGAAGGAGAGCAAGGTCAGAGTTTCTGAGCAGATCTGCAGCCTCCAAAGGGTCACTGCGGAGCTCGAGAAGAAGTGTGGGGAACCAGCCTTCACAGTGCTCAAGGTAAGACTCTGGGAAAAACCCCTTCATTGTGGTATCTGAGAAAGGAGACGTGGACAGTGCTCATTAGGGTCCCTTCCAGAACACAATCTCCAGTGATCTGCAGTCGTACAGAAAGGTCATGTAGCTAGTTTCCAGTTGCAAATTATCAGCAATAAGTTTGAAGTGAGATGTGCCTCAATATGTTAAGTAATTAATGCACCCATACAATGGGATATTCTGCAACCATAGAGTAGGAGACAACTCTATATAGGCACTAAAATAGTATTTTCAAGGTAGCTCATTAAGTGAAAAAAGAAAGACACAGAACTAACTGCTTTTTGTTTGGATTTTAGAGAGTAAGTATTATATATACATGTATACATTTGTGCTTATTGACTTTGGCAAAAGGTTACTGCAAATCACGCATTGTACCCCTTGGTAACCTTTGAAAACAAGGATGAGAGTTATTTGTATAGTATCTGCTATGTTCTGAATGTTTTGTGCTCTTCTAAAATATATATTTTGAAATCCTCACCCTCAAGGTGATGGTATTAGGAGGTGAGGCTTTGGGGAGGTGATTGGGTGCTAGGGGCAGAGCCCTCATGAATGGGATCAGTGCCTTTATATTAATAAAAGAGGCCGAGGAAGACTCCTCACCCCTTGGGCCATGTGAGATTAGAGTGAGATGAAGACTCGCCATTGGGGATCAAGCCCACACCAGACAACTAATCTGCCAGCACCTTGATCTTGAAATTCCCAGCCTCCAAAACTGTGAGAAGTAAAATTCTGTTGTGAATAAGCTACCCAGTCTGTCTATGGTATAATATGTTGTTATAGCGGCCTAAATAGACTAAATATTGTACACTTTAAATTTTGTACAGTAACATATTAATATATTGCCTTTTCAGAAAGTAAGTTACTATCTTTGTAAGATTCTGTCCATATCCATCTGCCAGGTCCATATTGGCAATGTGAGCACGTTTGGAAAGCCCCTGTAAGCAAACCCTTAGGAAACAGTTCAGTTCCAGCACCAAGCCTGGCTCCAGACAGTGCAGGCAGGTGTGGCTAAGCTCAGTTCCTCACCGGGCTCTCACCGCCCTCCCAGTCTAGCAAGCCACCTCCAGCTTAGAAAGCGAATAGATGGGTGTCATTCGAAGAATGAATGTTCTAATAAGATGGCTGAACTGAAGTATAGAGCGTAACAAAATAGGAATGTAATAAAATGATTTCAAGTGTTTTTCTGACTTTTCCTACTCCATATTAAAATTTGATGTCTAAAAATTAGCACCATGAGGCTGAAGAAATTACAGGGAAATTGATTTCATTGTTGCAAGAAATGCTATTTTCATGGACACAGCTCACAAAAGACTTAGCTCAAATACCTGGTAGTAACGTTGTCTCTTTTTTCCCCTCAGAATGCAAGATATTGTTTGGAAAGGTAAGTTTTCATTTGGAAACAGTCGAGTCAGAATCCGAAGCTGATGGGTTAAACACATCAGATGCTGGGGTTGGATTGGGAGGTCATGTTTACTGGTAGATTCGTAATGAGATCCGTATACCAGATGAAGGGGCCTGCAATCTGTGCAGATGACTGACACTGTCCTTTCTTTATAGGGGTGAGTCACTACTGCTTCAGTGTCTAGAGCCTGCTCCTATCACAGACCTGAGTTTATGCCAAACACTAGGAATGAGCCAAATACTAAGACCGTTCCACAGTAAGTTGATGCATAGTCATGATTACAGGGCACTTCAGTTTTTTATTTGAGAATCAAGTGACCATCCCACCCTAAATAAAAGTAATTTCCAATTGTTCAAAAATTTTAAAAGATTAGAGACCTTAATATGCTACATACATTAGACAACTATCAAAATAACTATGACCTTATATTGAAAGCTTTTCCCATACAATTTTTTTTACCAGTTTCCCAGCCCTGAAATGTAATTTCAGGCAGATTCCACTAAAAAATTTAAAACTTCTAGGCGCAAAAATTCAGTATGTATAAAAAAGGATTTATTTCTTCTGTCCCTATAGTTTTGCCTTTTCTAGAATGTCCTATCAATGACATCATATAGCGTGTGGTCTTTTGAGGCTAGCTTTCTCCCCTTAGCACAGTGCAACCGAGGGACAGTACATCCAAGTTGTTAGGTGTGTCAGTAATTTGTTCCTTTTTATTGTTGGTGCTATTCCATTGTATAAATTTACCATGATTTATTTATTGTTTTGCAATTCTATGGATAGGGGTTGTTTCCAGCTTCGTGCTATAAGTACCAGTGTACAGATATTTGTGCAGGCATGGCTTCGTAGCTCTTGGTTATTGAGGAGTGGGATTGCCAAACTGGTTTTCCAAACTGCTTGTGCCATTCTACATTCCCACTAGTAACATGTGAGAGATTTAGTATTACCAGCATTTAAGATTGTCACTATGTTTTATTAGATCCAACCTAATAGACATGTTAGTGGTATCTCATCTTAATATGCACTTCCAGAATGACTAATGATGTTGAACGCATTTTCATGTGTTCATTTGCCCTCTGTATCTCCACTTAGGTGATGTACACGTACAAACCTTTTCCCATTTTTTAAATTAGGTTGTGTGTTTTCTTACTGAGTTCTGGAATTTCTTTATATATTCCATTTAGCAGGCATTTGTCAGATATGTGTTTTTCAAATATTTTCTCCCAGTCCGGTTTATATTCTCATTTCCCTAACAGTGTCTTTTGAAGAATAGAGGTTTTAAATTTTGATGAAGTTCAATTTATCAATTTTTTATTTTTATGATTTGTGCTTTTTCTGTTCTAGTTTTTAAAAAAAAATCTTTGCCTGCCCCAACAAAGATTTTCCTTCTAAAAGTTTTATAGTTTTAGGTTTTACATTTCTTTGGGATTTTTTTACAAAAACAGTCATGTAATCTATGAGTGTAGACAGTTTATTTCTGCCTTTCCAATCTGTAAGCCTTTTCTATATTTTTCTTGCCTTATTGTACTGACTCAGATTTGCAATATGTTAAATAGGAGTCGTGAAAGCAGACACTTTCCTTATTCTTAATCTTAGAAAGAAAGCACTAAGTCTTTCACTGTAAAATTTGATGATAGCTATAGGTGTTCTATACTTGCCCTTCATCAAGTTGAAGAAGATCCCTCTATTCCTAGTTTGCTAAGAATTTTTATCATGAATGAGTGTTGAATTTATCAAGTGCTTTTTCTCTTGAAACATTCATGTTTTTCTTCTTAATCTGTTAATATGGTGAATTGTATTGATTTTTTTTAATATGTTGAACCGGCCATGTATTCCCAGGATAAATGTTTGACAATGTTTTTATCCATTTACATATTGCTGTATTCAATGTGCTAACATTTTGTTAAGAATTTTCACATTTATGTTCATGAGGGATATTGGTCTGTAGCTTTCTTTCCTTTTAATCACCCACTGACACATTTAACTTAATCATTTTGGTTTTGATTTCTGGATAATCTATTTGGTTCTTTGTCAAATCTGTTTAGTCTTGATTTTAGTTTCCTATATCCTATAGATATTTTTAAGATTTTATTTTTTTTCAAAGATAGTAAGCAAAGTTACTTTAGCATCTATGCTTGATAATTCTGATATCTTAAGTTTCTTACAGATTTATTTCTGCTAGTCTCACTCAATAGTGGTTTTTTTATTTTGTGGGTATATGCTTAATTATTTTTAATAGTAAGCTTCCTTTTTTTCTCAGATAATATTTTTAGAAATTCTCTGAGTCCGGGAATGGAGGTATACATTTTTCCAGAGATAATTTGCATTTGTTTCTGCCAGTATTCTGGAGATACTGAAAGTCCGAGACAACTTGAAATTTAAAAATCAAGTGGCTTTTGACACCACTCTAATAATGATGTGAATTGGGCTTCAAGTGCCTAGGTTTAAGTTAATTTAACTTACTGAAGTGAAGCAATAGAATTTATGGGATCTGCTGCTGGATCAGATGTTAGAGACAGTAGGAAACAAAGGACTATTCCAGGTGTATGGCTTAGATAACTAAGGCGACAAGAGAGCTGTTAGCTGAGATGTGGAGCCTGCAGAAGGATAGGCTTGGAGGTCCATTTTGGTTGTTTTATATTTGAGATTCCTGTGTTTTGTCCATCTGGCATTTGGCAGTGTATTTATGGAGTGAGTCATGAACATATAGAAGGTATTTTAAACTTCAGGTAGGTGCAGTTACCGAGGGGAAAAGAATACAAGTAGTAGAAAGAAAAAAGTCCCAGGACCAAGCCTGAAAAATCACAATACTTAGAGGTTGAGCAGAAAGAGATAAAGAAAGGATTAGTCAAAGATAGGAAGAAGGCATATTCATTCAAATATAAGGAAGCACATTGAGTGTTCTTGCTCCCAGCTTGATTTTTCTCGAGAATTCTCATGGGTTTTCTAGTCTCTGTTTATATATTCTCTTGATTTACTAAATATCAAGGGCCTACTGTCAGCAATTTCTAGGCATCTACTTCACACTCTGGGGATGTTTAAGATGCATAGAGTGAGTCACAGGGAAGAACCATGAATCACCTGCTCAGGTAGCAGACTACAGTGCCTCAGGCTGCTCCAGGCTTAGAAAAGATCTATAGGAGACTAGAGTTGGGGCCCCAGATGATGTCTGGGTGGGACTGGTGACCAGGACAGTTTTGTAGCCACTGGGGTGAAGCTACTTTTAAACCTCTCCTTAGCTCATTAGTCTTTGTTTTGTTCTTCCTCCTTAGGTTTTAGATTGTGTCCCTTTCCAACATCTTAGTGACTTTTTTCCTTTGTGATGTCCATGTTGAAGTAAAGCTTAGAAGTTCCTTTTCCTGGACGCTTCTAAGTTGCCTCTCCCATGTCTGTGCCTGAAACTTGTGCCCACCCAGCAAGGAGCCCCTGCACATTAGAAACTGTGTCTCTGAACCAGGCGCGGTGGCTCACACCTGTAATGCCAGCACTTTGGGGGGCTGAGGCGGGAGGGTCTCTTAAGGCCAGGGATTTGAGACCTGTCCAGGCAACGTAGTGAGACCTCATCTCTACAAAAATTTAAAAATGATCGGGCGTGGTGGTGGGTGCCTGTAGTCCCAATTACTTGGGAAGCTGAGGTAGGAGAATCGCTTGAGCCCAGGAGTTCGAGGCTGCAGTAAGTTATGATCATGTCACTGCACTCCAGCCTTGGCAGCACAGCGAGACCCTATGTCAGGGGAAAAAAAACAAAAAAAAACTTTTTTTAAAGAAAAAATGAAATTATGTCTCATCGATGAACCCCTAGGCTAAGTTTTTCTCTCCTTGTAGGACTCATAACTTTGGATCCCAGAACAGCTCATCCCTGCCTGGTCTTGTCTGAGGACCTGAGGAGAGTGAGACTTGGAAGTGTCCAGCAGGATGTGCCTGACAACCCAGGGAGATTCGACTTTGGGGCCACTGTGTTGGGTCTGGAAAGCTTCACCTCCGGGAGGCACTACTGGGAGGTAGATGTAGAGAAAGCCACCAAGTGGCAATTGGGCGTATACCAAGACTTTGCAAACAGAAAGGGCACTGTGCCCAAAGCCTCTGGAGATAAAGTCTTACTCATGGGGTCCATCATGGGGACTGATTATACCTTCTGGGTTTTCCCCCCTCTGAAAAGGATTTCCCTGAGAAAGCAAATGCACAAAGTTGGAGTTTTCCTAGACTATGAATATGGGCACATATCATTCTACAATGTGACAGAGAGAACCCTCATTTATAATTTCTCTCACCTCTTCTTCCAAGGAGCTCTTAGGCCTATATTTTCTCTTTGTATCCCAAGTTGAGACACAAATTCAGACTCTCATCATCTCCCCCCATCACATTCCTTCTTGTTACTGTTAGCCCTTAATCTTCCTGTGTGGGAAACCCAAGACCACAGGAGCTCAGGAAGTTAAAAGTAAGACTTTGTGAAATAATGTATATAAAGTAAATCCAATAAAAGAGTAAGTTGGAGCCAGTTTAATACTCCATAGCCTTTGTGTTCGTTTGACTTTCAACACCTGTTTAGTGAAAGAGGTTACATTTAAGCTGAATTATGAATAATAACCAAAAGACCCTACAATAATTAGAAGAAACGCATATTGCATCATAGGATTGGGGAATTGGAGAAGAAATGTGGCCTGGGGTCCTTAGAAGTAGGTTAGAGACTCTGGACATATTTCTGAAAACATTTGCAGAAACAGGTATAATCAGGAATAAAAGCAGGAGTTTAGATTTGAGTGTACCATCTAGTGCCCTGAGACATTTTGTCACTGACAGTAAGTATCCAGACTTCTAAGTTCCAAATAGAGAATAATAACTTAATTTCCCTGGATATTTTATCTGGGTAAGGAGAAGGAATTATGGAAAGTGTGAATATTTTAAAATTATTTTCCAAGTATTCTTTTTATACTTCTCTTTCTGACAAGAAAAATTAGATTTCTTAAAATAAGCCTGAATAGTTCAATGCTCTGAAACACATAAGTATTACTGTAATGATGTCTTATCTTTGCTCTCTTCCTCTATCTGGTGATCCACTAACATGCTTTATCTTACAGCCTTACTCAGGGATGGTTATATAATTCTGGGAAGAAGAAAACAAAATATTTATATAGAGACTTCTATGTGAAAGGTTAATTGTACTTTTTTCTCCCTTAGTATTTTTAACAACCTATAAGTATATATTAATCTTACTACTCATGTGTGGGAACTGATACTCTGAGGACCGATTTAATTTTTCTAAAGTCGTATAGCTGTTAAGTATCTAGGAAGGAACAAAGATAAGGAATCAAATCTAGATCATCATATCAAAAAGCAAGCTCTGTCCTGGCCCCTGTTGCATAGGAATCTATTAGGATAAGCATGACTGGGTAGGACAGTGGTCACATTCTATTTGAATTTCCTAAAAACGCAAGCCAGTGTCCACAGAGAGTGAAAGCAGCATATGATTTAGGAATTCAGTATTCTGTAGGAATACTCTGGGGTACGGTGGAGGCCAAGTTCTTCAGGATGGGCAGAGGAACAGAGAGCAAAGGCAAGTGTATGAAAATCGCCCCTGTTAATTCACAGGGGTCCAGGAAGTTATAGAGTCTTACTTATCTGTCTTTTGGGGAAAGATTATTTTTTTTTTTTTTTTTTTTTTTTTTAGAGACGGGGTCTCGCTCTTGGTCAGGCTGGTTTCGAACTCCTGACCTTGAGCTATCCACCCGCCTCGGCCTCCCAGAGTGCTAGGATTACAGGCGTGAGCCACCGCGCCCGGCCTTGGGGAAAGATTTTTAATTGGCCAGTTAAATTCTCAAAATTTGCTTTTAAAATGTGCAGATAATTTTTTTTTTGTAAAGACGTACAATCAGAAAGAGTCATTGTGCCTCTTCACACCGAATCACAAGAAGCCTTGGAGGAAAGTGGCCCTGCTCTGAGAAGTGGGGGTTAGGTCAGGTAATTGAGTTGGAAGTAAGATAATTATTTGAAACACTGAGGTTAAGAATTCAGAACAATGGCTCTCAAACCCCTTCCCAGTTTCCTGAGAAAACAGTAGTGATAATTCATTATATGGGGAAATGTGAGACAATTTAGCAATGTGTCTCTGTGATTAATGCTTAAAATCCAATGTGTACATGTCTCCATGACTAGCTACTGAAAGTCAGAGGCTAAAAAAATACTTTGCATCAAACATTTGCATTGCTATATAACCCACAACAATAAAAATTGTTTAAAATGACCTAGACCAGTGGTTCTCAAAATTGCCCCCACCCCCATAGGAACATTTGGTGACATTTGGAGACATTTTTTGGTTGTCACAACACCAAGAGTGGTGCTGCTGGCACCTATCGAGTAGGGGCCAGGGATGTTGCTACATACCCTGCAACACACAGCACAGACCAACAAAGAAATTATGTGGCTCAAAACACAGTTGTGCTAGGCTGAGAAACCCTGAGCTAGACCAACAATTATTGCAAAAAGTAAGGATAGCATACTTTGAAAACTCAAATCATCCTTTCTCCAGGAATTCCTAATGTACCCATTTACCTCAGAGCTTTGCAAATTATTTATTAACTTGTTTATTATCCAAGAATATTGAAATTAAGACAAAAAGGAAATTAACATCATATTGACCTTAATGTAAATATGATAATTAATAACTGCTTAGTAGATTATTAGCTATAGACTTTGATCATAATTCTATACATCTTCATTTTTTTTATTGATTTCTAATATCCAAAAAACTATCAGTTCCAACTAATTCCTCACCCTGCAAGACCCCCCCATAACCTCCCACCAAGAAGCTAAACCTTATTAATATCTCTCCCTGATTTCTCCATTTTGAGACATTAATAAAACTGTCAGGGTTGTGTTCTCCTTCTACAAAAAAACCTTTATAGCTTTGATCAACAGTGTTTTTGGATGGTCTTTCTAGGAGTCCAACAGTGAACATTTCTCATCTTTTGAAAAACAAGCTACAAATTCTCCTTCACCTATTCTTTCTCCTTTTCTGTTGCAATAAACCATTTTTTTCTACCTTGTATTGCCTTCAAATTCTTTCTAGGCTTTTAGGAAGTCCTAATGTATCAGGGGTTGGCAAACTTTTTCTGTAAAAAACTAGTTAATTAATACTTAAAATGACTCCTAAATTTACACAGTCAGGCGCTGAATAATGATGTTTAGGTCAGTGACAGACCTTATACATGATGGTGGCCCCATAAGATTGTAACACCCTATTTTTACCATATCTTTTCTGTGTTTAGATACACAAATACTTACCACTGTGTTAAAATTTTCTACAGCACAGGTTTGTAGCCTAGGAGCAATAGGCTGTGCCACATAGCCTGGATGTGCAGCAGGCTGTACCATCTAGGTTTGTGTAAGTGCACTCTGATGTTCACACAACAGCAAAATCACCTAACATGCATTTTTCAGAACGTGTCCCTTTGTCAAGCGATGCGTGACTGTGCTTCTAACCTATGCGTCCAACATGATGAGAATCGGTTCATGGGAGGTGGGAAATAATCTCGGCTATTACAATGGCTTGCACCCTGCAAGAAGGCCCAGTACATAGACAGATATCCAGTATGTCTGTGGTAGTAAAATTTCATGGGAGAGGGAGTGATTAGAA
>VBSM01000483.1:28513306-28549443 GCA_008086735.1 Cheirogaleus medius
AAAAAAAAAATTCTAAAATGTCTCCTAGGGGGGCGGGGGGCACTAATGACAAAAAGGTTGAGAAACATCACTCTAGCCCAGGAGACCCTTTTTGAGCTCTCTACCAGTGTGAGTAACTTTCCTACTTGTAGTACTTCAAAATCTTCACTTTCCTACAAAACCTTATGGTCATCCTATGTTCCCAGAAATGTCACTTTCCAACACACTCACACAGCTGTCTGCTTTCTCCATCCTCAACCACTGTCTGGGCGGGTCTCCGGCACCACTAGCCTGGTTCCTCCATTTCTCACTAACGACACAGGTAAGTTTCTACACGGCAGCCACAGTGAGCTCTTTGAATTATGAATTAGGTAACGTCGTCATGCTGACAGTCCTGCCATGGCGTCTTGCTGCTCTAAGAATAAAGGTGAAACCCCTTTCTCTGCCCACGTAGCCCTGCGTGGTCTGACCCTTCCCTGTCCCCTCAGCCTCCACAACTGGACCGTTAAGAACTGTAATCCCAAACTTAAAAGCCAAAAGAGAAGCAGCATGTCCTTGCATTGTCATGCTGGGACACTGTCTAACAAACACATGGCATAATTTACATTCTCTAGGAGAATGTACCTGTGCTTGACTTCATTTACCATTTGCCGAGAGCCCAGACGCTACTCAGTTGCATGTTAACTTGTAGAACTGCCTGGTAGAAAAGATAATCTCAAAGGTTCTGGTTTTATTTGCCCTATAGGTCGTTAACTAGCTTTGTGTCTAACATAAGCAATCTTATTTGTAACATTCGTTTGTATTCCTGCTGATGTGCATAAAGTTCTCCTCAATCCTCCTAGAACTAACTTTACTGTCTGACTAGTTCCCTCGCCAATTACTAAGGTGAGTAGAATGTTTGACACGGGTCCATCCATATCTATATGAGGCTCAGGTGTTCAAACCTTTGAAAATAATACCTTGGCACAGCACATGGGTGCCCAAGGAATCTTCCAGCCACAAGGGCTTTGCACATTTGCTTCCTGATACTTCAGTCATTGCTGTCTCCTTTGTTTGTGCTAATTCCTGCTGAATTTTCAGATTTTAGCTTGTTACCCCTTAATACTTGAAGCCTCCCTTGACATCTTTAATAAAGAGCTAATCCTGGGACATCACTGCAACAGTTATGACTTGTTATTATGGAAAGCACAGCTGGAATTCTATATTTACTTGGGTGACTACATGATTGTCTTCCCCACTGGATTATAAATTCCATGAGAGCGCCTGTTTTTGTTCATCCTTTTATCTTTGGAAGTTAAGCAGTCCCTGGCATGTAAATATTCAGTAAGTATATATTGAAAGAAAGTGAGGAAAAAAGCAATAAAGGAATAGCGTGGTAAATTGTGGGGCTGCGTGGGTGATGTTGGGGTGTCAAAGTCTTTCTGGAGGGGAGGTTTGTTTGGGTAAAAACTAAAAGTAAAGAATATTCAGGTGAAACGTATTTGTTTGCTAGGGCTGCCATACCAAAGTACCACGAACTGAGTGGCTTAAACAACAGGGATTATTGTCTCATACTTGTGGAGGCTACAAGTCCAAAGTTGTTTTCTTCTGAGGACTGTTTGCATGCCTCTCTCCTTGCTGCTGGTGGTTTGTTGGCAATCTTTGGTGTTCCTTAGCTGGTTCATACAACACTCCCCCATTTTGCCTTCATCTTCCCTTGGTGTTCTCCCTATGTCTCAGTCTTTCCAGGGGGCATTTTAAAAACTTATTTTTTGTGGGGCATTTTTAAAAATATAAGAACCAATCATTGGATTGGGTTGGGGGGGCCACCCTACAATATGGCCTCATTTTAACCTACTAATGACTATTTACAAATAAGGAAATAGGTACCTCACATTCTGAGGTATAAGGAATTAGGACATCAACATACCAGGGTTTGGGGGGGGAGTGGGAGTAGAGGAAAGGAACATAGTTCAACTCACAAGAAAGTTGGGAAGAAAATGGCATTCCATGTACAGCAGCAGGTTTGCAAATTCTGTCTACACTAAAATCAGCCTGAGTGCTTTAAAAATCCTAATAATTAAGCTGCATCTCCACATGGTTTGCACCTCTAGGGTTGGAAATCAGGCATCATTTTTTCAAAATTCCCTAAATACCGGTAACTACAATGTGCAGACAAGAAAAAGAACAGGCCGGGCAGGCGTGGTGGCTCACACCTGTAATCCTAGCACTCTGGGAGGCCGAGGCGGGCAGATCGTTCAAGGTCAGGAGTTTGAAACCAGCCTGAGCAAGAGTGAGAACCCCGTCTCTACCAAAAATAGAAAGAAATTAATTGGCCAATAAAAATATATAGAAAAAATTAGCCGGGCATGGTGGCGCATGCCTGTAGTTCCAGCTACTTGAAAGGCTGAGGCAGAAGGATCACTTGAGCCCAGGAGTTTGAGGTTGCTGTGAGCTAGGCTGACGCCACGGCACTCTAGCCAGGGCAACACGGTGAGACTGTCTCAAAAAAAATAAAAAAGATATTTGGGCTAAAAGTCTTAGATATTTGAGCTAAGATCTAGGAACTCTCAGGCTAAGAGAAGAGCCTCTGGTAGCACGGAACACCTGGAGTTATCCCTTCACACTGGGATGATTTCCCTACATTTAAACCACTTGGTATTCACATATGACAAATGTACCTTGGGCGAGATATATGTTGATCAAGTAGAAAACCTACTTTTGTTCTAATAGTTGTAACTTGGAAAAAGTGCTCTACACATGTGTAGAGAAGTCAAGCTGTGAATTTTTTTCTTTTTTTTTTTTTGAGACAGAGTCTCACTCTGTTGCCCGGGCTAGAGTGCTGTGGTGTCAGCCTAGCTCACAGCAACCTCAAACTCCTGGGCTCTATCGATCCTCCTGCCTCAGCCTCCTGAGTAGCTGGGACTATAGGTGCTGACCACCACGATGCCCAGCTAATAAGCTGTGAGATTTTTTTACAGCTGAACTACTAATACATTTCTGGGGTGAGAATGGGCAAGGGGGCTCAAGAAGTCTCACAGCTCAGACAAATCTAGATAGATAGCTCTTTCTATCCTCAATGGCGAGACAAAGCAGTCTGCTTAAAATAGTCTATCTAGGGCTAAAAGAAGGAAAGGTATGTGACCTTGCTGCAGTTAATTGTTTTGATCTTGTACAAAGCAAGGAAAGGAATTACAGGAAAAAGGAGAGATAAGGAATTCATGGAAAATAGGGGAGGGACTTGAAGCTTTGGTTTCTCAGATACCCTAATTAGAGAGTAATGAATGCTGTCAGTGGGACATGGAAGTTTAAAACATATAGGTGGGGGATGGAAAAAGATGGAGAAAGTTGCATTTTAGTTGTGTCTTGACAAATTGGAACATATATAAGAGAATGTGAGATTGGAAGTTTACTCTTACATAAGAAGCAATTTCTGGCTGGGCGTGGTGGCTCATGACTGTAATCGTAGCACTTTGGGAGGCCTAGGTGGGCGGATTGCTTGAGGCCAGAAGTTCAAGACCAACCTGAGCAAGAGTGCAACCCTGTCTCTACAAGAAATGGAAAAATTAGCTGGGTGTGGTGGTACATGCCTGTAGTCCCAGCTACTTGGGAGGCTGAAGCAGGAAGATCACTTAAGCCCTGGAGTCTGAGGTAGCAGTGAGCTCTGAGGGTACCACTGCACTCTTGCCCAGGCAACAGAGTGAGACCCTGTCTTTTAAAAAGAAAAAAAAAAAAGAAAGAAGCAATTTTCTGTAGCAATAGATGGGTGTGGTACAATGATAAATAGAAAGCATTTGACTTTAAATATTACAAAGCCTGACGATCTGACCAAATTGCTGCAATCTCATGGTAAAACTATGAGATGAGGAGTTGCTTCTTGTAGATAAGCTAAGAAAATGGTTTCCTGGAATCTACACCTGGTGAAGATGCTGTAAACATTGTTGAAAGGACAACACAGGATTTAGAATATCACATCGGAAGTTGGTTGTACATCTGCTATCTGCCAGGTGGGGTTCCACATGCCTTCTATTACTTCATTTGAGCCTTTTAACCCTAGGATTTAGGTGCTTTTCCTTTAATTTTACTGAGGCAGAAGTAGAGCCAATATGCTCAAAATCACCAGGGAGTGATACTCAAACTCTGAAAAGCCAGGCAATTTGTTCTTTCCACTCACACTGATGGTATCTCCCTGAAGGTCTTCGCAGATATGGGGGGGGGGGCGACTGGAGGGGAGGGAGGGGAAGTCGAGGCCTGGCAAAGATGAGAAAGTAAAATTCACAGGAATGACACTTAATGTAAAACTATTCTCATGAAGTATATTTATATATAATAAAATGCTTAATTAAAATATAGATTAAAATCTTATCTGAATAATCTTTTTTGTTTCCTCCCTGAGTGTTTTAATGGCCTTTGTGTTCATTCTCGTAAATACTCTCTAATCAGCTAGGTGACCCTGCCTTGTGTTTCTTGTTTCAGATAGGAGAACTATGCGGTCCTTCCAGATACTGGTGAGTTTTCTGTTTGAGAAAGGCGGTGGCCGTGAGGGCGGTCAGGCTCCCTGTTGCAATCTCTTTAACTCTTACCATTGTTCTTTGGCTTGTGGAATTTCTGAAGCTAAAAACGATTCCTACATTTGATGTTAAGATTCAGAGCTTTGGTTGTGAGTAAATTATAGTCCAGGCACTATAAATGTGAATTTCTCTGAGAATATGCCATCCTTACCTTCGTGGTGGAGTTAGGCTGCTTGTGTGGAGGAAAAGGCACAGACACTAGTTTCTTCGTCTGCAGTCATTTGAGGAACGGGAGGAAGCATGTGACTTACTTCACCTCTTTAAGACCAAAACCTCTTTCCAAGGCCAGGAAGGTGGGAGATAAGTGAACTTGAGGCTTATTTGACAGTTCACCAATTTCAAGACTGATCAGTGTTTTTTCTGTCCTTCCCATCCTCCACCCCCAGCATTTTGCCTCCCCAGCGTTGATCACATAGTGCTAGGTGTCACCATCACCAAAACAAAAGCATCCAGAGCTGGGGAGAGGGAGTTTCTCTCTTTGAGATTCTCTTACAACTGTACCAACCGTCCACTCCCACAATAGTCTGCTGGGAACCAACAGATTTATTAAACTGGCTGCAAAAGTAAAAACACACTTCGCAGGATCTCAATAAGGTTGGAAACAGGAAATGAATGAAGCGTATCTGCAGGGTTTTAGGGCCAGTGCCTGGTGATTTCTAAGGTGGCTTTTGCAAGGCAGAGACTTGCTAGAGGTTGGGCCAAGTTTATGGCATGACAGCTCTGAATCACAGAGCACAGGGGCCTGAGCAGGTATCGATAAGCGCACTACTGCTTTGCTAATCAGTCTACTTTAGGTGGTTCATCCTCTTATCTTTTGGGAATAAATTGCCATAAGCCAGTAGCTAAGATATCTTTAATTGGTCTTAGTATTGTTTAACATCCTGGAAAGACATTATGTTGGTTTCAGTTTTTATTTCTTAGGGGGAAAAAAAATCATTCATGCCTGTTCCTAGGAGACTGCCCTCACACCTGGCTGGCCATTTGGAGAAAGAAAGAAAGCAACACAGTGTGAGTGTGAGCTTTATTCTGCAGCGGTGGAGGGTAGGGGGACACAGTGCCATACAATGGAATAACATTACAGGGGCTCCCTTTTTTCTTCTCTTCTCCTTTTTGTTACTTGGGTAGTTAGTTTAATTTAGCTGAAATCATTTATTCAGCCTTGTCAAGTCCCTCTCTGTTTCTCAAGTCAGTGGGTTTCTCTCATCTGAACTGTGATGATTATTTTGTGTTAGTTCTCTCTATTGTCTTGCTGTGCTGGAGCCTGCTGAATTGCAGGAATTTATTTTTTATTTTATTGTAGAGATGAGGTCTAACTATGTTGCCCAGGCTGGTCTCAAACTCCTGGCCTCAAGGGATGATCCTCCTGCCTCAGCCTCTCAAAGTGCTGCGATTACAGGCGTGAGCCGCCAATTGCCCCACCAATTTCCAGGAGCCTTCCTAGGCCAGTTGACATCACGTTTCTACCTTGCAATCAGTTATGGTGGATATATTTACGTTAGGGAAATCAGTGAACACTGCAGAATAAGGCTTCCTCACCCCCAGTAGTTGTTAAACATTGACTAGCACTCTACTGCCTGTAGGTGCTTTGTTACTCTTAAGAAAGCATACTTTTTATAATTATTTTAATTTTTTAAGAAAAATGTCAAAGAATTTTTGAACTTAAATATTCACTTTCTGCAAGGAATACCATTTCCTAAAGCGCTTTAAGCTTAAAGGGGGTGGGATATGAAAAGCATAAAGGAGTTTAAGTCTTCAAGAGTTTTAAAACTATCAGGTTGGCCGGGCGTGGTGGCTCACGCCTGTAATCCTGGCACTCTGGGAGGCCAAGGTGGGCAGATCCCTCAAGGTAAGGAGTTTGAAACCAGCCTGAGCAAGAGCGAGACCCCTGTCTCTACTAAAAATGGAAAGAAATTAATTGGCCAACTAAAAATATATAGAAAAAATTAGCCAGGCGTGGTGGCGCATGCCTGTAGTTCCAGCTACTCGGGAGGCTGAGGCAGGAGGATTGCTTGAGCCCAGGAGTTTGAGGTTGCTGTGAGCTAGGCTGATGCCATGGCACTCTAGCCCGGGGAACAGAGTGAGACTCTGTCTCAAAAAAACCCCCCAAACCATCAGGTTCTAGTATTCTTTGACTCTTTACTTTGTCCCTTTCACCTTCTTCCTGTGGCTTTTGATTGGCCAAGTTAGTGTTTACAAGACTTCATGAGCCCTTGAGCAAGCACAGGCTACTGGCGAGGAGCCCGACTTCCACAGGTGGGTGGTCTTGTCCGTCTGAGTGTTAGGAAGGAGCCTCCCCTGTAGTCGAGGCCTGTAAATGCGAGTCCCTGTGCTACACAGACCTTATCCTGAGCCCATTCTGCTTTATCCATCTACATACCCTCATCAAAGACCATCTTCCCACTTGCCCTTCAGTTTATCTGTTCAAAGCATCTGAAAAACATGCCTGGTGTGGCTAGTAGGTGCTCAGAGATGGACAGTTACTATAATGCAATTAGAAAGTTATCAAATGATTTGTTAGGCACTGTCTTGGTTTCCTAGGACTGCCTGCTGAAACAGATTACCACACACTGAGTGGTTTAAAACAACAGACATGTATTTTCTGAGATATGGAGGCCAGAGGTCAAGTCAAGGTGTTGGTAGGGCTGCACTCCCTTGGAAGGCTCTAGGGAAGACCCTGCCCTTGCCTCTCCCAGCTTCTGCAGCTCTGGGAGTTCCTCACCCTGTGACTGCCTCAGTCCAATATCTTCTTTGTCTTCACACGGCCCCTTCTCCCTCTTTCTCCTCTGTGTGTCCCTTGTCAGGATGCATCATTGGATTTGGTGCCCACCTGATGACCCAGGATGATCTCATATCAAGATCTCTAACCTATTTATATCTACAAAGACCCTTTTGCCAAATAAAGTCACATGCACAGGTCCCAGGTATTAGGGCATGGACACTTCTTTCTGGGGGCCACCATTCAACTCATTATAGGACCTGATGCTAGAAAAATGAATAAAAACATTTGCTGCACTCACATTCAAAGATGGTATTAGTAAAAAGGGATAAGAGGTTGATATGAGATGATATTCAGTTACTGCAGGGTGTAAAACATGATGCTGTAACTTTTGCCTTGGGAGACTGGAAGATGAAAATGTCATGCAGAGAAATATGGGACACCTGGGATAGCATATTCCCAGAGAAATTCTGGGACACCTGGGATACGCTAAGTTGAATATTGGGGGCTACCCAGGAAAGCAGGTCAAACTATCAGCGCTTAGAAGGAGTCTTGGGTGATGAGTGAATTTTTAAGACAAATTAGTTGCCTATTTTTTGCCTTTTTGTTTTGTTTTTTATTTTGACTTTTATTTTAGTGACTAGATATACACGAGCCTAGTAAGAAGCTTACCTTTAAAAAAAATTAGGTAAAACTTATGTTGAGTCAAGTAAATAAATCTTAAGTGTACAGCTCAATTAACTTTTTTTTTTTTTGAGACAAAGTCTCACTCTGTTACCCGGGCTAGAATGCCATGGCGTCAGCCTAGCTCACAGCAACCTCAAACTCCTGAGCTCAGGCGATCCTCCTGCCTCAGCCTCCCAAGTAGCTGGGACTACAGGCATGCACCATCATGCTTGGCTAAGTTTTTCTATATATTTTTAGTTGGCCAATTAATTTCTTTCTATTTTTAGTAGAGACAGGGGTCTCACTTTTGCTCAGGCTGGTTTCGAACTCCTGACCTTGAGTGATCCGCCCACCTCGGCCTCCCAGAGTGCTAGGATTACAGGCGTGAGCCACCGCGCCCGGCCGATCACGGGCTTTTTACGGAGGGACCACAGGCGTTGGGGCCGGTTGTGGTGTAGCCCGTAAGGGACTACTGCACACTGAGGGCAGATGGTGGGGATGGTGGCCTTGGCGCCAGGAAGCTTGCTCAGGGTTCAGAATTTCCACTCTTGTGTCTTCCAGAAATTCTGTTATTTCTGGGAAACAACTCAGAAAGGTCATCAAGCCTACTGGCCTGAGAATCTAAAACATGAGAGGGAAAGGCTTATAAATTATAAAAGACATACAGGGGTCATTGAGATTTGTTTATAGAGCTGGTTACGGTTGCTGTGGATCTCCCAAATTTAATCTCCATCTTCCTCAGGTCAGCACCTTTTCAGTCATTCTTACATTTATTCTTCCAAAACATATTGATGAACTCCTACAAATCAGCAAGCAAAAGGTAAACAACTCAATAGAAAAATCGGCCAAAGATGCTTTACAGAAGAAACATCAACGTGCAATGAACAGTGAAATATGCCCAGTCTCAATAACGAAGGAAATGCAGGGAGACCGACTTCGAATCCACCACACTGGCAAACTTTTAATACCCTCGAGTGTGAGTGACGATGTGGCACAACTGGAACTCTCGGTCACTGTTAGTGGAAGTGTAAATTGATAACCACTTTGGAAAACAATTTGGCATTATCTAGTAAAAGCAAAGCTACACATTTTTTGACCCAGCAGTTCCACTTCTAGGCATATAGTTTTTAAAAATTCTCGCACGTGTTTATCAAGAAATGTATTGACAATGTTGAACTTGACCTGAGCCCTGTGATCCTGCCAAACAGTGAAGGTGAAGAAATCCCCCCACCCTTCTGTGTTCTGGAACACAGCATGCTGCAAAGAAATGCCCTTGCCCATAAGACTCAGATAAAACTCAAGATGTCCCCTTGTTTACCCATGACAAGGCCGGACTCAGACTCCAAATTCCAATTCTTTGGCTTGTGAACTTCTTGTCCCCACTGATCAGCTGGAATAAACCGGTTAAGCTTCTCTCCTTCCTCCCTGACCTCACTTCCCACTGCCAATCCTTCTCTTGCCCCAAGTGTTTATCAAACCAGTTCACAGAACCTCTCATAAAGGGTATTTATTAATCTCGAATTTGTTATCTTCACTCAAATTCCAAAATTTACCAGTTCAGAATCTTTAGTGATCATTTCCTCCAATACTTGGCTCCTAGTAGGTACAAGTGCATACAATTAAAAAAAATAACCTTTTAGTGATCTATGCTATTTAATTAATCTCTGTCAGCCTCTCTTTCCTCAAGAAAATACAAATCTCTTTGGGATGTTGTGACTATCATGTGCGCTACCATAGAGCACATAACATGATGCTTGATACACAGTAAACCCACAGAAAAGGGAAGCTGTTCTGACACTTAATTATAATCATCTTTATCAAGGCAACGTGCACCTGGTTAAGATGGGGTAGATCGACATTTGCCAGCCTTCAGTCATTCTTATCTCTGCCGCACCACCGTTGCAGTGGCTGTGTTCTGTCTAAACGCTTATTTACTTGGTATTTTACATTACAGTGACTAACTCCTCAAAATTAAATGTCTACTTTAACCTCATACAAAATTAATCTCCACAAAATTATTAGTTTTTTAATGTATTTTCTGCAATAAATCATTATCTAATAAAAAGTGTTCCTGGTGATCACCTAAAATCATCGCAAGAAAATACCACTTGACTGAGTCCTTGGGAAATGCTGAGATAGATAATCACTTGATGTTTATCATTTCCCTTTTTGCATGTCTCTAAATTGCACCTATTAGAATTATTTATCTCTGTGTTTATCTTCATCATTAACTGGGATGTCTAAGGGCAAGGATTGTGACTGTAAATTCTATTGCCCGTGATTGCCAAGATACTTTCCCAGAACAGCAACTCAATAAATATTTGCTAAATGAATTAAACAGTTTTTGAATACCTACATTGATTAAGAAATGTGCTAAACATGTTGGCAGAACTCAAAGAATAATCGGATGTAGATTCTGAATCAAAAAGATAGCAAGCTACTGAAGACATATTTTTTATTTTTCTGTAAAAATGGATATGTTATGCAATTTATAGATATGTATATGTAGTTAATGTCCATGAGTATTGATAATACTAATAATAAATAACTTTTAGTTGGAAATTACATTCAAGATATGCCTTGCAAGACAAGGATGTGAATTGACAATGTATGTGTATTTGTGCATGAGTTTGCTTGTATAGAGGTTACATATAAACTTGATACAAAATTCAAAAGTACAAAAGGTATTGCATTGAAAAGTCAGTGTTCCCTAAATCTCTGTTTCCATTTACCCAATTCTCCTACCCAGAAATGATCCCTATTACCAGTGTCTCTTCTCCGCTACCACCTGGAGATATTCTGTGCGTATGGAATTCAGATTCTGATTTCAGATTTAAGGAAAGTCTAGAAACAGGCATTTCAGAAAAAGAGAATTACAAGTGCAAAGCCAGTGAGGTGGGAACGTGAGGAACTATGTGAGGGTAAAAAGTGAGGAAATGATGACTGACATTACAAAAGTAGAAAATAGTGGTAAAAATAAGTTGGTAATATATATAGAGTTCTTGACAATTATAGGAATAAAATCACTAATATCTTTAAAATGGGATGATAATATATTTTACTTCGTTTATATTTAAAGAAAAGAACATTAAATTTACAAAGTGATATCATTTTTCAACTATGTTACAATGATCTCAAAATCTGATAGCAATGTGTTGGCCAGTGTGAAAGAAAATGGTGCTGTTATACATTGTCGATGGAAGTATAAATCAGGTTAATATCTATGGAAGGAGATTTGCTAATATCTATTAGAATTTTAAATGCATTTACTCTTGGATTCAGTGATTCCACTTCTAGGATATTGCTACGGTCTTTGTCCCCTCCAAATTTCAGGTGTTGAAACTTAATGGGCAATGTGATGGTATTAAGAGGTGGAACTTCTAAGAAGTGATTAGGTCATGAGGGCTCTTCCCCTTGTGAGTGGGATGAAGACCTTCATAAAAAGAGGCCTCCCTGGCTTTCGGCTTCCTTGCCCTTGCAGGCTCCGCCATGTGAGGGCGCAGCAGTCCTCCCCTCTGGAAGATGCAGCATGAAAGTGCCATGCTGGAGGCAGACAGCAGCCCCCACAAAACCTGCTGTCACCTTGATCTTGGACTTCTCAGCCTCTAGAATTGCGAGAAAATAAATTTCTGTTTTTTATAAATTATCCAGTCTCTGGTATTTTGTTATAGCAGCACAAACTAATGTCAGAGAAAGTAGCAATCTTATTTTTATATTATCTGTCAACAGTGTTATGTTAATTTTGACATGGTTACTGATTGGATAATACAGATTAGTAGCAGTTATGAAGGAAATATTGCTAAAAGGATCTGGGCTTAATGTAAATATGTCCTTTCCTGAGCTCTCAAAACCTTTGCAAACAATAAAAAAAATTTTTACTTTAAAACAAAAAAACAAAAACTAAGACAGAAATTATCCTCCAAACACTCACACATGGGAGCGATGTCATCCTTACAAGAACGTTTATTGCAGCATTGCTTAAAATCACAAAATCCTGGAAACTTAAATAGCAGAAATAGCAAACTCATCAAATAAACTGAGCATATGATTATACAAGGAATACTATGTCATCTTTATAAAGAAGAGAGATTTTTTTCCAAAAATTAACATGAAATTGCACCCAAAATATAGTTGATGCAAAAGATAAGGTACAGAAAATGTATATAGGAAGTTCCCGTTTGAGAGAAAAAAAAAGAATAGCTATGGTGTGTTCACACATACACTCACACACATGCAAACACACACATGTCTATCACTTTGTCTACCTAGATATATACATGCTTAGGTGGACTTATAATACCTCTAGAAAACTATAGAAGACACTGATAAAGTAGTGGTTGCCTCTGGAGGTAGAAACCAGGTATCTGGAGAGACAGGAAAAATTACTTTTCACTTTATACTATTTTGTATCTGTTAAATTTTATAGTCATTGAGTCAGCAAATATTTATTGAGTACTTACGAAGTACCAGGCACTTTTGTAGGTATTAAAGTACTGACTCTCCTGGAGTTTCTATTTTACATGTATATGTTATAAAAAAATTTAAAGCTCACAGGACAAATATGATTCATGAAATATAGCTAAAATAAATACCATTTATTTTTTATTTCTTTTCCCTACATAAATTACAAAATAATTATTTTAACCCTTGCTCTTTCAAATCTAAAATTGTATAGTCTTTACAATAAAACAAAACCATTAAAAATTAATTGTTCTTTTCACATCGATTTTAAGTGAAAGTAAAACTATATATTTAAAGTCATCTTTCATTGTAAATTTTTAAAAATGTGGAAGCCAGTATGAGTATGGTGGCTCATGCCTGTAATCCCAGCAGTTTGGGAGGCTGAGGCAGGAAGATAGCTTGAGGCCAGGAGTTCAAGACTAGCCTGGGCAACATCTTGAGACCCTAACCCTATAAAAAGTAAAAAAAAAGTTTGCCAGGTCTAGTGGCATTTACCTGTAGTCCCAGCCACTGGGGAGGCTGAGACAGGAGGATTGCTGGAGCCCAGGAGTTCGGGGCTGCAGTGAGCTATGCTTGGGCAACTGTACTCCACCCTAGGCAACAGATCAAGACCTCATCTCGGAAAAAAAATAAATAAATAAGAAGTCAAATCTGAAAGTTAAATTAAAAAGTTAGGGATCAGATGAAGGTTGCCAGAGTTTGAATACTAGATTTAGAAGTTTAAAATTTTGGTTAATTAATTTAAAGATGATTGCAGTGGTTCTTTCAGCAGTTTATGTGAAGCTGAAAGAACAAGATGACGGAGTAGAGGAAGCAGGAGAAGCAGAGACAGAATGAGTCCTGCTTGAGTGTGGAGGCTTAAAGGACCAGGTCTCAATGGAGACCCTGAAGATTCGAGTCTTCACTCCAAGGTAGGATGAGCCCAAATGGGAGGGAGAGTAAAACGTGGAGCTCAGTGTGGGACAACTTCAGGCCCAGGAGATTTCAAGGCTTAGAAATAGTGAAGAATGAGAATCAAGGACCAGAAGGAAGCAAACAGATCTGGGATATAAAACCTAATGTTCAGAGTTTTCTTCACATACAAGGTAACCATGGGACTACCAGGTAAGACTCACAGAGAGTGGGCGCACCTTCAGGGCAAAACCGGGGAGAGGTGGCATGGAGAGAGAGGGGACATGGGTGGACTAAGCGAGGAATCAAGAGACAAAGAAACTTATAAGGCGGGTCTCGTAAGAAAGATAAAGTAGTGTAGGTCCTGAGGTTGAATTGTGCAGGTGAGAATGGCTAAACCAAAGAAAAATCCCAACTCCCGTGACAGCATTTTGGAAGTGTTCTGAGGCTCGAGGGCATTTTGTTAGAAGTTAAAGGAGTGAGTTATTAATACAAGGGAAGACAGCAAGAAAGTAGAAATATAGATTATGAGGTCAAAATAGAAATGACGTCAGGATATTTATTTCACACATTTCTTACAGATCAGTTAACAAAAGCCATTAAAGTACCTTAACTTGAATGTGCTTTGTGGGGTATCAGGAGGTCTGCGAATGCTGGAATAATATTCCATGCACCATGCACTAGTGCTGTATTTAACGTGATTGTTCTCCTTGTTCAGTAGATTGAATTAAAATCCTTTTTATTTTATTGAGCTGTCTAATTGCTCTATTATAAAAATTTCTATGTATTTCCCAAAAGAACAGTTTCCTTATGATATGACACATGGAATTGCCCACAGAGATAAGCAAAGTATAGGCATATCATCTTCCTTTCCATTGAGGTAGAAATTTATTTGTTTTTGTGTTAAAATTGCATTAAATGGGGAGGCCAATTCTATTAAATTAAAGCACAAAGATGTTGCACAAATATGGATGGATGGAGTGTGTGAGGGGCGACTTTCCAAGTGTCTTCTGACATCTGAGTAGGAGAGTTGCATCTTAAACGCCCTTGGGGAAGAGCCAAGAGGGGGCAGAGGCTTCACAGTGCTCTCGGACATCACAGTCCTTGGAAAACTGTGGGTCTCTGGGTGCCTGTGCAGCTGAACTAATCTAACAATAGTCCAGTTTTGTCTATTGCCAACTCTAAGCACCATCACTAGAAATAAAGAAGATGACTGTGTGGGTCGTATCCAAAGATGGCCAGAGATAACTTAGTTATTCTGTTTATGTAAAACTATGTAACCAAACGAGCAATCTTTGAATGTAGGTGCAGGTTTTGCTGAATATCCCAAGAATATCTGTGGGAAAGGAAAAGCTTGCTCCCAAGCTCCTGACTTGAATAAATGTTAACCTTCTGTTTGTGAGACAGAGCCTTAAGTTAAATTGGGGAAGGTGACCAAAATCTAAAGGAAACAAACAAATCTCACCTTCTTTAATTAAAGGTGGAATGAATCCAACATGAAAACCAAAACCCACCAGGCGCAGCGGAAACTGCTTTGTCAGCAGGACCAGCGCCCCTTTGCCTTCTCTTTTCACTTGCAGGAGTCCAGGGCTCATTAAGGGGCTCCCGGAGGGAAGGGCGCAGACCACTGGTGGGCAGTGTGGGAGCTGGCAGGCCCGGCAGGCCCACAGGACGTGCTGTTTGCAGACTGTACAGCAGGACAGAGTGTTCTCCTGAAATTAAACAGCTGTCAGTATATGTCTCATCTTCAACTAGGGAATCTCCAAAATAGAATAAGCTTGCAAAAAAAAAAAAAAAGGATATGCAAGAGACACTCCTCCAGATAATGGTTTGTTTTTTTTTTTTACATCTGGTATAGCAGCTACATAAAATAAAAAAATTTTAACTTTTTTTTTTGATGCACTACAGATAATGTTTTTTGAGAAATAACAGTCTTTAGTCAGTGCAGTGGTGTGCTATTAATTTAATTGTTATTATTTTTGTTAATGATGGTGGTTATTCAACATGAACCATTTCGCTAAGAAAGCGCAGCTCATTTTGTTGTTATTGTTGACTTATTTATTTTTCTTCTATTTGTTTTTGTTGTTATTGTTGTGATTATTGTTTCTGTGGTATCCAAGTTTTCTGATGTGTGAAGTTTTCTGATTTCTGCATTTCAGTATATTTCTGTAACAAGAGCAGGTATCTTTCCCCAGTCTTTAATTTCGAAGTCGTATTTAAGGTCAGATGGATTGGCCAGAGGGTGTCTTAAGGTTGGCTTGCTCAGATGTGAGCTTAGAACACCTTGTTTGCTTTTCTTATAGTGAATAAATAATACTGGATTCTGCAAAATCCAGCCTCTTATTCTTAAAATTTTGAAGACTGTCCAACAGAGATATCAGGCAATATATCTTGAAAAGTAATCTATTATAAATGAATGTAAAAAGTGAAAAAGTAGGCCTTAAACTAAATGAATCTTTATTCAAAATGGATACTTTTTTAAAAAGAAAATCTTGTCTGACTTTGTCAAAGTTATTCTCTACCATTTTCTTATAAAAGTTTCTTGTAGGTTTCCAAATATTCTCTATTCATTCATTCCATTATTTTACTTTTAGATTTAAATAGAATTGCACTGGAAAGTTCTGAAACTTATGTTCCTCACTAAATAAATTTAGACCAGTGTTCTGTATCCTTACAACAGATCTACCTGTCTTTAATGGCTGTATAATAGTTAAATAACAAATATTCCACATTGGGTTTATTAAGTCCCTTCTTGATGAATCCCTGGTTTTTTCTACATTTTTGTGACTATAAATATTGCTGTCTTGAATATCCTAATATATTATAATTATGAACTTGACAAGCGTCCATAGAATATCTCTAGATGTGGAATTGGTGGGGCAAAAGAAAAATGTCAAAATTTTAGAATCTAATTTTAAAAATATGTTGTTACTTAATTTTTACAACAATTTTCTGATATGTAAAGGTGTATTCTCTCTCTCTTTTTTTTTTTTTTGAGACAGTCTCACTCTGTTGCCCAGGCTAGAGTGCCACGGCATCAGCGTAGCTCACAGCAACCTCAAAATCCTGGGCTCAAGCAATCCTCCTGCCTTAGCTTCCCAAGTAGCTGGGACTACAGGCACGCACCACCATGCCTGGCTAAGTTTTTCTATATATTTTTCGTTGACCAATTAATTTCTTTCCATTTTTAGTAGAGACAGGGGGGTCTCGCTCTTGCTCAGGCTGGTTTCGAACTCCTGACCTTGAGCAATTCGTCTACCTCGGCTCCCAGAGTGCTAGGATTACAGGTGTGAGCCACCGCGCCCGGCTTAAAGGTGTATTCTCAACAAGCTATTAGATATATGTACTGAAATCAGTAAAATCTCATTATAATCATTAGATAATAATATCTGATTTGAATAACACATAAACATGAGTTTCGTGAATGTGGTAACCGCATTTTATTGTATACACATATGACGAAATTACATCACAATTTAATAATAGGGTAACTATTAAATTTAAGAGTAGGGCAGCTAAAAATTACATCCTAATGTGATACAATAGAAAGTATAGTACAACTTATGAAGTGTATGGCCAAAAATACCCTGTAGTCAATGAAACATTTAGTCTCAGTTTCACATTACAGGAAGTATAGGTGATAAAGTTAAATGATATCATGAGGAAACAATGGGACAAACTTAAAAGATGGAACCTTATAGAAACTAAACTAGTCTCTTCAATATGTTAATATGATTTAAAACAAAGGGGACAACTCTTCTAGATTAAAATTAAGAGAAATAACAACAAAATGAAAAGGTTGCTTTTTATTGTATATCAGTGTAAACAAACATCTTCTCATGCCAGAAAACAAGGACATGCCCCAAAAGCCATAAGGGCATGTCACAAGGACATGGAGTCAACTTAAAAGCATCCCTGCTTTTGAAATTTGGGACAATGTGAACATCAAAATGAATAATGACAGGAATGTATTAGAAAAGCTTAACAAAATAAGTTCATGAGTCTACATTGGGAGAAAAAAAAATTAAAAGGGAGAGGGAAGGAAAAGTTCTTTCTTGAAGAAAAATTCCACTTAACAATTTTAAAAAAAATAAAATCACCATATTACACCCACGACCATAATAATTGATTCTGGCAAGACTCACCAATGAGCTAAAACTATTGAGTGAAAGATTATTGGGGAACACAATATTTACACAGTATCAAACTCTCAACCAAAAGATAGCTTATTAATTGCTAAGGTAAAAGAGTACATTTTAATAGTGAAATCTGGAAGACATTATTTTAACCAAATAGCCAAATTTAACATCCCTAATAATAGAACAAACTGAGCTTTCTGACGTGACTCAGTGGGAAGGACACAGCTTCATCTACATGGTATTCCTGCCAGGAATGTTGTATGTGAATCTGATTGTGAAGCAACCACCACACAAATTCACAGTGAGGAACATTCTGCAACACAACTGCTTGTTAAAAAGATTAATGTCATAAAAGCCCTGAAAAAGTCTGGACGAGACTATTCTAGTTTAAATGTATTGGATTACTGTTTATATTTTCTGAATGTGAAACTTGTAGCGTGGTTTTTATAAGCAAATGTACTGGTTCTTGGGAGGTGCCCACTAAAGTATTCAGAGAAAAAAATGTCCTGATTCCTGCAACTAACATTCAAATGGTTCCCATTCCCTCTGCCTCCGCCAAAAGTGCGGTACACGTATGCATACACATACATATATGCATGTATGATGTGTGTGTGTGAGTCTGTGTGTATACTTTGTAGGTCAGTATATGTTGGGGGTGGGGAGATGGAGAGAGGGACTACACAAAGTTGACAAAATGTTAACAATTAGTGAATCTGTATGAAAGCTATACGGGTGTATTAGTTTGCTCAGGCTACCATAATAAAATACCACAGAATGGGTGGCTTAAACAACACAGATTTACTTTCTCCCAGTTCTAGAGGCTGGAAGTCCAAGCTCAAGGCATCAGCAGGTTGGTCTCCTCTGAGTCCGCTCTCCTGGGCTCTTGCTGCCTCTTCATAGGGCCAGCCCTCTGCACATGCCCCCTGGCATCTCCCTGTGTCCAGGTCTCCTCTTCTTATAAAACAAGTCAGGTTGGATTAGGGCCCATCCTAACAGCCTCACCTTAACTTATTTGCCTCTTTAAAGATCCTATCTCCAAAACCAGTCACATTCCAAAACACTGTGGTTTAGAACTGCAATATCTGAATTTTGCAAAAACACAATTCAGCCCATAACAATGGGTACTTATTGGACTATTTTCAACTTTTCTGTAGCTTTGAACATTCTCAAAATAAATAGTTGGGAGAAAAAATTAAGGTCCTGGTGGGTCCCCATATACTTCTCTAAAATCAAATTATTTTAAGAATCAGAAATATTTAGGTATGCGTTTGTGGCTAAATTACTTAGACGAACTGTGTAAGATATTATGGAAAGAATTTCTTCTTCTTTGAAAGAAAACAATCAACCAAAGCTAGACTGTCTTATTCAACTTCTATCTGTCAGCCCAGGCTGGGACAAGAAAGGAATATAATTCATACCAACAATCCCCCCACACCACACACACACACACACTCATACCAACACACCACACCATGCATGCGCACACACCCCTTAAATAAAAACATCCTAGAAACTGAAGCACAGTTTTGAAATTTAAAATGAAAAACTACCCTATTATTTTCCCAAAAGTTATAACTTTTTTATTAACTTATTAAATTTAATGTCTCATTGGCAAACAATATTCATAATGTAACACAGGTCAACAGTATGATACTGCTAATTGTTACAATCTTCAGATTTTTAAAAATGTTTCCATTTTGAGTTTTTTCCCCATTCTAATGTAGCTGTAAATTACATAAATATAATTGCATTCGCCTTTCATTTTCAATTTCTCATGATAGTTTTCAGTCCTAAAGCTTTTTTTTCCCCTCAAGCTGTGATTTGTCAGGTTTTGTAACCTCTGAGTATTGTCAGCGTGGCCTGTGTGTGGATGGGAAATCTCTGGAGAAAGTCTAGGCTGGTAGAAAGTGATTCAGGAAGTGACGTTCATTCCTCTGTGTGAGTACTGAACCAATGCCCCAGCATGAGAGGTGTTATCTTTCTGAAAATGACAGAAAACAGAGGTCTTAACTTCAGTATAAAATGCTTTCATTAGAAACCTCCAGAAACCACTTCAGCTTCAGATTTCCTTAAAAACTTTTTCACATGCATTCAAGTTTTAATATTTCAGAAGATCAGAGCAATTTTACTAGTTGCAAATAGGTCTTTAGGACCTGATTGTTTATTCAAAAGTATTTTTATGATTTTAAAGTTAGATATTTTTGTTAAAACATTTTTAGAAATAAAAGTATAAATGAAGTAAAAACTCAAAACATTATACTCCACCCAGAGACCAGAATTGTTACTATTTAATGAATGTATTATTACAAAGTCTAGTAAACAAAGGAAAAGAATAAAGTATCTGTCCTAACTTTCTTGTATAAACTATATCTCAGCATAACTAAAATATAAATTTGCAGAGGGGGCAGAGCAAGATGGCCGAATAGAAACATCCAGCGATCGTCCCTCTGCACAAACACCTAATTCAACAACTATCCATGCGAGCAAGCACCTTCAGAAGAACCCAAAATCATACTACCTGGTTTTAACGTTGTATCAAGGAAAGAGGCACAGAAGTGGGCAGAACAGACAGTCTTGCATCGCCTACGCCACCATCCGCTGTCCCCCAGCAGTGGCAGCACCACACGCAGTGGAGAGAGAACCTGTGTGCCCGAGGGAGGAAGAGTGCAGTGCTCGTGGGAATTTGCATTGGAACTCAGGGCCGCCCTGGCAGAGGGGAACACAGAACAGGGCAGAATTCTGCAGGTGCCCGTGGAGGGAGCATTTAGACCAGCCCCACCAGAGTGAAATCCTCTCCCTGGAAACCCGAGTTCCAGCTGGCCCCACTGCCGCCTGCCAAAAAGCAGCCTGGGGTCTGAACTAAGTTTGTAAACCAGTTGGGCCACAAAGGCTGTGCTCAGTCACAGCCAGTGGACTTGGGGTGCACTTGACCCAGTGAGACACCAGCAGCTGCAGCCAAGCCAGTGCCTGGGTCACTCCTCCCCCAACTCCAGGCAGTGCAGCTCAGGGAGAGTCTTCTTCCACTTGGGGAAAGGAAAAGGAGGAGCTCAGAGGACTTTGTTTTGCAACTAGGGTACCAGCTCAGCCACAGTAAAATAAAGTGCCAAGCAGACTCCTGAGGCCCCTGAGTCCAGGCCTTAGTTCCTGGATGGCATTTCTGGGCCCACCATGGGCCAGATGGAAACATTCTCCCTTGAAGGGAAGGACCCAAACCTGGCCAGACTCACCACCTGCTGAGTAAAGAATGATTGGGCTTCAAACAAACATCAGAGGTGGTAGCCAGGCAACAGTCCCCACGGGCTTTGGATGAGACTGGGCTGTCTTCAGCTGTGACCTGGTGCTGGTGGCCATGAGGGAGTGTGCACATCACTCCTATCCCAACTGCAGCAGCATATAGCACAGACAGTGAGGGAAGAGAGTGAGAGACTTTGCCTGGTAACCCAGGGAATTTTCCTGTTCCTTATCCAAGACCACCAAGGTGGTACCACCAGGAGTCTGCAAGAGTCACAGCATTACTGGGCTTGGGGCATCATCAGTACTGATATAGTGACCAGAGATTTAGATCACAACACTCAATTTCCTTTGAGTATCTGGAAAGCCTTCTCAAGAAGGATGGGTTCAAACAAGTCCAGACTGTGAAGATTAAAACAAATACCTATATCTTCAATGCCTACACATAGACGAACATCCATAAACATTAAGAACATACAGGAAAACATGACCTCGCCAAATGAACTAAATAAGATATTAGTGACCAATCCTGGAGTGATAGAGATAGGTGACCTTTCAGACAAAGAATTCAAAATAACTGTCCTGAAGAAGCTTAATGAACTTCAAGACAACACAGAAAAGGAATTCAGAAGCCTATCAGAGAAATTTAATAGAGATTGAAATAATTTTTAAAAGTCAAGCAGAAATTCTAGAGCTTAAGAACTCAATTGACAAACTGAGAAATATGTGAGAGTCTCTCCACAGCAGAACTGATCAAGCAGAGGAGAGAGTTGGTGAGCTGGAAGACAGGCTATTTGAAAATACACAGAAGAGAAAAAAGAAAAAAATAAGAAGGAAGCATGCCTACAAGATCTAGAAAATGGCTCAAAAGAGCAAATCTAAGAGTTATTGGCCTTAAAGAGGAGGTAGAGAGACTGGGGTAGAAAATTTGTTCAAAGAAATAATAACAGAGAAGTTCCCAAACCCAGAGAAAGTTACCAATATTCAGGTACAAGAAGGTCATAGAACACTGAGCAGATTTAACCCAAACAAAGCTGCCTCAAAACATTTAATAATCAAGCTCCCAAAGGTCATGGATAAAGAAAAGTTCCTAAGGAAAGCAAAGAAGAAGAAAAAAAATAACATATAAAGGAGCTCCAATACAATTGCAGCAAACTTCAGTGGAAACCTTACAGGCCAGGAGAGAGTGGCGTGACATATTCAAAACCCTGAAGGAAAAAACCTTAACCCTAGAATATTATATCCTGCAAAAATATCCTTCAAAGGTGAAGGAGAAATAAAGACTTTGCCAGACAAACAAAAGCTGAAGAATTTCATCTGCACCAGACCTGTCCTACAGGAAATGCTAAAAGGAGTTCTGCAAAATGAAAGAATAAGACGTTATTGAACAATAAGAAATCACTTGAAGGTATACAACTCACTAGAAACAGTAAGAACACAAGCACATAATACAATATTGTGGCGTCTAAACTACTTATATCTTGAATAGGAGGACTATAATACAAACCTATCAAAAATAACAACAACAACTTTTTGAGAGATAGATTGGAAAAGGAGATATGGATGGAAATACAAAAAGTTAAAAAGCGGGGGGTGGGGTAGAATTTCTGTTAGATCTCTCTTTGCTTGTTTAATGTTTGGTTATTTGTAAGCAGAGTTGTCATATATTTAAAATAATTGATTATAAAATGTTTTTTGCAAGCATCCTGGTAACCTCAAACCAAAAAACCTACAACAGATACACAAAAAATGAAAAACAAGAAATTAAAACACACTACCCTGTGGTATCCAGATAGCATCCTGGAACAGGAAAATGACATGGGGAAAAATGAGTGAAATGGAATAAAGTGTGGAGTTTAGTTAATAGGACTAAATCCATGTTGGTCTTAAGTTGTGACAAGTATACTGTCATAATGTAAGACATTCACAGTAAGGGAAATCGGGTACAGGGCATGTGGGATCTCTGTCCCAACTTTCCAACTTTGCTGTAAATCTAAAACTATTCTAAAATAAAAAGTTCATTTAAAAGTTAGAAACTATCACAGTTTACAAATGAAAAAGAAAGGAATGTATTCACTTTCAGTTCTGAAGCAGTTCATTTACTGAAGAAGTGGCAGGAAGTGATTATCAAAGGAATAAATAATGCTTTGAGCCTTGCTTACAAGATGTGACATAAGCCCACCTCATTAATTCATAGGAAGATCAGAGAATATGACCTATTTAGGAAAACAAGTCAGGGTTGAAAATGCTACCACATTTTCTTGTTATTGCAACTTTCCCAGAGGTTATAAAACAGTAAAGAATTGTAAAGTGATCTCAGTTTACTGAAGTTCTGTGAGTTGGTGGAGCCTGGGTAGCTGAGGGATTGGATGAGAGGGAGATTTGCTTTCATTGTAAACCGTCGTTCTCATTTTGTATTGTGTTCATGCAACTATTACCTATTCCTTAAAAATTAATTAACAGTTGGCTCTGTTTAGGAAAAAAACAAGTATAGCTAAAACCCTGTATATGGGTGAAAATCTGCCTCTCTCAGCCAAAAATGATAAGATTAAACCTGGTAAGCTACACAGTCAGTGGCCAGGTAAATTCAGTTAGAGAGCAGAATGCCTTTTTATGCCTGGCAGAATTTTAAAATTGATACTACTTCAATGTATGAATCATGCCAAATAATACAACCATGGTTAAAAAAAATAAACCTGCTACAGTCTAGAAATTTTCTATCATGAAAATTAAATATCAGCAAAATAAAAAGGTAATTTGTTGATATTCATTAGTACGTTCTTTTAGCAATTCAGTAAAACTTTAAAAATATATTTTTATGTTCTCAAGACAGAACCTATCCAAAAATATCATCCCAATGATGGTGGTCTCTGAACAGCAGATTTATATACACTCAGGCTTCATGTGTTTTATTAATATAATCACAGGGTTTGGCAATTTTCATTAGCTTTTAGATTAACAAAGAATGTTATGAACTGGAATATTTTCCTAGTTGCTTTAGGTGATATGTTATTTATACAGAGGTTTTCCAAGATCCTGCAGAAAATCTACTAGTGTGTACAACTTCAGTTCTGTTCTTGAATAGCTGCTAACCACATAGCTACTATACCGCCATAGTTTATTAAATTCTTACGGTGATGGTAATAAGGAAAACTCTAACCACTCATGACTATTGGTCCAGGAGAAAAATAAGAAAATGTTATTATATACATATCTGACTCCCCCCAAAGTTAAAAGTTTCTAAGAACTTGTAGGATTTTAGAATGAGAATGGGTTTTAAGGATCAATTTAGTCAAATTCCTTTATTTCACAGATGAAAGATCTAGGGGTCACAGAAGTTAGGTAGCTTGTTTATGATCACTCAGCAAATACTGGGCACACAGAACTAGAATCCAGGTTTCTTACCAGGTTGCTTTTCAAGGAATGTGTATATACCTATCCTTAAATTCACATGTGTCATGAACTGATATCCAGTATAGAACTTGACATAAATTACTAGAGTAGAGAAGTCATCTAAGGTAAGTGAACCAATTCAATATACATGAGGTCCTGGAGGAAATTTTGAGTCTTAGAGAAAAAAATAGGAACTTAATCAAGGGAAAGAGAAGATCCTTATTTACTATCTGATAAAATAAGTCTTTATTTCTTGATTCCACAACAGATGATGTATTATGCAGAATTATCTTTGGACTTTGTATTCAAAAATTCAAATCATGCATTCTACTAATAATTAGTTACATATATGAATATATAAGAATATTGATTTATAAATGCAAGATGGATACTAAGGACCTCTGCCATATTTATTTGAGATTTTCTTTAAAGGAACAAGATCTTTGCAGACTTTCTTGCTACCTTTGCTCTTTACCGTCAGCAAAAGTGAGAGTAATTATCTCTCCGTACTTCCCTACTCTAGTCTCCTGCAGTAAGGACTTGACATTTTGATGTAAGTGTTTTGATGTTGTCATTTTTATATGAGCATTTTTACTCTGACTAAAAAACAAACACTAAACTTTCCCTCCAAAAGAAAAAGCTTTATATTTCCCTACTTATAAAAATAAACAGAAATCTCTCAGTTAAAAATGGGTACTTGATTTCATCTTTTTATTTTATACATATCCTGAAATGTTACTAAAAACCATTATGAATAAAGGAGATGAGAGAGTTTGAAGAACTTTCAGAAAGAAGGCAACAACAGTTTGGAGCTTGACTCCAGCTCTGTGGAAAATAAGGCTTTATAAATAGTTGTTATCTTCAAAGTGTTTACCACATGATTGGGGAATAAATCTAACAGAAATGAAGTGCAAAGGTAACTCATAATTAAAAGCTAAGTTGTGTTGCAGGGACTGAGAGTGTTGCCAGTTTAAAGCATGGAGGGAGGGCCAGGCGTGGTGGCTTACACCTGTAATCCTGGCACTTTGAGAGCCCCAGGTGGGAGGATCACTTGGGCCCAGGAGTTTGAGGCATGAGCTATAACCATGCCAAGGGGTGACAGAGTGAAACCCTGTCTCAAAAAAAAAGCACTGAGGGCAAAAACAGAAAAGAAGGCTTCATAGTGAGGTGCCTGCAACAATTATTTTGAAAATCCTTTTGAATTTCTATTTGCAGTAAGGTATTTTTTATTTGATTTTGTCATGATCCTACTATGAAAAAGTTAATTGTATCACACTAGATTAAGTGATAACTCTATCTTGAATGGTTGATTAAAATTTTGAACAGAGAGGAAATTTTACTGAACAAAATGTTTGGTATAATTAGCGAAGAAAATTTCAAATCTAAGACAATATTAAACATGTTTGAATCTCTTTTCCTTGTGATCTCTTAATAAAAGAATTTGAGAAGTCGGAAGTTAATATTTTGTGGTTATTAACAGAAATAGTGTCTAAACCCAAATGTCCATTAGTAGGAGCCTGTTAAGCAATGACGGTATGTTCATAAAGACACAGGAAGTAATTGTACAAAGAATGAAAATGCTTTCAAGGGACTAATAGCAGAAGAACTCCAGGACTCATCCTTAGGTGAAAAAGCAAAGTATAACAGAGTACAGTCGCATTGTTTACGACAAGGATACTTTCTGAAAAATGCATCCTTAGTCATTTCATCATTGTGCAAACGTCATAGAGTGCACGATGGTACAGCCTGCTGCATTATACCTGGGCTACATGGTACAGCCTATTGCTCCAAGACTGCACACCTGTACAGCTTGTGACTGTACTGAATACTGTAGACAGTCATAACATGGCAAGTATTTGTGTATCTCAACATATCTCAGCCTAGAAAGAGGTACAGTAAAAACCACAATATTATAATATCATGGGACCACTGTCTTATAGGCAGTCCACTGTTGACCAGAAACATCATTATGGAGTGCGTGACTGCATATAATATGTTGTATTTATATAAGCAAAGAGAATAGGAAGAATAATTTTTCTGGTTTTTGAAGTATATGAATGAACTATTATATAGTTTTATAAACTGATTTTTAAAATTAAAAAGAAATTGACTAAGGCTTATCTGTAAGACAAACATTAAAAACAAGACTCCTTCCAGCAATAGCTACTCAGTTTATCGACAGATAACCATTTAAAGAAAAATGAATATAATGGAACTTTCAAAGGAGGGAAATATGGAGGGAGACAAAAAAGAAACCAGACTTATAGTATCCTACTAAATTTTTTTAAAAGAATACTTTGGAAACTGCCTACTTTTAGAGCACCAATGACACACCTATGCACTCATAGGTTTTTGAATTGTCTTTTATCACAGATGAATTTGGCTTCCAGAACTTTACTCACCTCTTTACAGTTTCTCTGTTTTTATGTTCCTTTCATTTGCTTATTATCCAGCAGTGTTTGAAAGGGAGAGTTTCAGGCTCACCAACCAGGATGTTTTTCAAGTTCTTCCAGTTCTTACTGGAGTAAGTAATTCTTCCAGTCCTTACTGGAGAAGATTACAAAAGAGCCTAGGTTGCAGGGCTGCAGAATCTTTCAACAGGGTAGTTACATCTTCCTAGAGAGACGTGTGCTTTTCTCTGGAGTGTGCTCCTGACTTCTCAGATTATTACACATGACCGTATTCAATTTAGAATCAAAGACACTTGAGAAGAGTCATGATTTACCTTTACAAATATATCCCGCCCATTTTCATTCACTCAGCTCAGGCCTGGAAATAGCAGGATTGTTACAGCACATATTTTGGGATTATTTTAACATGTTCTGTGGCCATAAATTTCCTGCCAAGGTTTTGTTTTCAGCTTTTTTCCACAAATAAATTTGACTACTCAGTTAGTATCTCACTTGATATTTGTTAAAGATTGTTATTTGGGCTTTGTTTTTAGATAATAATGTATTTCTAACTTGCCTAAATGAAAATAATTACTATTTCTAGCCAGTCACAGTAAAATAAAAGAAGTCAAGCCAGACTTGGTGGCTGGTGTCTTAGTCCCAGCTACTCAGCGGGCTGAGGCAGGAGGACAGATTCAACCCGGGAGTTCTAGCCTGCAGTGAGCTGTGATCGCTCCACTGCAGTCCAGAGCAAGATCCTGTCTAACTAAAAAAAAAGTCAAATTTTTCTTCAATCATCTATACTCACTCAGCCCAGTTAAGATGACCGATTTATACTGAAAAATTTTACACTAGTTTGAGTAATACATTTAACATTTTTTTTCAGCAAACATAAAGAATGAGGACTATACTATCTAGTCCAGTCTTCAGCATCAAGACTCAAAATTTAAAAATATTACAGTTTTTGGCCAGGCGCGGTGGCTCACGCCTGTAATCCTAGCTCTCTGGGAGGCCGAGGCAGGCGGATCGATCAAGGTCAGGAGTTCGAAAACAGCCTGAGCAAGAGCGAGACCCCATCTCTACTAAATAGAAAGAAATTAATGGGCCAACTAAAAATATATAGAAAAAATGAGCTGGGCATGGTGGCGCATACCTGTAGTCCCAGCTACTTGGGAGGCTGAGGCAGAAGGATCACTTGAGCCCAGGAGTTGAGGTTGCTGTGGGCTAGGCTGCCGCCACGGCACTCTAGCCCAGGCAACACAGTGAGACTCTGTCTCAAAAAAAAAAAAAAAATTACAGTTTTTAACATGACTTAATCACTTAAGTCCAATTAATTTTTACCTAAACCATTCCCATTTGAACTATTATAAAAGCCTTGCAACTGGCTGTTTGACCTCCAGCCTCTCCCCAATCCTATTCGTTCTTACCAAATTTATCTTTCTAAAATTTCACTTTCATCATGTCATTGTCTAACTTTAAACCTTTCAATAAACCTTTATAAAAATTTCAATGATAGTTATTTTACAAGACTGGGCTGATAAAACATCAGTGTATCAACAAGCAGGAGTTGGTTACATAAATTGAAGATTGATGTCCTTTATGGAACTAAAGGTTAGCTTCTGCTTCTTTCCTTGTCTACAATCCGAGTTTAGTTTGTTGGTAGACTTAACTATTTGCTCAATTTCCTTGTAATGATTTTAAAGCATGTCCTCAAATTCTTTGACACCCCTCCCTTCAAAGAGTAGAGCCTAATTTCCCCAGGCTTGAAAGTGGCCTGAGTTTAGTGACTCACCTCTAGTGAATAACATATAGGGGCAGTGATGCTGTCTGGTTTCTGAGGGTAGGTCATAGAAAGGAGAGCCTCCACTCTGCCCTCTTTCTTGAATGGCTCTGGGGAGGCCAGCCACCTTGTTATGAGGATAGTCAGCCCTGCAGAGGGGTCGCCATGTGGAGAGGAACCAGCTTTCCATCACCAATGGGCCAGCCATGTGAGTGAGTCACCTTGGAAGCGGATCCTCCAGCCTCAGTGGAGCATCCTGTGGACTCCAGCATCCCAGGCTTTGAATCTTCCAGCTAAGACCCCAGATGTTGCCAAGCAAAGACAAGCCACCACCATAGTGCCCTGCCTGAATTCCTGACCTGCAGAAACTATGAGATAATAAATGATTTTTATTATTTTAAGCCAATAAGTTTGGTGCAATTTATTATGCAGTAATAGATAATTAACACACTCCTCATAACACACGTTGTCACTGTGCTAGGCAGTGAGGATTCCAAAAAAATTAAGCCAGTTTTTGTCTTCAAGGGTAATAATCTACTTATCAATATGTTTTCTGCTTAAGAGACTCTGGCTTTGAGATTTGTTATAGCAGCTCTAGATAGGTCATTTAGAACTCCTGGTTTTATAGTTTTATTTTATATCTTATATATTTTTAATCTAAGTTATTTTATAACCTCATTTTATTTACTATCCATATACGTGTGTGTGCTCGTTTGTTTATATATTTCACAGTGAAAACTTACTTAGGAAAAAAAAAGGGAATGATAAGTAAATTTTAAGTATTTCAATTTTCTGTGCAACATTCTGTTTAAAAATAATGGTATTCTTTTTATAAAACTACATTTGCTTATTCTAAGAAATATGTCAAAAGATAAACCTTAAAAGAGAATGTAGGCCGGGCGCGGTGGCTCACGCCTGTAATCCTAGCACTCTGAGAGGCCGAGGCGGGTGGATCGCTCAAGGTCAGGAGTTCAAAACCAGCCTGAGCAAGAGCGAGACCCCGTCTCTACTAAAAATAGAAAGAAATTAATTGGCCAACTAAAACATATATATATATATATATATATATATAAATTAGCCGGGCATGGTGGCACATGCCTATAGTCCCAGCTACTCGGGAGGCTGAAGCAGAAGGATTGCTTGAGCCCAGGAGTTTGAGGTTGCTGTGAGCTAGGCTGACGCCATGGCACTCTAGCTCGGGAAACAGAGCGAGACTCTGTCTAAAAAAAAAAAAAAAGAGAGAATATAAATCAGGACTCTAATACAAATACAAAAGTAGTCTGGGATAAGATTTTATTTATTCAATTTATTAATCTATGAAGGAATCATAAATTGTAAGATATTACAAGCAGCTCAATGGAGAATTCAAAGTATGACGTATTTGTCAAATAAGGAATGTAGTGATGAATTTACAAATGGATGTAAAAACTGGCAGAATTGATCCACAGGCCGGTAATCCATTGCATTCCACTGGACACAGTTTGCATTTCTTTGGAGAATAATTTACATTACTATGTCTTTTTTTTTCCCTATGGCATGCCATTATTCAAAGAATTGAGGACATTGCCTTGTAGAATATCCCCAAATTTGCATTTGTCTAATTTGTTTCCTTAACAGTAGATTCACCATAAACATTTTAATAAGAATAGTTTGTAGGTGGTGTTAACATTTATGTTATTTTGTTGAACAGGTAGATGGTATCAAATTTTGCACTGTTATAAACAATGCTCCAAAGCCTACCTTTTCACATGTGTGTGATCATCTCTTTGGGACAATAGTTCTGAACTTGAAGGTCCATGAGTACCAGCTGGGGAGCTCATTGAAACTGCAAATTGCCAACAACTGCAGATAGCTCTAGACATTCTAATTCAATCCATCCTGGGCTGAGCCTAGGACTCCACATTTTTATCACCACCCAAGATTTTTAAATTAGTGCTGAACAGAAGCGCACACTTGAGAAACCACTAATTTAGAGAAAACTATCAAAACTGGGCTTGTGGAGGAGGAAAGCCTACAAACTTTTTTATTTTAACATGTTATTCAACCTATTTATCAAAAGGCTCCTATTTCCTTAAACCACAGCCAACAAAGTGTTTGCCAACCTTTACACTTATTAATATTTCTAATTTAGTACCTTTTTACCTCTGGAGTAACATTTTAAAATATGAATTGATTTTTTTAAATTAAAAAGTAACGCATGTACAATGAAGATTTATCAAGTATTTTTACCTTTATTTTAACTTAAAACAAACAAAAAAAAGAGGATGAATTGGAATGGCCTCACTAGAAGATTAAAATCTGATTTATTTTTCCATAGCCTTCCTTCCAAAGAATAGCAGCCAGAAGGGGGGGTGGGGGTGGGGAAGGCTGGCAACCCCCGGGGAGCAGGCATCCCTGGGAAACAAAGGAAGTTCGCCAAGAGAATTTCTGTGCAGGTGAAAAGGATTAAGCATATTCATTTTTTCTCCTCACATTAAATAATCGTCATCATGTTATGATGGGGCATCATAAACACTGTTCAATCTACTGTGTAATATAGCACAGTGTTATCAATAAATATTATATCATGTCTTTAAAAATTTTACTATTCAAATGTGTCCTTTTGTTGTTTTGTTTCATTTTATTTTGTTTTAGGCCATCTGGTTACTGGATTGGGAACTTTCAAAAGCGCTTAGAGGAGACTGCATAGGCTTAGGTCCCCGTGGGCAGGCTGAAGACTGGACAAGAGTAGCTGATAAGACGTAGCTATAAATTCCAAGGACACCTCAGGGAGTTCGGGACACACTACCGCCAAGTGTGGCACCTGGGCGCTTGAGGAAGCAATGGGAGCAGGAAGGTCTCTCCGATCGTCCCCCACCTGCTCCCTGGAGCCGGTCATAAGCCAGTCACGCGAGAGGTGCCCTCCCTTTACCTGGAGAAAAGGAATGTCCTTATCTCTGAGGACACAGGGACACAGAAGAATCTGAACAAACAGGGCTTGCTAAGTTCCCCCAGTTTGTTACCCTCAGATCATACTTCCGTTGTCCAATCATACTCCTCCGTGATTACCCAATCTTCATCAAACCTAGCATAAAGTACACGGGTTTCCCAGTTTCTTTGGGTCTTTCTGTCCGAAGGTTCCCGTGTCATGTAAAACTTACATTAAATACATTTGTGTGTGTTAACCTGCCTTTTGTTTAGGGGCCTCAGCTATAAACCTAGGATGAGTTAGGAAATAGTCCCCTCTCCCTACAGATGTAAATGATATCTGTCTAGTAAAAAAGATAATCCAAAGATTATGATTTATTGCTTTGTAAGACAGTAACTAGATTTTTAAAAAAAAATCTGTTCTACCAATCCTATTCTAATATTTCTTGTTTTTCTAAATGCCTAGAAATACCAGGTTTCTCAAATGCTTTCAAAACTAGCTTAACCATCTAATTCCCTCACCGAGTTAAACTTTTGACACATACCCATTTATATGTGCATAGAGCCATGCTTTTAACTTTTGACAATAGGTTTATTGATATTTTGATGCTAGGTTTATTATAAATATTGTTTAATAAATAACAACAAAAGTTAAAAGAAAAGAATACTAGCCTAAGGCATCATCATCTCTTCCAAACAGCAAAGAAAAAAAAATAGCATACTTATTTCTCTTTATCAAAAGTCTTTCTCTCTCTCTCTCTCTCTCTCTCTCTCTCACGAATTTTACATTTTTTTCCCTATCCTTGAGGTGACCATATCTATATGTGCATAGGGCCCAGAGCAAGTGAAACCTAAACTTTCATGAATTAGTAATTTTGCTCCACTTCAATCTCCTTAAATGTGGTCCTTCACTTTTTCTCAATCTTGAAGAAATGTTTTTCATAAGAGATCACCATTCTTTTATAAGATTAATATTCATTGTATATATACTAAAAATAATACAGAATACAGTTCTTTTATACCCTTGGGTATAAAAATTGCAATGTGACTGACCTGTTTTATCAAGAAATTGAAAAATTTTTTTAATCCACCAAAGACTAAATATCTTATAAGACAACAATATTAATTCTGAATCCTTAAAAAATAAAATAGCATTTAAAGAATTTTGTGCAATTACGTATACTTAGTGTGTCCTCTAAGAGCTATACATGAATTTATGGAGAGAAAACAAATTTAGATCTCAAATTGTGTTAGACTGCTCAAGCTGCCATGACAAAATACCACAGACAGGGTGGCTTAAACAGTAAAAGTTTATTTTCTCACAGTTTTGGAGACTGGAAGTCCAAGGTGCTGCCAGTTCAGTTTCTGGTGAGAACTCTCTCTGGCTTGCAGCTGCCTTCCGTCTGTGTCCTCACATAGTTCTTGCTTTGTGTGTGCCCACAGGAAGGGACTTGTCCTGTCGGATCAGGGAGCCACCTCCAAACACAGACATACCGGGGGTTAGGGCTTCAACATATGAATTTTGGGGGAGGGACACAAACATTCAGCTCATAACACAAATATTGAAGTACGTTTTCAAATTGCTAAAGTTCATCCTTTAGGCTTATTTGTAATGGAAAAGAAAACCCTAAGGACTTACCCTAAACCATCAGCAAGGTTATAATTGTAGCAAGTGCTAGGTGCAGGTGCAGGACATGCTACTCCAGCACAGGGAACCTTGGCATGCTGAGTATTTTAAGCTGAAGGCAATTAAGAAAACCTCAGTAGCAGGAAGATCATTCTCTGACCTCCCACCTTTCTTCCCTGAAAGTAGCCATAAAAGAATTCTCTGGGGCTGAGCGTGGTGGCTTATGCCTGTAATCCCAGCACTTTGGGAGATAGAGGCAGGAGGATTGGTTGAGGCCAGGAGTTCAAGACCAGGCTGGGCAGCACAGTGAGACCCTGTCTTTACAAAAAAATTTTTTAAAAATTAGCCTAGCATGGTGGCACACACCTGTAGTTCCAGCTACTCGGGAGGCTGAGGAAGAATGATCACTTGAGTCGGGAAGTTGGAGGCTGCAGTGAGCTGTGATTGTGCCACTGCACTCCAGCCTGGGTGACAGAGTGAGACCCTGTCTCTAAAAAAATAAAAGAAAATAAGAAATAAGAATTCTCTGACCTGCCTCCCCTGAAAGTAGGTCATAACCCTCACTCCAAAGGAGTTCTGCTCCACAGCCAGAGGCCAAGAAGAATCTGAACTCAGAGGCCTTGCTAAGTTCCCCCAGTTTATTACCATTAGATCATACCTTTTTGTCCTCCAATCATTCTCTGCACAACAGTCCATAAAAACACAGTTTTCCCCCGGGGCCTAGCTCCATTTTTGAAGACTCTCATGTCATGTAAAACTTATATTAAATACATTTGTTATGCCTTTCTCTTGTTAATCTGTCCTTGTTATAAGGGTGTCACCCATAAACCTTGCAATGGGTAAAGAGAAGATATTACTTTTTCTCCTCTAAGTAAGGCTAAGGGAAGAGTATATATTTATATTATTTGTTCTTCTTCAAAATCAAAATTAATGATATCACATTTATATCAATGTTTAGCAAGTGCTGGTGCATTTTTCTGCATTTGTAAGTTTTAAACTGAGTGGAAGTTTATATATCATAAATACAGGAAGACCAATCTGAAATTTCCAAACCACTTTGTTAGGGAGTGAATAGAAGTGATTCAAGCATATTTTGTGTTCTCAACACATTGAATATTTCTCCTAAAACTGCATTTCCTCCTTACCTCATGAAACAGGTACTAGGCTCTGCGCTTGGCTTTATCTTGGAAAAATGCTCTGTTAACAAACAAAACCTAGGTAATATTCATAACTTGCAATGAGACTGCACTGAAACTTGGACAGTAAACACAAAGCAACATGTATGATATTTTGGTCCCACTTTATGAAAAAGAAAATCTTTTTTTCCTTTCATTCAGTGTCGGTATAAACAAATGAGCTCAACCAAGAGTACATATGTGACTTGAAAATATAAATGCATAATATGAAAATGTAAATGATTCATCCATTTCCCCTAATTTTTAAAAAAGTTTTTATAAACAAACACAAAAGTACAATCAAATAAAGACAGACTGCTTGGAAAAGATTATTTATTTTACAAAAGGATCATTTACTTTTCAAAAGTATTGCCTACTTTAACAAAAATATTAACCAAAACATTTACTTGTATCACAAGCTATTTAAAATTAAAATATTAGAATAATAAACATCCTGGCCGGGCGTGGTGGCTCACGCCTGTAATCCTAGCACTCTGGGAAGCCGAGGCGGGTGGATCGCTCAAGGTCAGGAGTTCAAAACCAGCCTGAGCAAGAGTGAAACCCCGTCTCTACTAAAAATAGAAATAAATTAATTGGCCAACTAAAAATATATAGAAAAAATTAGCCGGGCATGGTGGCGCATGACTGTAGTCCCAGCTACTAGGGAGGCTGAGGCAGAAGGATTGCTTGAGCCCAGGAGTTTGAGGTTGCTGTGAGCTAGGCTGACGCCATGGCACTCACTCTAGCCTGGGCAACAGAGTGAGACTCTGTCTCAAAAAGAAAAAATAAAAAAAAAAAAGAATAATAAACATCCTAAGGTAAATATACCAAAAAATCAGCCTAACACACATATTTAAATAAGATGAAGACATGTGTGGTAGTTAGTACCATGCTTCCCCGAAAATAAGACCTAACCGTAAAATAAGCCCTAGCAGGATTTCTAAGCATTTGCGCAATAGAAGCCCTACCCTGAAAATAAGACCTAGTGATGGGCGTGGCTACGCAGCATATCTACACAGCCCATGCGTTTCCTCAAGGAGCGGTAAAGAAGACGAGCAGCCCTTCTCATCTGCCCCATGAGAGCTCTATTGCTCGACATGAGAGACTGGGGCCAATGGTTCTAAAGGAAATAGAGTCGCAAGAAATTCAGGATGGAATTCGGGGTTTGGAGAGTTATGATGATGTTCCAGAAGAAGACGACTTAACTATATTTGAATAAATGTAGATTATTGTACTATACTTAAAAAAATAACACATCCCCTGAAAATAAGCTCTAGGGTGTCTTATTGAGGAAAAATAAATATAAGATCCTGTCTTATTTTCAAGAAACATGGTAGTAAGCACTTGCTATTAGGTAGACTTGCAGTTGAGAGAATAGACAGTTCAGTGCATAAATGAGGTATGAAAGATAAAGGGAAGACTATCTCTGAGACCCAGAATATCAATTTTTGTCATTAATAGATGTCAAAACCAAGAGTTCAATAGAATCCCTGTGTTCAAAAAGAGATTTTCCTCAAAAAGTCACCTTCATATATTTTTAACAGCAAGCTGAAATGAAACCCATATGTACATAAAAAGGTGATACATTGTCCATTGTAGAACCAAATACTTGAATATTTAATGAATCCTGGGTTAGGACTTATAGATTTCATATTGTGGAATATATTGCATTATCGAAAATGGAGAGTATTGTTATTTCATTTGTAACATGATTGTGTAGCCATGTACAAAATAATCTAATCAAATGAAAAAAATGTCTTCTTTAATATTATTGTTATTAAAGTAATTTGCTTCTTATTGGATTTTGCAACCAAACCATGGAATTTCAGAACAGCTATGGCACACACACACACACACACACACACACACACACACAGGAAAAATGTGGGGAAGATCAAATTTGACTAGTGTCAGGAGATTTGTGTTGTATTCCTACTACATATGTTAAGCTGGCTCCAGTGTCTTGGGTTCCTATGTAAGCAAAAGGAATCGAAACTCAATGTAAATAGTAAAACAAAAATTAAACTAGAACTCTCCACTTTAACCAAGGAAATACTTTCTTTGTGTTGCTACTGCAAACGTCTTATAAAATCTTCCCCTCAACTCTCTCCCTACTTGGTAGAGCCCAGTGGCTTACAGTCTGGAGCTGCCTGATTCACGTGTAGCTGCTTGCTCAAATAAATTTTAAAATTTTAATGTACCTAAATTTATCTTTTAACACTGCAGTCCCCA
>VBSM01000483.1:28549543-28572367 GCA_008086735.1 Cheirogaleus medius
GCAAATACAGATTATCATTAGCAGAGAGGTTTGACTGCACAATAAATGTAACACCCTTGAATCATCCCAAGACCCCCACCCTGGTCCATGGAAAAATTGTCTTCCGTGAAACTGGTCCCTGGTGCCAAAAAGGTTGGGGACTGCTGTTTTAACAGCATCTACCTGTGTGCCTGTGGACAGATCCCTTTATCCTTCTGTGCTTAATGGACCAGGGACTTACAAAAAAATATGAGGCCCTTTGTGATAGGTGCCACGTGACTCTATGCCAATGCGGATAAGAAAGCTCCCAACCACAAGTATTACCAAGATGCCATCGGCATCTGTGCATAGGGGAGACAGATCTCTCTTCTGTCGGGGGCTGTCAAGAAATCTCTGTGACGCATTCAGATTTGAACTTAATGTTAAAAATGTGGATTTCTATAAGTGATTTACAATTGACTAAATATTAGTCAATAGGATGACATATTATATCATAATATACTACTATAGGAGAGCAAGACCTGTGTCTGTTGGAATAAAAATGTACAATCGTGTAGTTTAGTTGTCATTTTTTTTAAAGACAGAGTCTTGCTCTGTTGCCTGGGCTAGAGTGCAGTGACCTCATCACAGCCCATGGAAACCTCAAACTCCTGGGCTCCAGCGATTCTCCTGCCTCAGCCTCCCAGAGTGTTTAGCATTACAGGCATGAGCCACCACAGCCGGTATAGATTTTTTCATTCCAGAAAAATCTTTTCAATTTCATGGCTCAGACTTTTTTATAATTAATGAACAAAAGTAATTGGGGTCGCCTGCTGTCCTTTGGTAATTCAATGATTTCCCTTTCTCTGAAATATCCATTTTCTACATGGTACTTAGCCTAAGAAGCTTGAGAAAGTAGGTATAGGTGGTTTTACTTCAAATTTGCCATTTTGATTAAATCCAAAGAATTTTCAGTTGGTACATAAAATAGTAGCAAATTATTTGGCTACTAACATTTTTCCAGGTTTCTTTTTGTTTTTTGGATTAAAGATTAATCTCATTATTTTCCATAGATTCTTAATACTTTAAAACTTATAGTAATAAAAAATAATAATTACATATACAACACTGTTCCCAAGACTTTTACGCATGTTGACATTGATCACTCACAATTAGGTGACAATGTAGGTACTGATTTTATCTTCATTTTATTGATGAGAAACTGAATAGCTGAGAAACTCGCCCACAGTCTCCAGCCAATAAGTGAGAGAACCAGGATTTCAAACCACAGGGTCTGAACCAAAGCCAAGGTTTACCGCTTCTCAAATGAAATGGTAACTGGACTTCATTTTGAAAAGGCCAATGTTAAACTTTTCAAAACGCCATATTGTTTACAGATTTTTTAACACTGAAGTAATTATTTTAAGCAACTAAATATAATTTAATAGAAATACTCCTAGAATATATAGGTTTTTAATAATGTATAGTTTTATATATTATATAACTTTATCAGTTTAATTATCTCCTGGGAGATCAGAGGCGATTTGTTTCTTCAACCTTGTTTCCTTAACCTAGATCTGGACATAGAATCATGATGATATTAAAAATTAAAGATTGAATTTTTGTTCCCGTAAGCATGTTTATAAAGAAATTAACTGTTTTAGGGAAGAAAAAAAAACCCCGTCATATCTGTGTGATAATTTATTTCTCAGATAACTCACAATGTCCCATTTTATTCTAAACCCAAACAAATTAAAATAAGGCAGGCGTTATTATTTGTATTTTACAGATGAGAAATTAAGGCACAAAAGTTAAGTGCGTTTCCCAAGACCACACTGCTAGTTGGAGCGGAAGTCAGGCAGGAATCCAGTTCTCTGAGGAGCAAACTCTTTCCATTGTTCTCTTTTGAACAAACCACTGTCCTTGTTGAACATCTTCTGTTGTTTCTTTTCTTCTTCTTTTTTTTTTTTTTGGCGCATTTTTAGAAGAATCCTTAACAATAGCCTTGGTTAGGCTATTTCTTGAGTTGCGGGACAAACTAAAAGTGCATTTTTAATAGTTTATACAATTATTTGAATATATTTGGGACTTTTTTGGTGGAGTGGAACAGGAGACAGAGCTATGGTGCCACATTTGAATTTCCTCAAGGGCAATGAATAATAATTATGTGGTTGCCAAATTAGTTCCACTAGTTTGAATGTCAGGCAGGCAGACAAGGGCAGTGAGGTGTTCCCCTCACTCTGACAGGAAACTGATGACAAAAACCTTTAACCAAGAGAAAAACAGCTTTAGAGTCGTAAAGAGGTCCTGGCTCAGAGTAATTATCACTTGCAAGCGCTTGGAGTGGAGCTTTGTAAAGTGGGCGGATGGACTATTTGCACCTGAATCACTAGGGGCATTTCATAAGCTTCTGGGCTCAGCCCACGCCAACCAAAGCCGAGGCGCCGGGCTGGCATCATGGATTTATGACATCATCTGACTTCAAGAGGAACCAATACAATCAGGCGATAAAACAGAATTTTTGGTTGTTTTCAAGTGCCTAGAATGTCCAGTTCTGAAAGTACTGTGGATGGAGCAGCATGACTCCCCATTCCTTAAGCACAGGCTACACAGACTGACCTTCGTCCAAAGAGCACAATGTGGGAAAAGGAGCATCCAGTGAAGACACCTGGCAAACGCTGGTCCTGAACTATTTGTGCAAATACAAAGGACACAGAATAGACAAAGCAATTTTGAATAAGAACAAAGTTAAAGGCCTTAGATTACCTGATGCCAAGACTTACTATAAAGGTACAGTTATCAAGACAGTGTTGTATTTGTATAAGAATAGACATAGAAATTCATGGAACAGAATAGAGAATAAACAGACACACACACACACACACATACACACACACACAAACTCTTGGCTGATTTTTGACAGAAGTGCCAAGGTAAAGGGAAAGGATAATCATTTTAGCAAGTAGTGCTGAACAATTAGATATCCATAGGATAGAAATATGTCAAATATATATTAAAAATATGTGTATATGTTATATATATAAACTCAATTCTTAGCTAACAACACACACAAAAATAACCTCAAAAAATTCTTAGACCCAAATGTAAAAATAAAACTGTGAAACTTTTAAAAGAAAGCAGAGGGAACAATTTTTTGTGTGTTTATAAGTTAGGTCAAAGTAGAGGTTGGCAAACTATAGCCAGTGGGCAAAATGTGGCCTGCCACCTGTTTTTATAAATAAAGTTTTATTGGAACGCAGCCGTGCTCATTCATTTACATACTGCCTATGGCTTCCGTGCAACAGGGGCTGAGTTAAGTAGTTGCAACAGACATCATACGGACCATAAAGTTTAAAATATTCACTATCTGGCCCTTTATAGAAAACGTTTGCTGACCTCTGGGCCAGAATATTTTAAACGGAAGCACAGGAACATAACATTCAGAGAGACCATCTGAAGTGCCTAGAATTTCTTATGTGGGCCTTTGTGAATCTGCACACCCCCCACCCATCCATCTGCTCCACTAACTCCCCAGCCTCCCCTCGGGGCCCCAGGCACACTCTGGGTGGTTATTCAAGGTAGCAGGCAGTTCTTGCCTTGGGGCCCTCGCCCTGGAGCTTCCCTGTGTGGAATACTCTTTCTACAGCTGCCTACCTGCCCCTTCCTCACTTCCAGTCTCAGATCAAATGCCACTTTTGTGCCGAGGCCTGTATTTACCACCTGTTTCCTTTGTTACACACGCCTGCTCGCTCCCTCAACATCCGTTTTAAGCCAGTTCTATTTTTTCTTTGTTTTTCTTTCCGTAGTGTTTATCATCTTCTAACATTCATTTTAATTTACTTTTTAAAGTGTTTTTTATGGCTGAAATAAGAAGATGATTGAGGTATGATTTTATGAATTACACAGTTTATTGCCATACAAAGAGATTGCTCTTTTCTTTTCTTTCTTTTCTTTTCTTTTCTTTTCTTTTCTTTTCTTTTCTTTTCTTTTCTTTTCTTTTCTTTTCTTTTCCAATTCTAGTTTTCAGAGAGGAGGAGAATACTGGAAACAGCTCTCACGGGGAGTGCATCCCTGGAGGAGAGAGGTGCGTTCCCTACATTGAGAGTCCCAATCTTGTTTACTGAAGTCTAGTTGCTCGGTTAGGATGGGAACAGGCCTCTGTGGATGTCAAGCTGAATGAACGTGTGGGTGGACCTTTCCACGAGAGGGTCTTTGGAGGGATGGTTTTGCCAACACATCTTAGATCCAAGAGCGCACACAGGCCCTGGATGCTGGCTAGTGGTGAGGGTGCTGGCAGGTGAGGCTTCGGAGAGCCGGCCCAGGGCTGGCAGAGTAGCTTTGCTACAGCTTGAGCTCTCAATGTGCCTGTCAAAATCTTGGGTTTGTTGTGTTCCGGAGTCCAGTCATTGAGGCCAATCACATATACGTGGTCTGATAAAGTATGAAATAACATTCTTGTGGGGATGCTCCATGTTCTTATCACAGCAAAACGTGAGTCACTCAAATAGCAAATTGTGTGTGTTTGGAATCGTTTCAAAGCTATGTAACAAGAAGTCATTCTCCAACTCCCACTTTTCCAGAAGGTCAGCTGCGCAATTGCAGGGATTGCGATCTCATTAGCACTATGTGTTCTTTTCATGTTGGGTATGCCTCTCGTAGGCTCTATCATATTTAGCTTTTATGAAGACATTTACCTAGTCCCTGCTATTTGCTTTGATAGAAAAGAAGTATCCCTTTGTATAATCATCTGGCTTAATAACTGCTATCATTTACTCCATGTCTACTAAGGGGCCGGGTGTAAAGACCCACACCATCTTATTATTCAATGCTCACAGTGACCTGGGGACAGAAACTGTTATCACAGTATTACAGAGTTGCCTGGTAATTTGCTCCAGATCACATAATTCATTAAATTGCAGACAAAAGATTAAACTGCATCCCTTGTCATGTCCTTGCTTAGTTCAGTGTTTTACATTCCAGGTACACTAAACTCTAGACTATAGACCATAGACATTGTTGGCACCAGAGGGCAGCCACCTGGATTTCAGGCAGGACCTGACAGGGGCAGCATAATTATCTTTAAAACATGTGCCAACTGAGTCTTGTGTGTGTGTGTGTGTGTGTGTGTGTGTGTGTTTTGGAGACAGAGTCTCACTCTGTTGCCCAGGTTGGAGTGCAGTGGCATTATCATAGCTCACAGCAACCTTAAACTCCTGGGCTCATACGATCCTCCTGCCTCAGCCTCCCAAGTAACTGGGACTACAGGTGTGTGCCACCATGCCCGGCTAATTTCTTTCTATTTTTAGTAAAGGTGGGGTCTCGCTGTTGCTGAGGCTGGTCTCAAATTCTTGACCTCAAGTCATCCTCCAGCCTTGGCCTCCCAGAGTGCTAGGATTATAGGTAGAAGCCACTGCGCCCTGACTCCAATTGAGTCTTAACTGAGATTCTCCAATTTCTTTATATTGAAACCCAGAAAATGCAAATGTTAATTTTAATAAGCATACTAAATTAATTATTATGTTACTATAATAATTAATTATTTATTGGTATATAAGTTTCACAAGTCCAAAATCCCTTTTCCAAAAGCCTTGAGGCAATTGTGGTTCAGAATACAGAGCAGTTTGCAGGAGCATAAGATAATACATGCACCATACATCAGTTCTCCTAAGAGGGATTTGGGGCAGTATTTCATAATTATAAACATTTCTGCAGGAAAATGTATAAGTATCCACACTTAATGGGATACATAAAGACTGTAAAAAGCTTTGCATATGCTTTGCTGCCAAATGAGGTCAGAGAAGTTTTAGTTTCAGCTCCTCAGCCTCCCAGCTGTGTTTCTTCCTGCAAATTGTTAAACCAGCTGTGCCTCTGTTTCCCTATCTGTACAGGTGGCACCCACGTCCTAGCTTGGTAATGATGTTTGGGTCAATGTACATAGGACGTAAAGAATTCAGAGTTTAGTAACTGTGCAGATTAAGTGCTCAGTAAGTGTTGGCTGATAGCATATGTGTTCTGTGGCAGGCAAGGGGAGCAATCTACCAGCTTTTCTTAAGTAAAAGGTTGTATGATATCAACTCTGTAATATGGTTCTATGATATCAACTGTAATATGGAGCTGTTGTCTCATTTATCTTAATTTATAATTTATGGAATATGAAGAACACCTAAAGGAGTGATTTTAGGATCAGTTTTCTTTGAAAGCAATGTCCTTGCTTCATTTTGATTCACAAACAAACCGCTCAACATGCCCCTGTCCTAAGTAGCCTGTTTCTCATTATCTAATCCCTGTCTGTATTAACATAATCTATTATTTATTCTCAGACCAAATTACCATTGTATTTGATGTTTCAGCTAGGTTAGTGACTTCTGGCCAGGACTAGAATAAACTGACGGAAGTGGTTTCAGCATGTTGATGCTACACACCACCCTGCATGCAGCACAGACTCTGCCAGCCTTTGGATGCTGAAATGAACAAACTAAAAATCAGTGTCAACTATGAGGTAATAAGAGTAATCTTGGAGCAAGGTAAACTGTGGGTAGAAAAGATGCAGCCCTCAAAGTGATCTTGCTTCACTTTCCTGTTGGTCTCTCCTAGCCAATTGCTAGCCACCTGGCTGGCTCTCAGTGTGCAGTTGTAATGAAAATGCCAGAACAGCCTGAGGACCTTTGACAATGCTCCCTCTGCCTGGACTATCTGGGTCCTCCCTCCACTACCAGCCCCTCCTTTTCACCTGGCTCCTACTCATGTTTCATTTCTCAGCCTACTTAGAAGTTCCATCAGCAAAGCCTCCCCTGAGACCTCAAGTCTGGTTCATACACCTCTCTTAGCACTTGGCACCAACCTCAGTTTTACTGTTTATTAACTGTTGGGCACAGTGTGCTATAATTGAGCTGTTTACGTGTCTGTCTTGCTTAGATTGGAAGGGGAACCATACCTACCCATTCCAGATTGTATTCCCAGTGCTTAATACAGCACCTGGCACATGGCAGTAAACTTCTCATGTGAAAAAAAGGTATAATATGTGAAAAAAGGTATCAGACAACTGCCCTATAGAATTGTGAAAATAAAATAAGATGCTGTGTATGAATATGCTTACGTGTCAAATGCTTAGCAGGTAACAGGCATGTGATAAATGTTACTTGAATATGAAATCTGCACTTTCTTGGGGTCACAACATCACAGCTTTCTAATTTTGTTGTAGATTCAATTCAAACTACTTACTATTCTCTGTCCACGTATATTGTAGACAATAGCATTCCTTTCACTCACTACATGGTCAGTTCACTTTTTGTTGTTGTTGTTGTTGTTAAATGGATTGGCAAATATGCTGAAAAAATAAACACACTTTTTACTAGGGGGGGGTGACTCTGTCTGCTCTTTTAATTTTTGAATATTTTAAACTGTTGTTTGGGCTCAGAAAATGATGCTTTGGTGCCGTGGCATGCTGAGTACTTTGACCTGAAGGACATTGGAAGGCCTCAGAAGCAAAGTGTCCTGGCCTTCTTTCTCCTGCTAACCTTTCTTTCCCAAGACAGACCACAGAAACAAGAATCCTTCTTTCCCAAGGTGGGTCAGAAAGACTAGGATCCTTCTCCCCCAAAGCCAGCCATAAAACCTAGAAATATTCTAACCTTCCCCTGCCTTTCTATGTAGGACCTGGCCATAAAGAAATTCTCTGACCTACCTTGTCTGAAAGTAGATCATGAAACCCTCATTCCAGAGAGGTCCTGTCCCACACCCAGGAGAAAAAAATGCTGCTCAGAGAGGCCAAGAAGAATCTGGACAGACAGCCTTGCTGGGTTTCCCCACTCAGTCTGTTACCATCAGATCTTACTCTTTGTCTGATCGCCTTTCTACACAGCCGTCCATGCTTCACTGAACCTCAGCACAAAGACGGAATGTTTTCCCTGAGTCTTTGGATCTTCATTTCTGAGGTTTCCTATGTCACATAACACTTTGATGAAATAAATTTGTTGTGCTTTTCTCTTGTTAACCTGTATTTTGTCATGAAAGTGTCAGCTGTGACCCTCATGGTGGAGAGAAAAGGGATCACACCCTTTCTGCCCCCAGGCACATGTTACAAGCACATGTTGTTCAATAAAACCCCAAACTCCTTTTGTGAAACACATCTTCCACTATTTTCTAAGTAATCATATTTTACAGAAAATCGAAGCCATATATCTCTGACTTATTTATACTTTGGCTACATTAACATTCTGCTTTGAGAAGAGTCTTAATGGTTAGTTATTATTATATGTATACATGATATGTCCCTTTCGTCAGTGGATACTAAAACTGGAGGGCGGAAGTTTGGGAGAGAACAAGATATATGCGCAGTCTCCAAGAATTTCCTCACAAATTACTTATCAATGACAGCTAACAGTAACTCGTCATTCAAGCAATGTAGCATAAATCACCTTACCCAAGGGCTAGAGGATAACTTCACCTTGGAACAAACCAACGTCATGTGCCTTTTGATATGCTGCAGAGTGAAGATCCCAACATCACTATAGTTATAGTTTGCTTAAAACGCACAACCCGAATCCAATCATAGGGAAACATGGGACAAACCCATATTGAGAGACTAGCTGGCCTGCATTCTTCAGAAACATCAAGGTCAAGAAACACAAAGTCTAAGAAATTTTCATATATTACAAGAGACTAAACAGAAATGATAATTGTTATGTAATATGATATATGATCCTGGACTGGATCCTCAACCTGAGGTGGGAGGTATAAGGAACATTACTAGGAAAATGGACAAAATTTGAAGTGTAGATTATAGATCAGGTAATAGTTTTTTAAATCAAACTATATTTGATAACCATACTGTATTTACATAAGTAAATATCCTTGTTCTTAGGAAGTATCCACTGAAATATTTGGGGGTAAAGGGATATGATATTTCTAACTTATTCTCAGTGGGTAAGGAAAAAATAACAGAGAAGGGGAGAGAGAAAGAGAGAGGAGGAGAGAGAGAAAGGAAGAGAGAGGAGCACAAAGATGACAAAATGTAAAGAATATATGAGAGTTCCTTTCTTGCACATTTTCAGTTTAAAATTGTAACAAAATAAAATATTATCCCCTTCTCTGAAATAAACTTTATGTAATTTGGTATTAGACAGTCAAATATAATGGTTGAGTGGTCAATTATTCAATAGTCACCTTGAAAAACTTAGAGCTTCTATCAGTTGCTGAGTAATAAAAAATTCCAACTTTGTAGTCTACAACAACAAAAATTTATAATTTTTTTTTTTTATGATCCTGAGGGTGGACTGAGTTCAGCTGGGCAGTTCTTCTGCTCCACAAGGCATAGGTTGAGGATATTCAATCTGCTGCATTCAGCTGGCAGCTCAGCCAAGGCAAGAACATATATGATGGGCACTCATTCCTCAGGACTTCATTCATTCAGTAGTTTAGACTGAACTTCTTTACAGATAGAAGCTGGTTCCAAGAGGGAAAAGCAAAATCTGCTCGATTTTAAAGCCTGAACTCAGAAGTCCTAGAATATTTCTTTCATGGCATTCTATTGTTAGAAGCAAGTCACAGTACAGCCCAGATTCAAGCAGAGAGGAAATGGAGTCTGCTCTGCTCTTGATTCGAGGAGTGGTTTCCCTAGGATGGGAAGAATTGTTGGCAGCCATATTTTGAGGCTGTCTAGCACAGGTCAAAATAAAATAATTTAGATAGTGTAGGATATGTACTTCTCTATAATTTAAGTATATAAGCATATGAAATAAATGTCAAAAGAATTTTAATTTGAATAGATGCTGACATAATTTGTTGTATATATGGATTCAGAATCATCATTTATAATTGAAGATTACATGCAGTTTATTATAAATTATTTTAACATTATGAAAGTGTCAGATAGAGTGTTCTGGCTTGATTTAAACTTGCTTGGTTCTTGTCAGACACTGGGAATCCATTTGTATACTGGATTTTGAATACAGGAGAAAAAAGAATGTTTGTTCAGGATCATGGGGGAAGGAGGACGGTGTAGCTCATGGGGTCTCTGCTTCAGATACTGTTCCATGGCCCTGGCCCCATGGACTTGTGTCAGGGTTTTCACTTAATTCCCTACCCCCCAGAATCAAGCTATTAGAATTAACCATATAATGTGTGCCTGTCACCTGTGCCCATCCCAATCACTGCTGCAACCGATAAACTATGGCCTCCTAAATCTTACTCATCCTGTCACAAGACCTGTTGACACTTGCAGTTTTTTATAATGTTCTGCTCTCTCAGCTCAAAAACATTGCATATCAACTGGCATTCAAAGATCCTTGAGTTCCATACAATGATAGTATTGTAATTTTATGTCATTTAAGTTTTCTATCAGTCATAAATATTACAGAATGCTTATAAAAGCCAAAGATGTGAATGGCATTTTATTACAATTTATTATTTTTTGGCCAGGTGCGGTGGCTCATGCATGTAATCCTAGTACTCTGGGAGGTTGAGGCAGGAGGATCTCTTGAGTTTAGGAGTTTTAGACCAGCCTGAGCAAGAGCGAGTCCTGGTCTCTACAGGTGCATGCCTGTAGTCCCGGCTACTCAGGAGGTTGAAACAGGAGAATTGCTTGAGCCCAGGAATTTGAGGTTACAGTGAGCTAGGCTGATGTCAACACACTCTAGCCCAGGTGACAGAGCGATACTCTGTCTCAAAAAAAAATATTATTTTCAAGTCTGTTCCCCATTTATTTTTTGTTGTTGTTGTTGTTAGAGAGAGGGTCACCCAGGCTAGAGTGCAGCAGCATAGCTCACTGCAGCCTCAAACTCCTGGGCTCAAGCAATCCTCCTGCTTCAGTTTCCCAAGTAGCTAAGACTATAGGCATGCACCGCTGTGCCTGGCTTGTTCCTCATAATTTTAACTGATGAAATTTCACTCATTCCATGAATGCTACAGAACCTTGTCTACTGCTGCAGGAAATGAGAATTGTGCTTGCTCTCCTTTTTTGACAGAATTCATAACCATTAGCTTCATTTTTACAATTTTTCTTGCACAACTGCTCTGTATATTGTACCTTTTGAAGAAGTGTAAGTGTATTGATGGACCATGTCGCTTAATTACTAAGTCCTGCTATGGACCACTAATTTGTATATTAACCAATGCTATTTTTGTTTAGATTGACTTTCTTGTTTATCCTCCAAACTATGAACTACTTGCAGGAAAAAAATTTTTCTTACCTGTTCCTCCTTTTATTCTCAGCACCCAACACAATTTCTGCTACCTACTACATACTCAATAAAATTTGATAAGCGAGCATTGAGTATACAAAGAATTTCTGTTCATCAAAATACCATTAAGAGAGTGAACATCAAAGCCACCATGTAAGAGAAGATGCTAATATATTTCCCATTAACACAGATACACACATACAATTTGATAAAGAACTGCTATCCATCACTTAAGGAAATTCCTTAGGGGACTTTTCACGCTCACTTTGGAGAACTATTTGAAAATATCTTTTAAAGTTGATCATATACGTATCCAAAGAATGAGCAATTCCACTTCTAGTGATATACAGAAGAAATGAGCACGTTTGTTCTCCAAATGACATAAAGAAAATGTTCATCACAGCACTATTCATATTAATTAGGCCAAAACTGGAAACTTCCCAGATGCCATCAACAGTGAAAACGGTGTCAGCAGGGTGGTTACCTTTTAGGGGAGGGTGGGTAAAATGTGTAGGGGGATAAGTAGAATGCAAGTGCATTTGATGACTTGTATATTTTTCTTTTCTTTTCTTTTTTTTTAAGATTACCTAAAACTTTTATTACTTAGCTATGACTCACTGTAAACATCTGTATTCTAATAGATTTTTATATATATTTTAATGATTTCATGTTATACGTACTCCCTTATAACTTGCTTTTCTCACTAATGATAGTTCTGAACATCAATAACAAGGATTATATTAACAGATTTTTATTTGTATATATCATCAGTACTTAAACGGTTTCATACTGCATATGCTATTGTTTTTTCTCCTTATCATTTTACTTTTTACCATTTTTCTTCAATAAAATATCAAAATAAGCAAAATTAAATTTATTACAAGCATTATTCTGGTTTCAGGTGTCATTGTCTTAGAATAGAACCAGGCGGACGGACAGGCTCGAAGCTCTGACATGGGTGGGGCAAAGGCAATATACGAAACCCAAACATCCGTACCCTCGTAATATGCTGAAATAAACAAAAAAAGAAAAAAAAGAAGAAGAAGAACTAGGGATTTTAAGTTTCATCCTATCTGTGGTTCAATCTCCTGCAAATAACTCACTGACTGATGCTCAGTTTTCCATCAGATGTAAAGAAGATTTGCATCTTGTTTAGTCAAACACATAACATTGTTGGTTTAATGCCCAACAGTAAGCTGAGCAGTGAGTGGGTCTTCTTCCCTGCAAAGATATGGTATCTAATCTTGGTGCCTTTGGGAACTTTCTTATTACTAAGGTGTTTCTTATGCCTAAGAGGCATCTCACATATTGATTATATGATTAAAAATAACCTGACATTTTTCTTTTTCTTTTTTTTTTTAAAAATTTTTTTTTTATTTTAGCATATCATGGGGGCATAAATATCAAGGTTATGCACATTGCCCATGCCCTCCCTCCCCCCTTGAGGCAGAGCTTCAAGCGTGACCATCCCCCAAATGTTGCACATCTCACTCATTATGTTTGTATATACCCATCCCCTCCTCCCCCCTCCCACCCATATATATTTTTCTTTATCTAATATTTCAATAAAAACTTGAATTAAAAAATAATTTGATGAATTAATGACTTTTTATTCTATTTTAAGAATATCTGTTACTTCTTGCTTATGCATGTCTTAGAATTAACCTTCCCAAAGTACAGTCATTCAACATACAGTTATTATAGTTGCTGGCTGCCAACTGTGTGTTAGACATACACTAGGCATTGGGAATACAGAGGTAAACAAAAAGGTCTAGTTTCTCTTCATGCAGTTTACAATGTAGTTTATTTGCTTTAAGCAAAAGAATATTACCCGTCAACATTTCTGTACAAACTCAGACCATAATTCATTGATGGAATAGTCTATGACCCATTTTTGTTGTTGTTGTTGTTTATTCCTTTCAACTATTTCCTTGGTCAGGAAGTCCCTGTATCCAGAGAAAACTTTACATGCAAACATTTCCTCTTCATCTCCAGAGGATAAGGATGTCAAATTGATCGGTTTCTAAGGTATTTAAATTCGACCATATTTAAGCTCTGTGGAAGGAAACGTTTCATTGAGACCACATTTCTTCTGAGCTTGTTTTTTAATGAGTGAGTGATATATAAAAGTGCATGCTCTACATTTTCTTCCTTTAAGACTTATGTGAGACATTATCAGCGCCCCATATTTCTTTTGGAAGGACACAAAAGGGACATCATTATCTACTCCCCTATCTTTAAGTGTGAGAAGCATGTGTCCAATTAAATCTAGTGCTTCCTCTTCATTGTTCTGTATGAATAATTAACCTTTCTAAGTGCTGACATCAGGAAGGTTTTCAATCCCCCCTTTCTTCCAAGGGAAAAATAAAGTGAAAAGCAGAACTGACACTTTTTCAGTTTTCGTTTTAATCACTTCTAAGGACAGTTAATAATAAAATGTGGGTGTTAAAATCTCAAATTTGATCCCCTGAATTATTTTGTTCATACTTTGGTGATAATGATTTTATTATTAATGTGGGCTTCTCTGAAGTAATAATGTTCTCTAATGCAATCGTTTAGAACAATATGGTCACTAATCTACTTTCATTAGTCACATGGGAACACTATAAATCAATTTATATGATCTTTGCAATTGAAACTTGCTGGATGCCAGCTGTGTTAATTTCTGTTAATTATAATCCTTTTAAATCTCATTCTTTCTGTAAGTAAAATAAGCACTTTAGGACTTTCTTTTATAGTTTAAATTGTTCTGTTCATCCTCCTACAGGTCTCCTACAAGGTTTTTGCCCCTCTAAGTTGATTTACAATGTAACCTTGAAACAAGGAGAAGCATTAGTCGACTGCTGTTTTAATAAATGGCTTGTCAGCTATTTTACAACTATGGTTATTTCTATGGCTAGAGAAATTTCTAGACAACAAGCTTCTAAATCCCTGAGTATTTCAAAGATTTGGCTGGACATTCTCAATCATAAATATTTGACTGCTAAAGAGAAAATAGCTTTGATCTGTCTACAGATTTTCAGTTTGTCATAGATTTACCAGTCAATCTGGAGAATTGAAAATGTAACGAGATCATTTTACATTTAACCTGGTAAAATACTGTCTTCTTCTCTGTTTGTGTTTACTTAATTTGCAACACAGAGTTAAATTATCGTAAGAAATCAATAATATCTTGGAATGTGAGGTCTATACAACTCTTAGCTTCCCTAGTCAAATTTGATTAGGTTCACTTTTCATGGTTTTTAAATTTCTTTCTCCCAACATGCACGACTGTCGTTTCAAAATAATTCTTATCTTGAACTGAATTATCATGTAGTCTCTCATTCTGGCTTGTCTTCCTGCATTCCAGGTTTCCATGTCCTTCAATCACATGTCAATGCCTTCACCCTAAGCTGAAAACCTGGAGATCTTCCCAGATGTTTGCTTCTCAGCCTCTCTCTGCACATTGCCAAGGCCGGCTTGCACCTAAGCATTTCCTTACTCTTTTCTCTCTTCTTTATTCCTACAACATGTCTTTTCCAGGCTTTCGTGTTCCTTACTTCCAAACTGACAGCTCCCCAGTCTTTCCTGTCCCCTGCTTCCAACCTGCTCACATCCGTGGTTGACACAATAGTGTCTGATACAACATAGAAATTTGAACTTACTGTTCCTCTGATTAAATGCATTGCTTTTTTTAAAAAAAAAAACAATGCATTCATCAAAATGGTTCCTTCTAGCTAGTGTTTGTATTTTATTTATGCTTTGCCACATTTCTTGAAAATGAGCTCAGTTCTTTCAATGAATACAATAAGCAATCAAAAAAACCCCCCAAAAACCCAATCTACCTTCAGTGGCTCTAGCTTCTAAATAGGAGAAATCAAAGCTCCTAACCACAGTGCAAAAGTTCCTTTAGTACAGCCCCTACCCACACCCCCGGGCTTACCCAGCACTCTACTCCCTTCCTGGTCAGGGTGGTTTCATACTTCCATGCTTTGGCTCCTACTGTTTCCTCTGACTGGAATTCTACAAAGTGTCCTGTATCAGGTTGCTCAGGCTGCCATAAGGAAATACCAGAAACTGGGGCTTAAATAACTGAAACTTAATTTCTCACTGTTCTGGAGGCTAGAAGTCTAAGATGGAGGTGCTGGCAGGTTTTGTTCTCTTCAGCTTGCTGTGCCCTCACGTGGCCTTCCCTCTATGCACGCATCCCTTGTATCTCTTGTGTGTGCTCAAATTTCCTTTTCTTATAAGGGCACCAGTTAGATTGGATTGGGGCCCCCAACTACTTCATTTTAATGTAATCCCCTCTTTAAAGGCCCAATCTCCAAATACAGTCTGAGGTACTAGGAGTTAGGAGTTCAACATAGGAATACAACTCAGGGATACAACTTAGTCTATATCATGTCCTTTTAGGCTTCCAAAACACTTCTTGTTTTCAAAGCAGTTTGCAAATGTGAATGTATTTATTATCTAAACCAAAGCCAAAATAACCACTTATAATCCTCTTGAAAGCCAAGGTCATGGTTTTAGCAATAGTGCCCTAAAGTCATTAGTAATAGTAATAACAACAACAACCAAAATAATAAAATAATACATAATTTATCTCTCTCTTACCTTATACAATATTATCTTAAAATGATCCGTTTATCATCCATCAGCACCGTTAATTTGGAACAGACTTTTCTAAAAAAGGTCTTAGAATTATATTCTAAGAAAGGTGTCCTTTAAATTTGCATCTTTCTATCTTGTCATTCAAGATGTTGCTGGTTGTATATTTACAAACTGTACATCTGATAAGAGATTAATATTCAAAATATATAAAGAACTCAAACAACTCAGTAGTAAGAAAACAAAAGCCCAGTTAAAAAATGGACAAAAGATCTGAATAGACATTCTCAAAAGAAGATATACAAATGGTCTACAGGTCAAAGAAGGTCAAAATCATGAATCATCAGAGAACTGCAAATTAAAACCCCAGTGAGATATCACTTCACACTTGTTAGCTACTATCAAACAACAACAACAACGAGGTAAGTATTGGTGAAGAAGTGGAGAAAAGGGAATCCTTGTACAATGTTGATGAGAATGTGGATTGGTATAGCCATTGTAGAAAATAGTATGAAGGTTCCCCAAAAAACTGAAAATAAAACTATTATATGATCCATAAATTACACTTCTGGATATATATATATATATATCCCAAAGGAGATTAAATCAGTATATAGAGGAGATAACTGCACTCCCATATTTGTTGTAGCATTATTCACAATAGTCAAGATATGGAATCAACACAAGTGTCTGTAAAGGGATGACTGGATAAAGAAAATGAGGCACATGTACACAATAGAACTCCATACAGCCTTAAAAAAGAAGGTGATCCTGTCATTTGTGGCAATGTGGATGAATCTGGAGGGCATTCTGTTAAGAGAAATAAGCCAGGAACAGAAGGGAAAATACCACATGATCTCACTTACATGTAGAATCTAAAAACATTGAACTTACAGAAGTAGAGAGTAGAAAGGTGGTTACCAGGGACTGGGTGGGGTAGGGGGAATGGGGAGATGTTGGTCAAAGGAACAAAACTTCAGTTAGGTAGGGGGAATAAGTTCAAGAGATCTTATAGTGACTATAGTTAATAACAAAGTATTGTATTCTTGAAAACTGCTGAGATAGATTTTAAACGTTCTCCCACAAGAGTAAGCATGTGAGGTAATGCATGTTAATTAGGTCTATTTAGCCATTCTACAGTGTGTACCTATTTCAAAATGATATGTTTTACATGATAAATACATACAATTTTCATTTGTCAATTAAAAAATAAACTAATTTTAAAAATTTGCATCTTGCTATCTTTTCATTCAAGATGATGCTGGCTGTAGGACTACTCAGCATATTTCATGTATCTCAGTTCCCAATTGTAAAGGATGCACCTGGTGGCCTGAAGCATCAGCCAGTCTAGAGGTCCTCAAGGAGGCAATGCATTTTCCTAACGCTAGAAGACACCTAGTGTTGGACCTGAATTACATCTGTAGCCAAGAGAACGGCCAGTGTGAAGGTCTTCACAATGCCATCACTGAGTGACACCCTCACTCATGACCCCAGAAAACCAAAAATCAAGAACTTGGTAAAGGCCGGGCGCAGTGGCTTATGCTTGTAATCCTAGCACTCTGGGAGGCCAAGGCCGGTGGATCACTCAAGGTCAGGAGTTCAAAACCAGCCTGAGTGAGACCCCGTCTCTACTAAAAATAGAAAGAAATTAATTGGCCAATTAAAAAAATATATAGAGAACAAATTAGCTTGGCATGGTGGCACATGCCTGTAGTTCCAGCTACTCGGGAGGCTGAGGCAGAAGGATTGCTTGAGCCCAGGAGTTTGAGGTTGCTGTGAGCTAGGCTGACGCCACGGCACTCTAGCCCGGATAACAGAGTGAGACTCTGTCTCAAAAAAAAAAAAAAATAAAACTTGGTAAAATTCTTAGTATTCATGAATATGCTTTGCATGTTATTTTTACTTTATTGAAAAACATCTGGCAATAAAAAAGTGCTAACACTTGTAAGGAAAACCTTCTCAGGGAAAACCTAGGGGGAAGTCATTTCTTCTTTTGGATGACAGAATCCTAGGATGCTGCCAGAGAAAATTGTGGGGACTATGCTACTGAGAGACATATGCCCAAATTAATTGCCTTATTCCTAATTTGGAGATGACTAAGAGGTTCAGAGAAGTTTCATGATTTGTCCAAAGTCACATTGTTTCTATGTGATGGAACTGGATTTCCACTGTTTGCCTGATTTCAAAGTCTGTGTTCTTAACATAGACTAAATAACCTTCTGGGTGTTGAATTTTCACGTTATTACTTTTGATGAAAGCAACTGTAAAATTGTTAAGAAGACTGTATAAGTTTGCATAAATGATTTTTTCTAAATAGCAGCTTTATTGAGATACAATTCACATACCATAAAATTGACCCTTTAAACAATTCAGTGGTTTTTAGTGCATTCAGAGTTCTGCAACCATTGACTCTATCCAATTTCAGCACATTTTTATTACCCCACAAAAAATCCATTAGCAGTCACTCCCTATTCTCTGCACGCCCTTGCCCCACCATTGCTAACCTACTTTCAGTTTCTTTGGGTTTGTCTATTCTGGACATTTCACATAAATGGAATCTTACAATATATGTACTTTTGTGTCTGGCTTCTTTCACTTAGCAGATCTTCAAGGTTTATCTAAAACATGTATGAGTACTCCCTTTTTATGACTGAAATAATGTTTCATTGTATGGATAGACTACATTTTGTTTATTCATCAGTGTGTGGGCATTTGGGTTATTTCTATTTTTTGGTTATTAGGAATCATGCTGTTATGAGCATTCTAAGTTTCTGTGTGGACAGATCTTTTTCATTTCTCTTGGGCATATACCTCGGAGTGAGATTACTGGGTCATCTGATAACTATGTTTAACATTTTAAGGAATTGCTAAATTGTTCTTCAAAATGGCTGCACCATTTTACATTCTTGCCAGCAGTGAATGAGGGTTTGAATTTCTCCATGTTCTGGCCAACACCTCTTGTTTTAATTATAGCCATCCTTGTGAGTGTGAAGCGGCATCTGATTGTGGTTTTGTTTCGTATTTCCTAATGGCTAATAATGTTGAGCATCTTTTATGTGCTTTTTGGCCATTTATATATCCTCTTTGGAGAAACGTTTATCTAAGACCTACACCCATTTTTAAATGGGCTTACTTGTCTTTTGATTGTGTGACTTAAAGTTTAGTGCCTCTGTCACTTTTTTATTTTTACTACTGCTTGGAAACCTTTTAGTTATGTCTAGTCAAGCATTTATTCAAACATCTATTAATCACTTACTGTTTCTGTGCCTGTGCTGGAAATATAAAGTCCCGTAAGACATGTCATCCCCCCTCTGGATTACTGAGACAGCTGCCTGTTTTCCTCTTCCCCGACATATCTTTAACTCTGCATCCCAAATGATTTTTCTAAAAAGTGAATTTGATCATGCCACTTGTCATATGAGTACGCACACATACACTCATACACAAATATAAAGCAGACATTATAATATTCAAATGCTTAATCCCCTCTATGCTTCCTTTATTGACTAGAAGGCAAAGTTCTGACTCAGTCCCCCTCCCCGCCTCTTTTTTGAGACAGGGTCTCGCTCTGTTGCCTGGGCTAGGTTGCAGTGAGCTATGATGGCACCAAAGTGCAGTGATGTCATCATAGCTCACTGCAACCTCAAACTCCTGAACTCAAACGATCCTCCTGCCTCAGACGTCAGAGTAGTTGGGACTGCAGGTGCACTTGGACTATAGGCACATGCCACCCACCACACCTGGCTAATGAAGTTCTAACTCTTTAAGATGGTTTATAAAGCCTTCAATATCTGCCCCTTGCCAGTTTCTGTGAAGTCTCTCTTGCCCATTCTCTACTCCCATCTTGGATAACTTTAGGGGCCTTCTAGTAAAATACCCTATCCAATACTTTAACCCCTTCGGTGGAGTTCTAGAAGAAAAAGTTCATAAAGAATGTATGTGAACCGGGCACGGTGGCTCATGCTTGTAATCCTAGCACTCTGGGAGGCCGAGGCGGGCGGATTGCTCAAGGTTAGGAGTTCGAGACCAGCCTGAGCAAGAGCAAGACCCCATCTCTACTAAAAATAGAAAGAAATTAATTGGCCAACGAAAAATATATAGAAAAAATTAGCCGGGCATGGTGGTGCATGCCTGTAGTCCCAGCTACTTGGGAGGCTGAAGCAGAAGGATTGTTTGAGCCAAGGAGTTCCAGGTTGCTGTGAGCTAGGCTGACACCGTGGCACTCTAGCCCGTGACAGAGTGAGACTCTGTCTCAAAAAAACCCCAAAAAACCAAAAAAGAATGTATGTGGACATTTCTTATACACATTTTGGGGATGTTGAGTTGTTTATTATTGTTAAGAGGGTAGGTGAAACGTGAAGTCATATAATGTGTGGATATCAACTTTTGTGAGGGGAACAGAGACACGCTGGGGGAGTAAGGGGGTCCTCAGTCAGAAACGTAAACCAGGTTTCAGGTAAAAATGAATCCCTGGAGCTTTTTCTGTTAACTCTGGATCCTGAAATAGGTGGACCTCTCTTAAGCCTGTGACCTGAGAAAACAAGGTTTATTGTTATTGTCTTGCCTTTAATAGTCTTTAAGTGTTCCAACCTCATCTCAGTTTTACTACTGAGCAATACAGGAAGAGCCACCTGCTCAGGCTTGGGTCAGAGTGTTAAAGTGGAGCGTGGCCCTTTAACGATAGTGGCGGTGGCAGTGGTAATTAATGGGATTCCTCTAAGGCAGCGGTCCCCAACCTTTTTGGCACCAGGGCCCAGTTTCATGGAAGACAATTTTTCCACAGACCAGGGATGGGAGGGTAGGGGGTCTCCTGGGGCGGGGATTAGCAGAGCTCAGGTGGTGATTCGTGGCCTGGGGGATTGGGGACGGCAGCTCTAAGGGAGAGGTGACCCACCCAGGTAACAGAACTGGTTCCTCAAGGAGAAACTATTTTGCACAAGTAGAAATTCTCCATCCACCAATCTAGACAGACTAGGTTTTAGTTTTATTAAAGGCAGCTGCAGTTTCCTTAGAGATCCCACCAAACGATCCAAGAAGAGGGAACTCACTACCCACTGTTATGACTCTTAACATAAATCTACGATATAAACTTAGAAACAGAATTAAAGACTTTCTTTTGAATTTAGGCATAAACCAGTTATATGATAAAATCTGTGTAACTAGCCGTATGTTCATACATACATACACACACATATACACAAATATAAAGCAGAGACAATAAAATTCAAACAAGTCTGAAGTGGGGTTTGTTATCTTTCGCTGCATAAAGCTAACCCCAAAATTTAAGCGGCTAAAATCAGCCATTTTACATTGTTCACCATTTCGTGGGTTAGAAACTTGGGACGGGACCATTCAGGCAGGTTGTCTCCAGTTCCTGTGGTGTCGCCTGGGGTGACCCGGGCTGGATGACCTTTCCAGCTGGCTCCCTCATTCAAAAGTCTGGCACCTCACTACTCCTTAGCCTCCCTCTCCACAGCTGTCTTACCCTACAGGGCCTCTGCATGTGGCGGGGCTTGGATTTTTCCCTGCATGGTGGTCTTAGGGTAGTCATGCTTCTTAAATGGCAACTGGTTTCCAGGAGCAAGCCAGGAAAAAGTAGCTTCTCAGGCCAGGCTTGGAATTGGCATAGCCATTATAGCATCATTTACATCATACTGTACTCTACTGATGAAAGCAGTCACAGACAAGCCCAAACACAAGGGGAAGGAAAACAGACTCCATTATTAGGAGTAGCAAAGAATTTGTAGTTGTCTTTAATCTGCCATGTGTGTAAAATCTATAAAGCGTGTGCACACACACACACATATATACACACTTGACAAACGCAAAGCTTCCCCCACACAAAAATGTCACTACCATGCTTAGTCCTCAGCAGTCTGCAAACGTTATCAGTAGCCTTAGATAAGGACGGGGTAACATTACACACTGTGTATAACTTTAACAACTTTTTAATATTTAAGAGTGATGATAATCAAAATTCTCTCGTTTTACTACTTCTTTGATTTGTACGTATGTATTTTATGACCAAGATTCTGAGTTGCATGGAGCCCATACTATGCTTTTTATGACAGATAACTAAAATCTTAGGAGCATTAAGGATAGTTTATTAATGCTCAGGGGATCATTGTAGCCAACCTAATTCCTTTGATTTACTAAGTCACAAAAGTTATGTTGGGTTGTTTTATAGATATAATTTTAGCCACATGGTAAAACAGAGCTTTGTACAGGTGTTCTCACATGTCTGGTCCACAGACCTCTACGAAATTCAACTCCAGGGTCATTAAGAGAAGAAGCAAAAGGCCTAATAAAAACCACATGTTAACCGTTAATGGTCATTTACCAAATCTTGCTTAAATTCTTGTACTCTTAAAGCAAATTTCATGCAATTGCTTTTTAATTATAGTCTCATGCTCAGAGTTGCAAATATAATGGCTTTTTAATATCACTTGCATTGTTCTGTGTCCAATGTAGGATGTAATCATGCAATTTATTCAGTCAGAGCCAGTGCATCAGGTAATTAAAACATAAGCACAGATTCCTGCACATGCATATGCCCAGCAGGAAAGAAATAAGAATCTGGCAAATCTGCTTTTGGATAGAATTCTGAAAATACTATGTCCACCAATGCATACTGTCGCTATGGTGAAATAAATAAGTCAGGTATCACTGGGAAACCTGTGCAAGTATCACAGAAAAGAAACTGATTTAAAGTAGGAATGTAAATGTTTGACTCATTTTAAACTATCTAATACAGTCTTGGTATATAATTATATTCTCAACACAGGTTAGTGCTTCATTATTCAAGATATTGGGAGGTTAAAAAACCCTCTGTTCTGTCTCTTGTAGAGAAGGCAGGAAAAAAAAGATAAAGAGATTTAAGATCAGTTTCACCATTAATAAAGATGATCAAACAAAATGTAACAATTAAAATCTTTAAGACTGGTGAGATCACTTTTAGGGAGTAAGAATAGATGCGTGTATGGGTGTGTGTGTATATGCATAAACATTTACTTTGTTTTCTTTTAATGAACATGTATTACTCTAGTCAAGTTGTTCACTTTTATTTCACAGTAATCAGATTTTATACAAAAACTAGTAA
>VBSM01000483.1:28577783-28593125 GCA_008086735.1 Cheirogaleus medius
CCTCGGCCTTCCAGAGTGCTAGGATTACAGGCGTGAGCCACCACGCCCGGCCTAGGAGGCAGTTTTTACCACCTGGAAAGAGAGGTCTGCTGGAACACACACCCTCACCTTTCTCTGCGCTCTCTCGCCCGGTCTCCACTTCCCTCCCCACCCGACCCCGAGTCGCGGGTGAACTATTACTGTGGGTTTTTGTTTCTTCAGCCGTTAATAAGACTGCTCGTATCTCTAAAGGTGACACAACTCACTTTGAAAGCAGCGGTCAATCAACGCTAAATAGTTGGGATAAGTACACCCACACCGTTAAAAACATCCCCAAAATCAATATTTAAAAGCCTCTTAAATGTTGACTTGAAGCTTTTCTGCAATTCATATCTAACTATCCATCCGTCCATCTATCTCTAGGGGCAGTTCTCTACATTTCTGTGATTTTTTTTGGTCTGTTTTTGACTAAACTTTCAATTGCGAGATTGGAAAATAAAAGATAATTTTCAGTGGGGAAAATATTTAAACTATTTATTATTCCCGGATGTCCCTCATTAGGCATAGCGGGGTCCCATTCATTTGTAATGGAACTTAGATAAAGCTTCCTTAGTTCTTTACCTTAGAACATACTACTTGCAGGTCAGGTTTCTCAAGGCAGAAATAGTGAAAAACAACTTCCCTTCTGGTCTGTATGGGGCCTTGCTAATGAGTCTTTAGAAACTGTGGAGGCAAGTTCTCAGATCAAGTTTAAACCATTCCTTTTTTTTTTTGGTGATAAAAAATGTTAATATTTGGGACTCAAGAAGAAATATAACTTCAATGTGCCAAAGTATCTTGAGCAGTCATTCTTTCCAAGACTTTAAATGGCAGTGTCATTGGAAGTCCCTTTCCACGCTGGATGAAAATACACGCACATACTCTGGCTTAGCTGAAGCTGAAGATCCTTTCTTTAACCTAATTCATCAGAAAACACCCTTTTATCACTCCCTAAACCATTCAGGCAGCGCTTACAATAAACTAGATTAATTTATAATCTCCTCCCCTATCACTGACTCTATCTGGTGACTTGATTTGTGGTAGGGTGTGGTTCTGTCTGGGAATTGGAGACAGCATGTTTAAGAAAATCTAATTTTACGTTTCACACTCCACCTCTTACAATAAATTAATTTTGCTCCCCTTATCATTTAACTTTTCTTTCCATAGCCCTAAAGATGTAAACCAAAACGAAGGAACTCATCTGTTGTCATATGGACTCAGTTCAAGGGAAGTTTAGTTTCTCCCATAGGAGCTGGGGGGGCAATTAAACTGTGAAACCAAGGCCGCTGCCTTTTGAAATTGACCACAAAGAGGGTAATGCAGGGAAACAGAAGTTTCTAGATAGCTAGAATCTCAGTCATAGTGATTCTTCTACCAATAACATTACAACCACTTTTTAAAAATTGTATTTTGACAGTTTTATTTGTGTTACAAACCAACATTTTCCTTAAAAAGCTTAGGACGCAAAAACTATAAATACTCATTAATTTACTCTACACAGATTTGAGTTTGCCCTAGACAGGCTGCTCTTCCAGGCCCTGGGGATATGGCCTCCTGGAATTTGAAGGCCAGAACTGTGGGCGGGATCTAGGGTGAGGCAAGTCACTCACTGGTTTGCAGCAAATTTAAGGGCTGTCAAAACAAATCTCTCAAGAATCAAGATTAATAATATTTTAATGCAGTATTAAAAAAAAAATCATCAAAATTAGTGTGAAAATTCATGACGAACAAAATATCCAGATTTAAAAATACAGAGTCAGAGAATTTCGGCCAACTAATCACACTTGTGAATGTCCAAATGCAGCTCTTGTTAGTACGATGAAGCAAAGGTATTTGAGAGCCCATAGCAGAAGAATCTGGAAGTTGGGAAGGCTCCCCTAATCTGAAGGAGGAGTTAAGTTTGGAGGGCAGGAGAGGGAATAGTTATGGAAGGACTTGAAGAATAAGTGGAAAGAAGGGAGTGTGGAGAAGCTATGCAGGGCTAGACTCTCCATGTAGGCCACGGTAAGAGCTTAGGTCCTATGCCAGGCACATGGCACATGCCTGTAGTCCCAGCTACTTGGGAAGCTGAGGCAGGAAGATCCCCTGAGCCCAGGAGTTCAAAGCTAATCTGGGCAACATAGTGAGACCCCCGTCTCAAAAAAACCTCCCAAAACAAAAAAAAACTTAAATCTTTAGCTCATGAGGGATAGGAATGAAGTATTACAAGAAAACATGCTTTATCTATAAATGCTTATTAACCTTAAATTTTTAAAACATCCTTTCATTTTTAGAGCTTCAGTCTGTTGCTATTTGATTTAGCTAATATTAATTGAAAGCTTTACATACGTGGTCTCACTTTATCTTGAAATTACATTTATAAGATGGTTATTATTCCCATTATTAATATAATTTTATTTACATTTTAAAATGATAACCCTGAGGCACAAAGAAAGTTTACACACTGGTAAATGACTAAACTCAGATTAGAACCCAAGTGTGCTTACTTAGAACCCAGAGATGCCTCACTGTGGTCTAATATACCATTTTACATTATGTTATGGTATTTTGCAAACTCCGTACTTATATTTTTCATTAAAAAAGTCTCTTGTGTTATTATTTGCTGTAATTTATAATGCCTTTTTACATACTTGTTTGATCTTTATAGCAACCTTATGAATGGTTATTATCCATTTTATAGATGAGGAAATGGGAAGTCAGTAATGACAAATGCCTTATTCAAAGCCACACAGGTATTAGTTTATGGGGCAGAGTTTAGAACCCAAGTCTTGCTATCCAGGCACAAAATTTAAAGATAAAGTTAATTTTTCCAAGTTCAGTCAATTGTTTAAAGAGCTTGTTAAATGTATTTTTAGAGTTTCTATTTAAAAAAACAGTCAATAATATATGTTTTCTACTTGGAATTTAATATCTTAGTGAAGTATGATTTTTAAGAGGAGATGCTAAGCCACATTTAACTGTGATTTTTATTTTTTAAATCTAAATAGAAGCTGTTTGGTACTTCATGCTGAAAAGAATGAGATTTGTCACCATACAGTTGTATATTTTCAAAAGTTTTTATGCTCTTTAGAAGAAAACTGTAAGCATGTAAACATTGTCATAGTTCATTCTCTCTATGAGAATTTAGTGGTGGGTCTAAGAGTCTAAGTACAGGGCGTAAAGGGTATTTTTTTAGACCGAAGATTCTCCTCAGACTTTGATAATGATTTGTTAATGTTATTTTTTGGCAGTTTAATAAGAACTTTTCTTCCTTTTAAGACTGGACTCTTGCTATGGTCTAAATGTTTGTGTCCCTCCACAGTTCACGTGTTGAAATCTCATCCCCAATGTGGTGGTATTCACAGGTGTGGCCTTTGTGAGGTGATTAAGGGCATGAGGGCTGCTGTCTGTTCACTCCCATCACCCCTCCCCATGGGGTAAGTGTTCTCCCCTCCTTACCGCACCCCCCACCTCTCTCCCTTCCTATACCTCACACCTCCCAGCTCGTTGGAAGGTGAAGTTATCAGACTATGCTGACCACCACTACTTTTTGGTGCAATCACATCTAAGTGCCCCAGAACTAATCTTCGTGATGCTAACATGCATGTCGATGGTTTTTCCAGTAGACTGGCCTTGGCATCCTCACTTCTCAGCTTCCTCATGGTCTGAACTCATCATCCCCTGTAACCGTACCCCATTCAGATTCTCAGTTAACAGTATCCAACTCTGTGGCCATCATTTCCAATCTTTTTGGCTCACTGCCAGCCCTTCTCATCCAACAGTCTGCCCTACAGGGACACAGAATCCAGTGACTCCACCCTTTCACTGTTTGTTAACTGCTCATGTCCTGGTTTCCTATCTCACCTGCCTTAGATTACATGGCCCATCATTTTATTAATTCCCTTATGTATACAGGTCATAAGCCTTTATTTCAAACCAGAGGTCAGATGTGTTTCCAAATTTATACATATATATTTTGATTTTGGAAAGATAATACAGTTCCTGTGCCTTGTTATATGTCATCATCTGCAGGGACACTGATGATTATTCCCAAATAAGTGGGATCAGTAAAGGCTGTAAATAGCTTTGTGTCTATTCAGGTTGAGTTTTACTGCCAAATGAGTGTTGAACAACCTTATAAAAAAACACACACCAAAGTTGTGTTTTCAGAGCTCTTTGGGGATTTTAGAATTGCAGATAGAAATTGTGGGCCTGGACCTTCAACTTCCTTGCTCCATTTTCAGTCCATTTACTCCCCCAATAAAGCTGCCAGCCTGGCTAAATGCAACTGCGCCCCCTCGGAGCTTGCATCCAAGCAGCTGAACAAAACGTGCAACTGTGCTAATGTGTGTCCCATGAAATCACAGTCACCAACCTCCAGTGGACCCTTAGTCGTGTCAAGCAGTTGGATTCTCAGCAAGGGCAGTACCGCCCCCTAGGGGGCATTAGCCATGTTTGTGGAGATGTTTTGGTTTGTTAACTTATTTATTTATTTTTTGTTAACTTATTAATAGTATAGTATACTCACCACTGCTCATTTACATGTGGAAATGCATGTTATTTTGCTATGAATTATTTTTCTTTTATTTCTTTGTGTTATGGCGAGGGCATTCTGTTGGTTTAAAAATGTGTGTAGGTAGGTAACATTGACTATCATTTTATTTTCACAATAGTAGAAGGAGTTAAAAATGTGTTATAAAAGGGGTCATGGGTCTGATAGGCTTGAAGACAACTGCCTTCTTCGATTTACTTCCTCACAGTCATTTCCAACTGCCCCCTCTTTCCTCAGACCACTAACATCTTCCCAGTCCTATCAGCTAAGTACCTTACTGCACTGAGAAATAAAACAATTGGGAGGGACACGCTATGCTCTCCGCCACCCTTCTCGTCTGCATCTGCACCCATGAACTTCACCCCTTCTATATGGGTGAACTGCCCGAGCTTCCCTCCAGGGCTTCTCCTTTGTCGAAATGTTCAAACAGCCCCTCTTTACCCCATTCGTGCTTTTTTTTTTATCTCTCTCCCACCTGTGGGTCATTCTCATGGGCATACAATGCTGTGATGGTGAGAATCTTAAAAGTAATTCCCTTGACCCAACATCCTCTTCCATTTACTTTGTTCACCCACCTTTTTTCATTGCTCCTCTTTACGTTAATAGAAAACTCTTGAAAGATTCTCTTCTTTTGCCACTCAAATTATGATCCACATCAGCATCACCTGCGAGCTTGGTAGAAATGCAGACTCTCAGGCCCTACCCGGCACCTGTTAAATCGAAACTACACTTAAGCAGGATCTCCAACATTCATAATGATATTAAAGTTTGAGAAGCCCTGATCTGTAGTGCCAATTTTTAATTCTTGCATTTTTCTCTTGAATCCACTTCAATAAATCTTTCCTTTCTAACTCCCCACTAAAGAGGCTCTTTTCAAGGTCACCAATGACCTCCTCAATGTTAGATCCAAAGGTCGGTTTTTGCTGCTCATCTTACTGGCTCTGTGCATCATTTGATGTGGTTGAAAGCTCCATTTCCTGTGCATCTTCCTCTTCAAGGCTATTGATGTGGTTCTGCAAAGGTCAGTCTTTGGGCCTCTTTTCTTACCTCCACTCCCTAACTAGTCTTACGTAGTTCCATGGCCTTTAGTACTATCTATGGATATCACACCTAATGTGTCATATTTCAAGGCTTGGGTCAAATACTAACTTCTCACTGGGACATTTACAGATTGTCCTGGCAGAAATGAGTCACTCGTTCTTCAGAGTGATTATTCCCATTACCTTGTACTTCTAGTTTCTCACTTTTCTCATTTTGCTTTATATTTTATTTGTAAGCTCCTTATGACAAAATTCATATCATATTCATCTCTATATACCCACATTTTATCCTTTTGTATATATATGTATAAAGATTGCTTCTCATATAGCAAGTGCTCAATAAGTGTTTAAGAAAAAATTCCCTTCTTTTCAGAAATGAATGATGGGCTTAAATCTTCTACGTATACGTTGCTCCTAGATCATGGAAATCTATACCTACATTCTGCCTTTTGTATCTGACGAGCTAACCCTCATGCAGGCACTTGCCATCAGCCTTTTTTGGTAAATAGCCTAAAATGTAGACAGGAGAAGAGGTAACCGACTGGATTTGCAAAGTGGCTCTTTCACACACATTCAGTGAGACCCAGGGAACTCTGAACACACAGCTATAGCCTCAAAAGAGGCTGTCTCCAGAGTAAATCACGAAAATTAGATGGTTAGGATGCTCTTCTTTCAGACTTTTCCATGGCCGATGCCTTCTCAGCATTCACATCTCTGCTGTAATGGGATCGCCCAGAGAGGCTTTCCCTGGTCACTCTCTCTGAAGTAGTACTTCTCAGTCCCACTCTATCCCATTCTGCTCTTTTATTTTGTCATTTACCTATGACTCTCTGAAATTATTTATTTTTTGTGTTTTTATTGTCCATCTACCCTTATGGAATGTGAGCTTGGAGACCGCTGGAACCTCGTTTGCCTTGTGTTCTATGGTCATCAGTAAACAGTGCACAGAATAGTGCCTGGCACATAGCAGTTGCTTAGTAAATATTTGTCAAATGAATAAGCTAACATTAGCCTGAGAACACTGGAAAGACTCTTTGGCCTTGAAACCCATCTGCAGAGAATTGAATTATAAATCTTATATTAAAACTTGGTGATGAGGAGATAAGAAGAGGGATATTAATTACTTTGATAGGCTATTGACAGCCTCTGAGAGGCTCGGAGAGAAGTCTTTCAGATCTTGAAATGGCAAATGCTTCAGCAAATATCTGTTAAGCTAAGGCAAAAGTATTTTACTAGGGATTTTGTAGCAGGTATTCACACATTCACTGGTGGGCTGATTTGGCCATTTATTTGGCAGAAATGACATAAGTAGCCAGTATAATTTTACTCCCAGAGCTTTATTTGGTGCCCCCAAACCCTAAAAGGGTTACAATAGAACATTTTAAACTAATGTAGGATCTCAGATCAGCAACATCAGCATCATCTAGGAGCTTATCAGGAATGTAGCATTTCGGGCTTTACTCCAGAATTACTGAAGTAAATCTAAATTTTAATAAAATATCCAGGTAATTCATATGCACATTTAGGTTTCGGGAGCTGTGCAGTAGAAACCATATCTGTGAATACACAAGCTGGACCCAGTGGAGAAGAAACTAACGGCTGTTTCTAACAGCAGATCATGAGGGTAGATACAGGGCAAAAAGACTGAAACTGAGGGTGGAGTGTGTCCGAGCAGTGAGTTAAAGGGAACAAAATCTCTAAATGAAGCTTCAGTGGCATTTATTTTTGCCTCATTGTGAAAATAAGCAACTTGGATAAAGACACAGACGTCACTGAATCTAGTGACTAGTCTAAGATAGCACAGGTGTTTGGCATTACATAGCGAATGGGGAACAAATCTATTTTCTGACTTGATTATAATGAAACACATTTTTTTCCCCTTGAGAGTTTTAATTCAGTATTTAATGGTGCTTCATGAATTTTCTCAATGCTTTTCAGTACCTTTGGGGGAGCGAGTGAGTCAGATAGGTTTGGATCTATGCAATAGGTCAATTTTAGCCACAAAGGAGACAGAAAGAAGGAAACAGCTTGAAGAAAGGGAGAAAGAAGTTTGCCTGAGTGGAGGCTGTATGGAATAAGGGTTGTTGGAATAGTGTCAGATTCTTTAATATATTTATATAGAAGGGATTTGCTTTCCCCTTAGTGAGGAAGAACATAAATCATTTTACAGATGTTATTTGGGAAAGAAGAAAAGAACTTAAATTGTGTTCAAGTAGACCTTTGGTGTGGACTAGGGACTCATATCCTGAAAAAAAATTCAAGAAGAAATAGATTTATGCCTATTTGCTTATATCTGGGGAGTTACGGTGATTTACAAATGCACTATATTGCCATGACATCTTTATGAAGTCACTTTAAGCTTTCCTATATTTTTAATTAGAAGTCATTTAGCCAGTCCCTCGTCTCCTTGGCAGCAATGGACTTAAATGGCTACAGAATGAAAAATGAGTAATGAGTGTTGCCTTCCCCTTCAGACATACCAAATTGACCAAGGAGAAATAATCACTCTCTGCATATCAGAGATGTTCCTGAAGCAGAGGTTGGAGGAATGGAGCGTCACACTCCCTCCCCCAGGGTTGCTTCTGCTTTAACGGTCTGCCCGATGACACAGTTCCCAGTGTGGTGCTTTGTGTGTAGTAAAGCATGTCTTTGCCGTTCAGCCCTTGCAATGCCTGTAGTCAGTGAACCCTCATAACTTGAAGATGGAGAGTCACACACTGGGTGGGCATTTGGTTGGAGACTTTTCACCCAAATCCACTGCTGTCTTAATCTGTGTGGGCTTTGGATAGAGGGAGGATGCAGGAAAGAAGAGGGGACCTTTGGTGGGTATAATCATGTTAAACAGCCCCTCTCTCTTGCTGTGCACACAGTGGTGGGGCGTCGGAGAGAAGAGATCTGGAGAAAATTAAGTTGTTGGGGAAGATCTGACTACAGAAAAAGTATTTGTTGCAGGAGGAGGGAAACTTTCATGATGCACATGATAAAAAGCTTCTGCTCAAAGTCAAGAGTTCCTACAGAGAGCCAAGCTACTGCTCATTTACCCGTGGTTTCTACTTGGCTGCTTGACTCCTATAGAATACTGGAATTTAGGTAAAAAGATTATTTTGCTTGTTTTCTAATTTTCTTTATTTTTTGAATAGTTACATATCTTCACATTTTCAAGATCTCATGTTTGAAATTCTAACTGTGTGGCAGACTGTGCACAGTGAAGCTTCTGCAATGCGAGCCCTGCTGCCCAGAGTTGGTGCAGGGCTCCGCTGCAGGGGCGTCACCTAGTTGGGAATACAGAACCTCAGACCCTGCTCCAGACGTGCTGAGTCAGAATCTGCGTTCTAACAAAATCCAGGTGATTCATGTACACGTAAAAATTGAGAACTGTAGGAGATGCATGAGTGTAAAAATTGTGACGCTATGTCCCCGTTGTAGCATCTTCTCAATACTAACAACAGAAGGCAGCCCAGATTCAACTACATCTTAGAGTTGCTTACCGTGTTTCCCCGAAAATAAGACAGGGTCTTATATTTATTTTTCCTCAAGAAGACACCCTAGGGCTTATTTTCAGGGGATGTGTTATTTTTTTTTAAGTACGGCACAACAATCTACATTTATTCAAATATAGTTAAGTCGGAACATCATCATAACTCTCCAAATCCCTGAATTCCATCCTGAATTTCTTGCGACTCTATTTCCTTTAGAACCATGGGCCCCAGTCTCTCATGTTGAGCAATAGAGCTCTCATGGGGCAGATGAGAGGGGCTGCTCTCCTTCTTTACCGCTCTGCGACGAAATGCATGGGTTGTGCAGACGTGCTGCGTAGCCACGCCCATCACTAGGTCTTATTTTCGGGGTAGGGCTTATATTGCTCAAATGCTTAGAAATCCTGCTAGGGCTTATTTTATGGGTAGGTCTTATTTTCGGGGAAACACGGTAATTTGCAAATCCATTCAACCTACAGCCACTTGGGTCGAGTTAACAGCACCAGAAGGGTATATTATTCACCTCGAAGATCAACATAACAGGCTTCACTAGCTTTGTTGCATGTAGCTAATCTGAGCAAGTGTGTGAATAGCAGCAACCCCAGACAAACTGGTCACATAAAGTGACCTACTAGAGGGGATAAAAACTTTCATGGTTTGATGGTTCTTTCTCCCTTGGGGGAGTGTGTGTGTGTGCACATGAACATTCTTGAGTGTTGGGAAAGGGAAGATACTATCCTACTTTTCTCCTGGAATTTAAAGGTCAGTAATACTTTAAGATTGAGTTTCTGTTTGGAGGCTCTAGGGCTCACTCTGATGAGAGTCGTAATATCTAATCCATTTCTACAAGGTGGAAAAAGGAGCATTGCAGTCTTGCTACCTAGAAGTTAGGATACTGTGGCCTTACCTCTGTCTCAAACAAACCTGTGTGTTGTGGTACCTATTAGAAAGATTTAGTTTAGATTGATTCATTTAATATTGAATGCTCTTTTTGTAAATTTGGATAATGCTTTAATAAATGTCAGTAAGTTGAAAAGCCAGTTATAGTTGATTTCCACTTCTTAGATGCAATCCAGTACCATGAGTATAATATCAGTTACTTAAGTCTTAGGCATCCAAAATTTCAAAAGATCGTTTCTGCATATCTAAGTAAATACAAATATATTCTTTTTCCTCCCTTCTTCATTGCATATGCAATGTTGTGGGTCCCTTTGGCCCAGCCTTTCCATGTGTACCTTCTCTCCTGTTTTAGCTGCAAGGACTGACAGTGCAGGAGCTCAGTTAGGAAGCAGTGTCAGGCGCACAAGCTTGTGAATTAGCACAAGGAATATAGGTAAAATCATTTCATTGGTCAATGAGCAAGGTTCAAGATATGTGGAAGGCAAGGAAGATTTTATAGGCTCTGCTGCCCTTGAATAAAGGCAGTATAGGGTTCTCGTGAGACTCACATCCTACTGGTGTTAGAGTAGCCCCTTCCATCCAGGGTTCCCTTTGACCCTGTGACCCCACCCTCACTGGATGACTATGCAACCAAAACAACCAGGAAGTTTGCTGATCCTACCAACAAAATATCATTGCATCTGCCTTGGAGTGAACCTTCTGTGTGATGTGCTTGTCATGGCATCTGAGGACTGAGAGTGGCCAAGAGAATAGATAGCTGTTTTTCTGGCTATTTGCTATTAGATATTTATAGGCTCAATAGACTTAAGTTTGAGACCTGATTTCCTTGTAATATCACTTGGAAACAAGGTAGTAAGGGGCAAGATTGGTAGGACCAACTGGAATCCAAGGGTCTTCATCATCAGATGCTGTTGTCTCTTGAACAAATACTTTTTACATCAGTATTGAACATTTAGGTTTAAATACCCAACCGAAATTGGAGAGGATGTAGTAGTCTATCTTGGTGGATGTTCCATGTGCATTTGAAAAGAATGTGGATTTTTGAGGTTGCGTGGAGCCATCTACACTGAGCAGTTAGATCAAGTTGGTAGGTTGCTAGTCAAATCCATATGTTGATTTTCTGTCTGCTCTATCAGTTACTGAGATGGGTGTCGACATCTCCAACAATAACTGTGTTTGTCTACTTCTTTCATTTTTGATCAGCTTTTGCTTTCTGTATTTGGAAACTCTATAATTAGTTGACATACATTTAGGGCTGTTACCTTGTCTTGATGAATTGACCCTTTTATCATTATGCAGTGTCCCTTTTTGTTACTTGTTCTGAAGTCTACTTTGATACTAATATAGCTACTCCAGTTTGTTATGATTAGTGTTTACACGGAGTATCCAGTTTTCCTCTTGTAAAAGCCTTACAAACCTTTAGATTCTCTGTGACAAGTGAATATCTCTAATGGTAGAAGATGGGGAGTGTTTGGGTGGAATTTCAATCCCAGATACTTTACTGTCACTAAATTGCTTGCCACTTAGTAAGTAATAGATGACTTAGCGGGACTGTTGTTGGAACTGTCTCTGAATCCTTTTCTCAAGTGTATTTTGTAAATGAGTGTGAACCTCTTCTTTTCTAAATATGACTCCAAATATTAAAGTCCTTATGAAAAAATACCTTTAAAATGCATCTCTTTAAAATAAATTCATTTTGGGTATTTTTAAAATGAAAATTTTATTAAAAAAGATATAGCCATGATATAGAAAGTATTTTTTTACACAAACGTACAAAACTTAATATTGATCCTCTTTGCTAAGACTATTGAATGGCTTTTGATATTCTTTTATATGTTCAATAATGTATGTGTCCAGCCTAATGAAATATTGTGCCTCAATTTGTTCAGGGATAATGGTACAATAAAATGTAGGCTTAAGCATGAAAACCTTGTCAATACAATTTATTATGGTTTCTTTTGTAGGTTACAATGCTGCAAAAAATCATGACATTTTAAAGCTGTAACCATAAAGCATCCGGCACATAACTCTCCTCCTTTCTATGGTAAGAAAGTTATTAAAGAAAAAAATATTAACACTAATTATGAAAAAAATGTTTTATTTTTAGAGCAATTGGTATTCCCTTGTTAATTAAAACATTATTGCTTTCATTTTTTATGAGAGCAACCTTTTCATTTTGATTTACATGCTGAAGTAAAACAAATATAATTATTTCCTTTTTCTTCCAAGTCCTTAAAGAGATTACTCTCATTCTCCACTTACAAATCTAGACTTATAAATAAACAGCTGTTGATTGATTTATTCTTCTCTAAGGAATTTTGATCACAGTCCTAGAAATTTTCCAATCTATTAGTAGAAGGCAACACAAGGAGATTAAAAACCACAAAATGCAAAAATGGGTTGTAACAAATGTGTTTGAAATGAGATTCTTGAAGTGGCTAGGCTGTTGGAAGGAGGAAGATGGCGTATCTTTGATGTCTTTATTGCAAGCAAAGAACCACTAAGAAACAAAACCAAACAAAAAATCAATTGCTTTGTGGGTTTGTCAGGAGTGTAACTCTCTGTTAAGGGAAGCTATAGTGGGAAAATTCAGCTATCAGGTCATAGAATGGGAAAGAAACTATTGGGGCTTAGACGCTGGTAGTGGACTAGAGATCCATAATGCTAATGAGGTGTTGAAGGTCAAGTCTTTTAGAAGGCAGAGGAGGATCCCAGGCTCAAAGAACAGGGAAGAATCGAGAGCTGCCCTGGAAGAGGTCATCCCAGGCATTCCAAGACAGAATAAAACAATGCAGAATGTTATAGCTCGAAGGGAAAAGCAGGATGTCAGCACAAAAGATAAACACATTGTTCATGGATTTAGAGGAGAGACTGTTGCATAAGAAGAATATTGTACTTTGGATCACAGTATTGAGGGAAAAAAATTGAAAATTCTAAGCAATAGACAACCACAGAAGGGATTCTACATGAAAACTAAATATCACTCACAAGACACTGGGCATGAAGTGCTTAAGCATTATGGTCCTGAGCTACTATTGCCAGAAGAATGTTCCTGGTGTTATACATGATGTGCCATAGTACTGCACAAAGAGGATTCCTTTTTTAGTTCCAATTAACAGCAGAAAGTGACAAAGGGTTGTAAAATCCCTCACGCACCAATGATATTCATTTCCAGTGATATCCATTTCTATGGAAAGGATGCAGACAGCCAGCATTCATTTTGAAAAGACAGAAAATGGCAGTAATTTATTTCCGATGGCAGACACAATGTTAAAGAATATATTGGAGGAAATATTTCCACGGAAGGCAATGGATCAAACCTCCACACACAGACTGTATTTTGAGCAGTTTATAGGGCCAAGATGATAGCTTTTAAACTGGCCTAGTGTATAGCATCAATTTGCATCCCTCCCCCATCCTACCCCTAGAGATTTTTTCCCCTACAACAAAATAGCCTCCTCAGTAATATGACCGCACCCACTGGCCTCAGTAATTAGCTTGAGAGGTGGGCATGTGGGCCAGCCGAGGCCAGTCAGGGCTTTTCTGGGTTTCTTTCTATAGGGTTACTAAACTGGTTTACCACACCCAACTTTTCTTTCATTGGAGAAAGTAAGTCTACAGTTTAAAACCAAGCAGAGATGGATACAGAGTTCCTGACAGTACTGAACCCCGGCTTCCAACGCTCTATTTTTTGCAAGCATTCTTTCAATTTTATGAGCTTCCTCCACAATCTTTTTAGTTCTGTGAACCAACCAGTTCCTTTTCTGTTGCCTGAATCGGTTTAAGGTGTATTTCTATCCTGTGCTGTGTCTGAAGGGGTCCTGAATAATATAGAAATAAAGCAAGGATGGAAAAAAGAGAATACGGAATCGACCAGCACCATGCAGGTCAGAATGGCTAAGCATTGTTACCAGCTTCTTAGAATGAAGTAACTAGATTGAGATCATAAACCACTGTAAATCCAGTATATTTATTGTGGAAGATAGCATATGGGACACTGTATATAATGGTTATTACGGAGAATGTGTTCAGAATTCTCAACAAGTCTTTTTGCCTGCAATTAAAACACCCCAACTAAGCATTGTAGTAAAAGGTGAATACTGCTTGAATCTTGTTATTAATATTAAGCTTCTAGTAATTATAATAATCAAAATACGATTACCATAAAGAATTATTTCTGGATGGGCGCGGTGGCTGACGCCTGTAATCCTAGCACTCTGGGAGGCTGAGGCGGGCGGATCGCTCAAGGTCAGGAGTTGGAAACCAGCCTGAGCAAGAGTGAGACCCCGTCTCTACTAAAAATAGAAAAGAAATTAATTGGCCAACTAAAAATATATATAGAAAAAATTAGCCGGGCATGGTGGCACATGCCTGTAGTCCCAGCTACTCGGGAGGCTGAGGCAGGAGGATCGCTTGAGCCCAAAAGTTTGAGGTTGCTGTGAGCTAGGCTGATGCCACGGCACTCACTCTAGCCTGGGCAGCAGAGTGACACTCTGTCTCAAAAAAAAAAAAAAAAAAAAAAGAATTATTCCTGATTGGATATAGGACACATCACCTGGATGGGATTGATCCTACGCTCAAGCAAAGTTAATCCAACCCACTGGCATAATTTGAAGGGTAGATTTTGTGATAGTTGTTTAATAATATTGTTTCTTTGTGTAATAGTGTTTGTGTGTGTGTGTGTGTGTATGTGTGTATGTTGATGAACAAATATTTGAGTCCCTAACTGAAATTAGAAAAAAAGTTTATGGGCTATCTATTATAATATTACCTCCCTCCCAAAGGGAATCTCTCCTTTAGAAGTTTCCTATTGGGTGGTTATCCAGCAACTGCCTGAAAACTGGCATTGACTAGGATCCTCCTATCTCATGGAATGTCCTACCTGCTTTTGGAGAACCTTAATTGTATTCTTATATTGAGTAGAGGATTATTAGCACATTAAAATTTGCTATCTGTGGTGTTAGCTAGCTCCCAGCAGATAGATAGTTAACACTCGGAAAGACTGGGAAACAAGCAAGTTACATTCTCAATGAGGAAGTAAAATTTTTAGAAGATTAGAGTTTGAGATACTTCCTGGGAGAGCATCGTAAAGAATTACAGTGTTGTTCTCTGAGCAAGCCAAGGGGAGCATGAAACATGGGCACAGGGGTGACTTCTAGTTCCCTAAGAGCAAGAAGAGTAACTGTGTAGCAGCGGTCCCCAACCTTTTTGGCACCAGGAACTGGTTTCATGGAGGACATTTTTTCCACCAACCAGGGGGCTGGGGGATGGGAATGGTTTTGGGTGATTCAGCACATTACATTTATTGTGCATTTTATTTCTATTGTTATTACATTGTAATATGTAATGAAATAATTATACAACTCACCATAATGCA
>VBSM01000483.1:28593225-28615931 GCA_008086735.1 Cheirogaleus medius
GGATGCTTTTTGAGTCCTACCAAAGGTATAAAAGCTGGAGGAGACAGGGGAAGGGGGGGTCAGAAGATCAGAAGTCAGCAGAGCATGGTGATGGAATCCACGTGCTGCTCTGCTCGGTTATTTCCCTGGTCAAGAGCTGTAGCAAGAGCTGTTAACACTTGCCGCAACACCCATATGTGACTTTAGAGAGCTCAGTCCTTCCCTTTCCTCCTTCAGTGGACAGGATGGGAGCTACACAGCACGAGGAGAGCAAAAGAGCCAGGGCACTGGGCAGGAACCTCTAAAACTAGGTGTTTCATGTTTTGTTAGTTAAATAAACAAAACTGAACAAATAGAACTAGCTACATTAAAAAAGGGGGTTTATAGGAAGACTATAGAGGTTTCCTCCTGTAGATTGTGGGATGCAGCTGATCCTTGGTGTTCTTTTCTTCTGTTTCTGGAAGCCTCATTCTTCTCTCCATACAGATCTCTTTCTACACTCATGAGAAAACAGGCTTGAATTTTGGGGTTTCAAACTAAAAATTCTGGAGAAGAGCTTTCTTGGTACAGGTTCAGATAAATTTCCAGCCCTTGTCCAGTCCACAAGGACCGAGGTATTGTGAGTAGCCCAGCCTGGCAGCCGCCCGTCCTGCCAAGCTCCAGTCCTGGCCAGGGCCGTGGGTCGGGAATAAACATGGCGGCTCCCATGAGAAGCACGTGGATGCTCAGGTCAGGGAGGACAGTTCTCAGAGGGATGAGGGGACTCAGTAGGTCCCTGCTGCAGAAAATAGTGTGTTTAACACGGTACCAGTTTCACCAGAGAAATAAGGAAAAATACTCTCCAGCTAAACAGTATTGTGGAACAGTTGGGAGACTGCATACTTTGCTGGGCTTAAGCAATCTTCCTGCCTCAGCCTCCCGAGTAGCTGGGACCACAGGCTTGCACCACCACAATAGCTAATTTTTTCTATTTTTGGTAGAGGCCATTTCTTTTTTCTTTCTATTTTTGGTAGAGACAGGGTCTCACTCTTGCTCAGGCTGGTCTTGAACTCCTGACCTCAAGTGGTCCTCCTGCCTCGGCCTCCCAGAGTGCTAGGATTACAGGCGTGAGCCACTGCACTTGGCCTTCACAATAAAATTTAAAAAGATAAGGGATCAAATCTTTCTTAATTCTAGAATTTCATACAAAGATAAATATTTATACTTTGGACATGTTTTCTACATTTCACTTATCGCTGGATTTGGTATGCTATATATTTTTTGTTATTATTGTTTGTGGTTTTAGGGGGAGAATTTCTAATCTCATTTTCTGACTAAAATTGGCTACTATTTTTTCAAACTATCCTTTTCTGGCTTTCATATAGGTTATATTACTTTTGCAATGGCTAGTTTTACATACAAACTTGGCTGCCTTGTGGTCACAGTTATTCAGTCAAACACTAAACTAGGTGTTGCTGTGAAAATATTGTGCAGATGTAATTAAAGTCCATAATCAGTTGACTTTAGGTAAGGGAGATTATCCTAAAATATGTATTGTATGATTATCCTTGGTGAACCTGATTCAATCAGTTGAAAGGTCTTAAGAGCAGAACTCAGGTTTCCCTGAGAAAATGTAAATTCCACTATGGCTGACAATTTTGGCTTATACCTGAGTTCCAGCTTCTTTTTTCTAGTGGCCTGTGGTATAGATTTCAGACATGCCTTGCCAGCCCCCACAATCATGTAAGTCATTCCTTGCAGTCAAACTCTGAATATATATCTTCTACTCATTTTGTTTCTCTAGTTGAATCCTGATGGATACAACCCTTATCAAATGTGATTCAAGTAATATTTTATTTTTCTATTCTTTGGAATAATTTGTACACAATTGGAATGTTATTAAAACTTGGTAGACCCTATAAATATATACAATGATTATATGCCCATATATATTTTTTAAAATTTGGTAGAACTTACCTTTAAAACTCTTGGGCTTTGCAAGTCATATATCTGAGAAGACATTGATATGCAGAATGTGTAAAGAACTCCTACAATTCAACAACAAAAACATCAAACAGCCTAATTAAAATATAGGCAAAGAACTTAAATATTTCTTTAATGAAGACATACAAAGTGACCAATAAGCACATGAAAAGATGTTCAACATCTCTAGTCATTAGGAAAGTGCAAATCAAAACCACAATGAGATATCATTTCACACCCACTAGTGTAGCTACTATCAAAAAACCAGAAAATACCAAGTGTTGACAAGGAATTGGAGAACTTGGAACCTGTGTACGCTGTTGGTAGGAATATAAAACGGTGCAGCCACTGTGGAAAACTATGATCCAACAATTCCACTTCTGGGTATATACCCAAAAGAAGTAAAAGCAGGAACTGAAATAGACATTTGTATACCCATGTCGGTAGCAGCATTATTCGCAATAGCCCAAGGTGAAAGCAGCCCAAGTGACCATCTACAGATGCATGGATAAAAATTATATAGTATATACATATAATGGAATATTATCCACCTTTAAAGGGACGATAATATTGACACATGTACTTTAGTGCACAGGTGATAAAATTACATAATGTTTCAGGTAAAACAATCACGTGATTTTCTTGAGGTTTTTTTTTTAAAAGCATATTTTGAAATATGATGTCTAATAATAAATCATCCAGACACAGCAGGAACACTTTTAGCAATTTTAGTGAAATTTGTGTCTCCTGAGTTTACTGATGAAAATGAATGGACGACTTCCATGTTCCCACAAACTCTCCGAAACCTTTGCTGGTTCTCAATAGACAGCAGCTGTGATTGAATAGAAGGCTGAGATTGATGTGAGGATTAAAGGTTGTGAGCTATGAAGACAGCTGAAAACCTACTTCCATTAAGTCTATGAAAGGAAGGCTGTTGAAGTGGAATTTTGCGGACTTTTTTGTTTTTTTGCTTTGGTTTATTGTGTGTCCAAGGCTAATTATACTAATTAGATCAGAAGGCATGAATGGATATTAAAGAAAGAGCCATTCAGGAAAAAAAAATACTAAATCATCAGAAATTGCTTTGGTAGTTGATAACTGAAGGGAAGAAATTGAAGAGCATTTTCATCCCTCCTCAAGCCCTGTAAATACATTGTATGGAAATGGAATTCCGGGCAGAGGTCACGTTCTGTGCTCACGCCATTACATTTTCTTGGTCATTGAATTTGAGGACTCAAGATGAAGCAGAGCAAGCTCATAAAGAAATAAAATGTAGTGTGTAAAGAATCAGAAAAGCCATAAAATAGAATCAAAATCATCTCTGAGTTGAATATTTGTCAAATATTTCTATGAGATGTCAGCAGTCTTATAAAAGAAACTTATTTGCTAAAGCACCTCCAAAAGCAATAATAAAAGCATGTAGTTGCATAGCAAGTGCTTGTGTTATTTGGAGAAATATTCTGTTATGGACAAAGAAGGGTCTTCATGCCACTGTCACGCAATGGTGTTACAGCCCAGCTGAATGGCACAACAGAGAGGTTTGTTGAGACAGAAATTGCAAGCTCGGATTCACGTGATCTTTTCTGGAGAATTCACTTATTTAGCAAGTGTTTAGTACTTCCTGTGTCCCAGCACTATGTTAGATAGCTAGTTGGAGGCAACAGTGCTGGGATGGGGTAATGACAAGAAGTTACAAGAACTAGGCTTGGCGCGGTGGCTCACACCTGTCATCCTAGCACTATGGGAGGCCGACGCAGGAGAATTGCTTAAGGTCAGGAGTTCGAGACCAATCTGAGCAAGAGAGAGACCCGCATCTCTACTAAAAATAGAAAAAATTAGCCAGGTGTGATGGTGTGCACCTGTAGTTCCAGCTACTCGGGAGGCTGAGGCAGAAGGATTGCTTGAGCCCAGGAGTTTGAGGTTGCTGTGAGCTAGGCTGATGCCACGGCACTCTAGCCCAGGCAACAGAGCAAGACTCTCAAAAAAAGAAAGAAAGAAAAAGTTATGAGTACCTAGAGAACCCCTTATCCAGTTCTGGGATTAAGAAAGTCTTTTGGAAGGAAAGTACAAGCTTAGAATATTATCCGATGAGTTGAATAAGCCTTGGCAGAATGAAGTGATTTCGGCAAAGGGAGTAGCATATTTAAAACCTAAAGGCAAGAAAAAGAATGGCAGATTCAGGTGGAGTTTAGGTTTCCAGTGAGAGGGAATTGTGTCAAAAGAGGATTCTATGTTTATGGAGGACTTTCTTGGCCACATTTGAGAGTATTGGCCTCATCTTGAGGCAGAAAGGAGCCAAGAGCGGTGTTAAACTGGCGAAAGTGCGTGACGTGTAACCTTTCAGAGGTTACTTTTGGAAGACTCCACTAACTGCAGTGGAGAAAATAAATTGGAGATGTGAAGAGTTTACTTTTTAACACTAATAGGACTTCTAAAATTGCTATAGAATATGCAATTAAACATATATTCTAAGTGCCATATATTACCAAAATATTGAATTTGTTTGTTGCATATGTTTTGAAGAAGCTAGTAGGTGAGTGGGGTGGATCATAATACATTACCTTAAAAATTGCAAGTAAGCAGCAGTCCTGTCTAAGAGAAGGAAGATCATGTCTTTTTGGAATGATACTCATGCCAATATATGATATTGTCATTAGTATGATGATTACTGAAAAGTCATAAGTTGGCAATAATAGATATTTATTGAGTGGCGCCATGTGTCAGGCACCGATCTAAGCACTTGGGACACATCCACAAATACCCCTGCTGTCTTGGAACTTGCATTCAAATGGGTGTCATTTATTTCTGATAAATAAAAAGTGATAAATGTAATAAGTAAATTATATGATAATCAGGTGATAAGTGCTATGGAAGAAGGAAAACAATAGAATATGTAAGAGCAAATGGGAGTTTAAGATGAGTTGCAGTTTTAAATAGAATGGTCAGATTGAGCCCCATTGAGATGGTGATAGTTAAACAAAAATGTGAAGGAGCTGAAGGAATTTGCCAAGTCAATAGTGGGTACAGAAAGGGTTAGACAGTGAGATGAACTGACACAAAGTCTCAAAGAGGAGCATGTGCTGACCATGTCTGAGGAGGTTGAGAGGTGGGGAAGCAGAAGATGAAGTCAAATAGGTAATGGGACAAGGAGAGCTCATTGGGCCTGTGTGGACTTTGGGTTTTATTCTGAGTGAAATAGACAGACAGCGTATTGACCTCTAATTGAGGTCTTCCCTGGACAGCTCTGACTGCTAGGTTGAGGATAGGCTGTGGGTAATAAGGAACGTAATGGTGCGAGAAATGAATGAGGGCAGAGTGGGAGGCAGTGGAACCCAGCTAAGTAAGATTCCATAATGGATTGGATGTGGGGAGTGAGAACATTGAGGAGTCAAGAAAGACTCCGAGGAATTTAAGTCTGAGCAACTTGGAAAAATGAACTGATCATCAACTCAAATGGGGAAGGTTACAAATTTTGGCAGAAAGTCAGGAACTAAATTTTGGATGCCTTACATTTGAGATTTCTTTTTTGACATCCTGGTGGAGATGTCAAATAGACAGTTGAATATATAAAACTCTGGCCAAAAAATTGTATCCAGATATACACATTTGTTGGTTATCGGTATACAGATAATAACAAAAGCCATGAATCTAAAGAATTTACAAGTAATAAATTGGAGTTAAAAGGTTGTCATTCTAATTGGTCAGATGATCTTAAACATTAAAATTATATAAAGTGCCAAATATACATAGGGATTATTTTTAATATAAAATATTGTATCTTGGCTTTGATTCCCTCAAATATTTTTATCTAGTTCTTTATCCTCTGCATATGAAAAAATATCCTACTGAAAAAGATTTATCATCTCAGTGAAAAGAGGTTGTCCAGAATACAGGTTATAAAAACTTGAACCTGCTGGGATGCTGAGACATATAAATATCTTTTCCATTTAATTCTACAGTTTTTTGAATCTGATGCATTTTTTTAAATATGGGACAAAATGATGGCTACTTAAAATGATAACAGATTGGATTTGGGTATTTCACTTGATGTCACAGCTCTTGAGGTTGTCACAACCTCTTGCTGAGGTTGTTCAGCAAATAGGTAGATGACAATGGCATTTATTGAAGTACAGAATGCTGGAGAAAATCAGGAGTTTTCTTCTGGATATGACTGATTCAAGATGCCGATGAGATAGTTTAAGAAAGCATTTTCCTTTTAGGAGGCCAGACCTTTGAAGAGTATTTCAGGACTAAATTAAAAATTTGTTCAGCAGCAGCAACAGTAGCACATAGAAGGTATTTATAACCATGGAATTGAATGAGATTATCTGAAGAGGGGCTAGGGAGAAAGGATGGCATCATTTCATCGTCTCTACAAAGTGAGGATATTTCAAGATTCATAGAGAGAAACCATGTCTATATGTCTCTGAACTATACCTTAGAAGAACCAGTTGGCTTGGTTGTCATGACTATTTATCTTTTCAATTGAGTTGCAACTAAATTAATTATGTAGTGATTTGTATTGAATGACTTGATTCCACTCTGACCCGTTGTTTAGTTCATCATGAATTCGAATGGACTAAAACTTGCTGATTTGGTCAGAAAAATCATTTTGATTTACTCAGATTTAAAAAAGGACTTGGGATAGCTAATATAGACTGAAATAAACATCAGTCTCTATTTAAAACACAAACCCACAAGTCACACATATCTGACGGTATATATCTATTTTTTACATTAAAAATCATAATTTAGAGGTAAAAAAATCCTAAGGAGATCATTTTCTGCCATTTACTTTTTGATGGTTTGGTGCTGTTAGTACCTTCTCAGGGGCTGGAGATTAGGAGAGAGTAAGGGAAGAATAAATAAGAAACTTGTATTTTTTTGTTGTTGTATTAATACGACTTCATTATTAGTATTTATTATAAGAAAGTCTTTCATTATAGAAATAAGAAAGAAAAAACTTATGACCTTCACCTGTGACCACTTGTGTTAGTTACCTTTCACTGCTACAGAAACCCTCTGTTGGTTTCTTACATTATGTGAGGCTCGTAGGCAGCTGCAATTCTGCTGGGCCCTGCATGTTCTCTCATTTCATGATTCACAAAGAAGAAGAAACCCCTATTGTGATTGAAGGGGAGAGGTAAACACACACACACACACACACACACACACACACAGCATTAAGCATATAATCGCTTTCAACCCATAGCAACAATTGTCCAATTTACAACACTATTGTTCACTGTTTGGATGTAGTCACTCTGACTTCTAAAACATGTCAAAATATTTCATATGTCTTAAAAAAGTAGAATCCCACTTTACGTTGTGCTGTATACTTTTGCCATTTAGCAATAGATATTGAATGTGTTTACAAATTAAAACATTCATTGTTTTTTGTTTTTCTGTGTTTCTTGAAAAACTCAAATTTTGCTTCTAAAAATATATATTGATTTTATTTCAATTTAACATGAACCTTGACATAGTTACCATTCCACATAGTTTGAGGGTCTGAGTGAAGAGTGACTAGTCCTTGCATCAGATGACCAAAGTACTGGTGCTCTCTCTGTCTCTCTCCCTCTCTCTTACACACACACACACACACACACTGACTATCACATTCCCAGAGTATAGCTCAGATTTTCTAAACCTCTGTTCTCATCTATCGTAGTATAAGGTTAAAATATCAGCCAGACAACCTTCCCGAAGCATATTTTCTGGCTGTCACCTTTAGTGACGTATTGTGGAGACAGGTTTCAGGCTCCAATTTTTTTTTGGGGGGGGGGTGACTCTGATAATAGCTACCAAAAATTATTCCAGATAGGGTGACCATATAATTTATTGACCTAACTGGGACATTTTTAAAAGTAAAAGGAAATTGATGTTAATTATTAATGTTTCAACTGGGCTGTCCTGAGCAAATCAATTTATTCCTTCGCTTCTAGAGGATATTTCACTTCCTGAAGTCTGCACGCCTCTTTGTATATGCTGTTAATCCTCACAAGAGTCATACCAGGTAGGAATTGATCATAATGGAGGAGGCTTTCCGCCTGCCCCTCCCCAGTCCTTCAGGTGACAGTCTATTTTTTGTTCCCAACTTTTTCCCCTACATTCCCCTATTTTGTTATGTATAGAAAATAATTTTAAAAAGTTTTCTTTACTTTGTTAAATAGCCCTCAAAATACATGTAGGATTAGAATTATGAAGATCTATCAGTCAATTCTTTCATGTTCCATTTCTGCAGAATTGATCTAGTCTGGCCTGTTCCGTGCTATATCTTCTGGTTCAGTTTAGTATCTATACCTCATTACACACTTGAATAGCTATTTAATCTTGCACAAACACCCATATGGTGAGGTTTGAAACCTGGCACAAGAGATAAAGGCAAGTAATTACTACCCATACTTAACATTTTATCTTCTTGCCATTTAAAAGCTTTTTATAGAAGTGCTGATAATCTGGTGATTAAATGGCCAGGTTCTCCTTTCTTCTCGTGTATTTTTATGGCCTAGACTCAACAAAAACTTAGGTTTTAAAAAGTTGCTGTTGCAATCTTATCTAAAACTTGAAGATAGTTTATCATTCTTACAGAAAAAGAACTCATATGAAATGAAAAATATGAAGTAATATTGTAGACCGAGCACTTTATTTTATTAAATATAGACTCTGCTCACAAAATGGATATGCCAAGATGAAACATGAACTATTTAAAAAAAATGGCTCAGGATGCCATGATAATGCCTTCGTATTTGCTTCTGCTGATAAAATTATTTTACTAAGGTATGTTCAAAATATCCTCTTTAATAATCATTTTGGAATGCTGTTTAATGCATGTCAGAAGTCCAGCATTAGAGTGGAAAGTGTGTTAAATGTGGAGGTAGGATATCTGTGTCACAATCTCGATTTGGACATTAATTAGCTCTGTGAACTTGCTAATAAAAAATAATTACTTCCTAAAGTCTGCATGCCTCTTTGTATATGCTGTTAATCCTCAAAAGAGTCATACCAGGTAGGAATTGATCATAATGGAGGGGGCTTTCCCCCTGCCCCTCCCCAGTCCTAGAGGTGCTCTAGGAACCAGAGGGAGGAGATGGACGTGTCACACGTATAGAGCAGTCATGGGAACTCCATGGGCAAAAGGCGCTGTTTTGGCTTTGGGTAAACAGCCCCTCTGCATGGAAGATGGCCTGGCATCACAGACAAAAGAGAATGGAGGGAAGTTTCCGGGACGTGTCTGCTCTGTTGCTAGTCCAGGACAGGAAAATCGCAGCAGGCTCAGTGGTGGCTGTGGCTGTGCTGAGAACCAGCTGGCGTGGGGAGAGGGGAGAGACACAGGCTGGTGGCTGCCACCTTGATTTTCTCTACTTCTCTGCTGAGAACCCTTCACAGCCAGAAGGCTAGGAGATTACAGCTGTGAACTGCTGAGAAGGGTCAAAGCTGAACTAAATAATGTGCTTCCCACATTTGGTTATGTACTAACTTTACCGAAAGGACAGGGAAGGGGTGTAAATATACTGGTAGGAAATTAAAAACAGGTTGTGTGTGGTTCTCACGCCTGTACTCTCAGGGCTTTGGGAGGCTGAGGTGGGAGGATGGCTTGAGACCAGGAGTTCGAGACCAGCCTGGGCAACACAGTGAGACCCCATCTCTAAAGAAAAAAAAATAACCTGGTGTGGGGGCATGTGCGTATAGTCACAACTCCTAGGGAGGCTGAGGCAGGAGGATTGCTTGACTCCAGGAATTTGAGGCTACAGTGAGCTATGATCATACCACCACACTCTAGCCTGGGCAACAGAGGGAGACCCTGTCTCAAAAAAAAAATTAAGAATATTATTTTCTAAGTTGCATAAAACATGTTGGTAATATTTAATTTTATTAAAAAATGAGATTACATTTTTTCCCAATCCATGACATTCCATTCTGGTACATTCGATTCTTTGACATACCATTCCATGACTTTTCATTCTGTAACATTCCATTCTATAATGTTCCATTCCTTTCCATTCCATTCCATAATATTCCAAATCGTGACATTCCATTCTGTATCATTCCATTCTGTAACTATTCCAAACTGCTAACTAACTTTTATAACCTCGGGGACAGGGACATGGCAAACTTGCATGTTTTCCTTTAGAAACTTTGGTATTATTAATAGTTGTCTTTGTCACACTGAGTATGTATTACTTTAGAATTGAAAAAAAAATAACACTTAAACATTCCATTTTATTTTTTTATAACAGCTTTATTGAGTTATAATTCACATATCATAGAATTCATCCATTTAAAATGTACAATTCAATGATTTTTAGTATATTCAGAGTTGTGCAACCACTACCACAATCAATTTTAGAACATTTTCATCACCCCAAAAAGAAACTGCATACCTTTTGGTCACCATGTCCCTGCCCCCCTGTTTCTCCCAGGTCTAGGCAACCACTAACCTACTTTTGTCAATAGATATGCCTGTTCTGGACATTTCAAATAAATGGGATCACACTATGTAGTCCTTTGTGACTGGCTTATTTCACTTAACATTATGTTTTCAAAGTTCACCCAGGTGGTGGCATGTGACAGGATTTCATTCCTTTTTATGGCTTAATCCATTGTGTGGACACACCACATTTTGTTTATTAGTCAGTTGATGGACATTTGGGTTGTTCCTGCTTTTGGCTATCATGAATAATGTTGCTACGAGCGTTCTTTGTGGACATATGTTTTCATTTCTCTTCGGTAGAGACCTAAGGAGTGGAATTGCTGGTCACATGGTAACTCCATATTTCACGTTTGAGGAATTGCTAGACTGATTTCTACAGCAGCTGCAGAATTTTACATTCCCACATGCAATGTATGAAGATTCCAACGTCTCCACATCCCCCCCAACACTTGCTATTATCTGTCTTTTTGCTTCCAGCCATCCTAGTGGATATACAGTGGTATCGCATGGTGATTTTGATTCGCATTTCCCTGATAACTAAAGATCTCATTTTATTTTTCATCCGACTTGGACATGACATTCAGTGTAATGAACAATTCGCATGAATCTTGGAGATTAAAACGTGAGACACTGAACACATTTTAGGTTTGCGATAGGATGCTGGGGGCTGTCAATCACATCCCCTAGAGTTCTGCATGTGCTCTTGGTCTCCACCGGGTGACTGCGGTGGCGAGTGGGAGACACACTGAGTGCATCAACACTGATGTCTGCGCTTTACATAACTCACGGTCCCACCGAGAGTATTTATTTCCCACTCTAAAATAGTTATTTTCCTTTTTGTGCTAAGGAAACACCTTGCTCAGGCTCTTCCCTCAGTTTGGAATGTCCTTGCGTCTGTTTTCTTAGACGCAGATGTCCTGTAAGCAGGCAGTGAAGACTTCCTGCAAACACTGACAGCCTCTGAGCTTGCCCTGGGACTTTTCTTCTCAGTACTCTGATAGCAGTCTACCTCTGCTTCTCCAAATAGCACTAAGTCATATATATATATTTTTTTACCTTAAATTGTAGCATGGTTTTGTTTCTGTTTTGTGTTTCTGTTCATACTTAATTGTCTGTTAGAGAGTCTGGCTCTAGGAACCTTCTGAAGGCAGGCAGGCCCCACACTGCGGCCTGCTTGCGTTTCTGTGTCCCCCGCAGAGCCTCGCTGGGCAGCCTCCGTGAACAAATGGCTGAGATGTAGAGTGCTCTGTTTTCAGTTCTCTGATAAATGTCATTTAGGGCAGCAGATAATCCTAAAATATGTGTTAAAATATATGGTGATGTGTAAAATTTTCGTCTTAAAATGACCTGTGCAAGCGCTTTACGCTTTTATACCATCACTGACATTTTCATTCTTCAGAGCCTTAAAAATTTATGTCTGAGGCTTTAATAAATATGAACATGAAGACACACGGAAGAGGCTGTTTCTGTCTTCTGCCAGCAAGAAGCAGAGAGAGCATATTTATGTGCTGCATCCAGGATATTCCCACCATTTGTGTTATTCCTGTGAGGAGAAGGCCGGGGCGTCGTCTAGTGTTGCTTTTTCTTTTTCCGCTTTGGTTGGCGCCCAGGTTTCACCTATCACTCTGGAAGCTTCTTTGCATGTTCAGTGCATGATCTCTTAGACGTGAAGAAGGCAGCTTGATATTTCTTCTTTTCTTTATGAACATGCTTAATTTTCTTGCTTCTCCTTTTTCTCTTCCTTTAGTGTTTCCCCATGCAACTCCACGCAGGTGTCCTGGTCTCTGGTGGCACAGTCTGAGATGAGTTCACTGTTAGCAGAAAGATTACTGACCTTCACATCCTCCTTATATTTAGAAAGTACAGTGGTCCAAAGGGGTCCTTTGCTGAGGGTTCAGTCTTAAACACACCAATAATCAGAAGATATTTTTGACAGTCACACTCCTCTAGAGTACTTTATGCTTTGCTTGGTATGTCCTTTTATTGACTTAAATGATTCATTCACCAGCTCCAAAATACTTTTATAGATTCTCACCAGAAAATCCACATTAGACTCTTGTTTTAGGAAAACAACAGTGTCTTTGCCAATGAAGCGGGAGCTACCGTGTATTAAACAAACTCTCCAGCATAAGTCACTTCCCTTGGACTTACTCACACAATAATGCAGGAGTTCTTTTTATCATTATTGTTTGGGATCGTCATAACCAAAATTTGTATCCAACCTTGGTAATTAATTGAATCCTGGATACTGCAATTTAGGAAAGTCAAAATTCTGTTCAGGCCTTTTCAACATCATTATTAAACTTATCTTCTTTCCATCTTCCCTCTTTGGCCCTTTTCCTACTGAGAACTCCATTTTCCCGTCTCACCGTTTTTGGGAGTAATTTGCATCTTCTATTAATTATCCTGAGGCTAATTCATCTTGGGACTTCTGGGCTTTCTGTCTGACAGGTTCATTTGTGCATGTTCTTTTGCAGTCTTCGCAGATTTATCTAAATTTGAGCCGTTCCATCATCCTTCTTTCGATCACAAACATCAAATGAGAGTGGACGTATTCATCTGCTCTTATATTAATGCCAGGAAATTTTGCTCTAACTTGTTTAGCACTCTTAACATAATTTTTCATGTGTGTGTTAACACCTTAAACGTTTCTTGAGCTTCTTCTAGCAGTAAATACAAACTAAACATTCTGTTTTATATGCCTGTTCTACTATTTTCTTAGTTATAATCTCTGGTGCTTTAAAGTAGTGTTTCCTCTGGATTAATAAACAGTGTCACAAAGGACATGGAATAGCAATAGGAGGATTTATTTTTCTTCATCTTCCGTTTCCACAATGATCTTCTAGCAATCAGTCTTTTTGCTTGTCTGATTCTCTCAGATACCTTTTTTTTTTTTTTTTGCCTTTTTCAAACACATATCAATGGACCTGCGAGAGGGTCAGAGTTGTCGCTTCCACCTTTCTGGTCGACTCCTGCTCAGCATCAGCCATCAGGGTGAGACCTCAGAAGGGAGGACGTCTGCCCTCCTCACCCTACCCCTCGGCCATGGTCACCTCCTGGCAGTCCCCTTCCTGGGGTTGGCAGATTTAGCAAATAAAAACATGGGACATTCAGTTAAATTCAAATTTCAGATAAACAACAGCTTTTATTTTTAAGTGTATGTCCCAAGTATTGTATGATTTCCTGAAACTCAAATGTAACTAGGCAGCCTGTGTTTAATCTAGCAAACTCCCCCTTTGTCTCCTGTCTCCAAGACTTGAGATTACAGTAATGTCCCTGGGGATGATTAGGACTGATCTGTGCAATTTATGCTAAGATCATTGAAGTATGATTTAGCATTGACTATAGTCTCCAGTTGGGTACTAATTTCCTAGGGCTGTTGTCACAAAGTGCCACCAACTAAATGGCTTAGAACAACAGAATTTATTATTTCATAGTTCTGGAGGCTGGAAGTCCAAGGTCAAATTGTCACCTGAACCGTGCTCCCTCTGAAGATTTTAGGGAGAGATCTGTCCCAGGCCTCTCTCCTAACTGCTGGTGGTTCCTTGGCTGGAGGCAGCATCACTCCAGTCCTCACACTGAGCTCTTCCTGGGTACAGGTCTGTCTCTTCGCAGGGCCTTCTTTTTTTTTTAAATAAGGACATCAGTTATTATATTGGATTAAGGGCTACCCAACCCCACTCCAATGTGACTTCATCTTAACCAGTGGCATCTACAGTAACCTCCTTTCAAATTAGGTTACATTATCAGGTATTGGGGTTAGGACTTCAACATTTTCAGGGTCATAATTCAATCCATGACATATGAAGACAGAGAAGTTTTAATGATATTGAGAAATTTTCATATGTGAAGTGAATAAAGCCTATCAAATTATATTAATCTATTTAATTAACATATTTTCTGGCATCTCAGTTATTTGCTGAATTTTCAACCACCCAATCTGCATACATGAGCTTTATAGTCTATAAGGAAAGACAAAAACTAATAATTACTTGAATTATTGATTCCTTACAACTGTAACTATAATTGATATGGTAAAGAAACATAGGGTGTTATAAAAACATAGGTACTTGGGAGGATTAGTGGTCAAAGAATCTCAGGTATTTTTGTAAGAAAATAAAAACTAGAGCTGTTTCCATTTTGGAAAAATACATTAATAGTGCACACATTGGTTTATGTAAAAAATAAATAGGACATATAATTATGTAAAAAGTGAATGGTGGATACAAGCTGTCTCACAAGCTTTGGGTATAATATATTCACTTAAAAATACTCCCAATTAATTACTTATGCATCCCTTGCTTTCAATGACTTCCCATGGCACTTAGCATAAAATCTAAACTCCTAGATTTGGCCTGAAAGTTCTCCCTTTATAGTTCTTGTCTCCATTTTCAACCTGATCTCCAATTGTAGTCCTTCCACTCTTAGTAGCTTGCTATTCTCTGGCTACGCTATTCTTCTTTCCATTCATCTAATATACCAAGCTCGTTCTGGCCTCAGGACCTTTGCACTTGCTGCTTCCTTTATGTCAAATCTGTCCACACCGATCTTGGACAGGGCACATCTGTGACAACTAAGATAGCTCTCCATGCCAAACCCACTCCCCTTTGTATTGCATTTTTATTGGTTTTGCAGTAGTTGCAGTGTCTGAAATTGTCTACCTTTTAAAAGCTATCTTTTTACTTTCTGTCTTTCTCCAACAGAATGGTAGCACTATGATGGCTAGCACTGGGAATGCAATTAGATGGGGGAACTCATTTTCCAGAAGGTTCATCTATTCAACAAACGTATTTTCCTGACATGATGTTTAAGACTTTGATGAAAGGTTGTAAGAGGAAACATTATGAAAACTAGACCAAAAATATGTCGAAAAGATAAGAGAGTGGTTATCTCACCAATGACGATCCCGGCCCTACCAGACTTAGAACTTCACAGGTGAGAACCTGGTTAAGACTCTTCTGGGATTCAATGCAATTGTGTTGAATGGATGAGGGAAGGAAGGAAGGAAGGGAGGGAGGGAGGGAGGAAGGAAGGTAGGTAGGTGTTTATAATCTCTAGGGTCAATAAGTTCAGTATTTTCTTCTTGAAATCTGATTGAAATCACCCTTCCCCGTTCCCATTCATTTTAGAACCCTTCATTCTTCCTCCGTCTAAATACTTTTAACCTCTGTCTAAAGTCCTTCCAAACCACGAGAATCTAGAGAGAATGAACAATGTGCTTTTCTATACTAAACGAGCCTCTGTTCTGCTGTAAGAACTAATCCTGAAAGATAATATTTCTGCTTAAGAGTTAAGACAGCATTTATTTCAAATCATTGTTTCAGACTAATTCATAAACTCTTTTCTCGGGAGACCTTTTGTCAATCAAACAAAGACAAGAAAAGTTCTCCAGGAGGCAGTAGAAAAGTTTGTGCCCATGTTATGTTTACAGTCTGACAAAAGCTCCGTGCATACATCCCGAGAATCTGTTTGATTTCCTTCTCTTTTTCTTATTCACTGAAACCTAAATATTTAACGTGCGAGATTCCATTCACATAAAAGTGGCTCAGTGCCAACTCTGAGTTAGTGCCGTGCCTGAGGACATGAACAAACCATTTCAAACTATGGAGAGTTATGTCTACACGATGTTGCCAGTACCAGCGGTCATAATCAATGGATTTTTGTTTTATTTTAGTACTTATACCAACATCTGCTATATCCTCATAATAAAAATGGATGTTTTTTTTCAAACTGTATTTTATTATCTATTCAGCTTTGTGTTTTGAAGATCAATATTGTTGCACACTTGACTGCATTTCATCGTTACCAGTCAGTTTTCCCCATAGGCTCTTTTTAATTTGCTGAAATTAGCTGCAATCAGAGCTTCTTATTCTTGTCTATAAAGCCCACATTTAAATTAAAAATGAGTTCTTCCCCCAAAACAGTTCACTGCTCCTGGCTATGTTCTGCTCACTATCAATACACATGCATGTATACACACACAAACACACACACAAACACACACACACACACACACACACAGGAAAAGTACCCCAGGCAGACAAATGAAAAGTTAAAGTGGGGAAAATGGATCATGGTATATTTCATAAACATAACAATTTCATAATCTTATAGATATTATACATCAGGTTGTGTGAAAGTTGGGTAAATGGAGACTTATATGAGCCTAATGTAATTACATTCTGATGTTGCTGCATAAGGAATCTCTATTGTATTTTTCTCTTGGCATCTATGGGCTTGTTTTACTTTTATTTAACTTTAAAAAAGATAAAAGGAAGGAAATATTTAGTATTTTATACTCTTTTAATCTTGGTTCACACCTCATTTAGATAGATAAAATGACTTTCTTCATATTTAAGTTCAACAGTAGGAAGTTTGACTAAGAAACTCTATTTTAAAAGCCTTTGATTTCTAAACTTAAAATATTTCTTATACCTTTGTAGCATAGACTATTTGCTTTGCTTCTAATTAGGCTTTTCAGCGTGATCGGTGTCTAACCAATTGTGTTCTAAATGTATTTAAACACTTACATTGGAAACATTTAGCCTTTTCAACATTTAATTTATCTAAACATATTTATTTGACAATATGTCTTGTCTATAGCTACCTGTAATTCGTTTCCAAACTTTAATATAAAACTTTAAACATATTTCTTTTTTACCTAAATTTAATTATGGGAGAAAATATGTACATTTTCTCTATATTATTTCAATGTACATGTTAACCTTTGTTCATTGATCAGAGACAAGAAATGCCAGCTTCAAAGAATAATCTTTTACAAGAAAGTGAAAACAGAAGAAAAAACCACATGTAAGCTTAACTAGTGGATTCACTACCATAAATGATAACAAACTATATTTATTACTATTTTGAAATGGCAATTATGCCAATTTTAGTAGTAATTTATAAAGCTTATGTCAAAAGCATGGCATCAACAATTTTTAAGGAAAGGTCCTTGAAAAAATAAATTAGAATTCCAATGAGACTGATATTCATAGAATCAGGTGACATGCAGCTCATCTAGAATTCATTTGAGAAATGGCTTTTGCTGTTGACATTTACTTAGATGACACTGTAGAGTGCCTTTTAGGGTGAGAAGCACTTTTTGGCTAATCATGGATGCTGGTTGTCATCACCATGAGATGCTACTCCTGGTTGTTAAGTTGCCATCTACTTTGATGACTCTTGTTTTCATACATGTAGTTGACATGATCATACTAAAGTGAAGTCCTATATGTAAAGCAGTTTTATGAGAATAATTGTTGCTAACATTTATTGAGCACTTGAGATAGACACTATATAACTTCATTTATCTCTCTCACCCATTCTGTGTGATAGCGTCTCCCATGTTGTGTTTGGTGACCACAGAGTGGTGACATTAACTTTGCTATGGGTTGTATATATACAGATGCTGAAATTTAGATTAGTCTGAATATAAAGTCAGTAGGTGTAAATATTAATATTAGCCTGCACGTGCTTGAAGTGATGACTAAATGAAGTATGCTTGTACTATTTTCTTGGTTTAATATCATAGTGCCTTGCTTATGGTAGTTGTTATATAAATATTTTTTGAGTGTATGAGGAGAATTTAAAAAAGCTAAAATTTCATATAAGGGAAGAGCCACTAGGTTTGGCTTTGTAACCAAGTTTGAATCTACCACTTACTTGTCAGCTATATGACATTGGAAATGTAAACTTACCTGTTGAAGCTTCAATTTGTGCATATATTGGCATATTAATACTTATTAATGGCCAGATTTAGTCATTCTCATTGTACTTTTCATTTTCAAACTCTTAAAATTATTTACGTTTATGCCTGTCCTAGAAGATGATGAGATTTTGCAGAATAGAGACTGTCTTATTTACCTATATAATTTAGAATCTAGGCAGTCTCTGATACTTGGCAGGCACTTAGTAAATATTAATGAAATTAAGAGTTTAATTAATTTTGTTTACCTAAATTCAAAAAAAAATTTTTTTTTAAAGAGACACAGTCTATCTCTGTTGCCCAAGCTGGAGTGCAGTGGCATAATCATAGCTCACTGTAACCTCAAACTCCTGGGCTCAAGTTATCCTCCTGCCTCAGCCGCTTGGGTAGCTGGGACTACAGGTATGCCACCATGCATGGCTAATTTTTAAAATTTTTTTGTAAAGATGGATTCTAGCTATGTTGCCCAGGCTGGTCTTGAACTCCTGGCCTCAAGAGATCCTCCTACCTCGGCCTCCCAGGTGCTGGGATTACTTACAGATGTGAGCAACTGCACCCAGTCTCAAGTATTTTTAATTTACATCTGTCCCATCTTAATGATTGCTGTAAATGTATTTTCCTATCCACTGACCTGTAAAGCAAAGCTATACAGTAAAGATCATATTTGGTATACCTGAAACAACATTGTCTGGGCTATTCAAAGTCTTTATGTTTTTGGTCTATAGATCAAAAGAGCATGGCCCATTACCCAAGACAAATTGTCTATATAAAAAATGTGATAGAATAACGAGAAATTTTATGGAAGTGTTCAGTAATCATCTTTCTTTTTCACCTTACTTTTCACCCCATTATAACCAATAAGTGTCTATTATGTTTTGCTGAGTCAGACATTTTCAGGCTTTAATGACCGTTATAAAAGAGGCAACAATACATAAGAGAACAAACATTGGAGAGCTGAAGTTCAATAAAAAGCGGAGTTGTTGCTAAGTGGAAAAAAAAATACCCAAAGGCAGGACATTCCTTCAAATTCAATACCAGGCATTATGTTCCATTTCATGTTGGCGTTTTAAGGCAATCTTTCAGCCAGGAGCAGGCACATCATTGAGCCTGCAGACATGTCTCATTTTAAAAATGACTGTCACTATTGGTGGCTGTTCTTTTTTATCTGGAAAATCTGAATTTACCTAGAAGAACACCATTGTTATAAATAACCCTGTTTGGTGTGGAATGTCTGGTTGGAAGGAAGGAAGGAAGGAAAAAAAGAAGGCAGGCGCTTTTTATTCTCGTTTCATTTTATCATGCTTAAAATAAATAATTTGACGTGTGTCTTTGCAGGCAGTGGTTTGGGCCTTTAAAAACACTTGCATGCCTCCCTACACCTTCGTTCACATGCTAGCTCTGTCTCTTGTCTTCTCTCCTCTGGAAGATTCTTACAGCTTCTGGCTGGCATCTTTGCTTCCTCTCACCACCAGAGTCACCCTTCTAGACCATCTGTGTGTGAGGCTCTCTGTGGCTGCGGGCTGCTGCCACTCTGCCTCCGTCTCCTAGTATCTGCCTTTGCTCATTTTGTTCTGGCCAGAGGGGCTGCTCCTTGAACACACTCAGCAAGCTCCCAGAGAAAACGCTTCCCCAGATGAGTGCATGACTTGCTATCTCAATATTTTTAGGGTCTGGTGCAGTTAAGCCATGAGGAGGCCTTCTTGGGCTATCGTGTGCATCAGAGTTTGCAAACTACGGCCCGCAGGTCAAATCCCACTGCCTGGTTTTTTTATGGCCTGTGAACTATGGATGGTTTTTATATTTTCAAACAGTTGGAAAATAGTTTGTAACACATGAAAATTTTATGAAATTCCAATAAAATAAAATTTTATTGGAGCATAGTCACAGTCATTCATTTACTTATTGGCTATTTCTGCTTTTGTACTACGACATAGCATTGAATAGTGGGGATACAGACTGTATGGCTGGCAGAGCCTAAAATATTTATTATACTATCTGGCCCTTTACAGAGAAAACATGTGGACCCCTGATATATATAGTATCTACAGTTTAATTACATATATTATTCCATTGTATAAATAAATCCCAATTTTTAAAAATCCATTTTACTATTAATGGACATTTTTATTGTGTCTAGTTTTGGACTATCATATATAGTGCTACTGTGAACATTCTTGTACACATCTTTTGGTGCACATATGTATGCACTTCTACTAAATAAATATCTAGAGGTGGAAGTGTTAAATCATAAGGTATGCAAATCAGCTTTGGTAGATCCTGCCAACCAGCTTTCCAAAGTGGTTGTACCAATTTCACTCTCACTAGAAATGTGTGAGCGTTCCAGTTACTCCATCTACATGCTTGCCAGTTCTTGATTTTTCCATTTTTTAAACTTTAGTTATTCTGTCTAAGTCTTCTCCCTAGAATGTGATCTTCATGAGAACAGGGACTTTTTATATTTAATTAATTACTATATCCATAAGTGCTTGAAACTGCAAGTGTTCCCCTAGTGTTGAATGAATGAATGCTTGAGTGGTAAAGCTGTAGGGAAAAGCACAAACTTCCTTCCAGAGCCTGAAGTCCTTTATCTGCTGGCCCTGACTTACCCTGTGCTGGGTTGTCAGATCTCTCCATACCTTTGCAATAGCATCGGAATCTTTATACCATGGATTATATATTTTTTCAATAAACCTTTATTTATTCATGCTCATATTTAGAATGATATGTTTTTAATGTACATTTCTTGTTCCTACTATTAGGATCAGGGTTTCTCAACCTTGACAGTATTAACATTTTGGGCCAGATAAATGTTGGTTGTGTGGGGCTGTCCTTGTCCTGTGCGCCGTAGAATGCTGAGCAGCATCCGTGGCCTCTACCCACTAGATGCCGGTAGCACTACCTCCTACCCTCTTCCCTCCACCCCACAGTGGTGACAACCAAAAATGTCTCCAGACATCACCAAATGTCCCCTGGAAGGCAAATTTATTCCCAACTGAGAACCACTTTGCTAGATAATGAGCTACAGAAGGGTAAATGTTGTATCAACTCTCCCTCCCAAGTTTAGCATCGAGTTTTATTTACGGTAAATGCTTCAACTATTAAAGGTTTAGTCGATTTTCTCCTTGCTGTATATCATAATCGCTTGGAATGGTTTGAAGACCGACAGGTTCCAGACCAACCCAAACTCTATGAAATCTAAGCCTCCGGAGCAGGCCAAGGAATCTATAGAGGTAAAAGGCTTCCAGGTCATTCCATGGAGCAGCTTAGTCTGAACATGATTGCTTCCCATGCATGCTGGCTATTGATTGACAAATAATTTAATCTGAATGTCAGAGCATGCCATGCATTTACATGTAGGTACAAAGTTTTCCCCTTTAATAAATGGAGATGCAAGTTTCATTCTATCAGTTTACTATCTGAAAAATATATTCAACCTATGAATACTGTGTTGATCTAGGAAATCTCTAGTGCTTACATTTAAGAGTCCTTATTCTTAAGATCTTTACTTTGTTTTGAAACATATCTGCTGGTGCAACTATGTTTCATGTTTCTAACTTTCTGTGAGAAATGCCAGGAAAGATGAATTTTGTTAATTATACTGTCTTCACACTGTTGTATTCACTTTTGGGGATAAAATTGTAATAGTAATCAGAACAGATGGTAATGAAAAAGAGTGACTTCTTAAAAAATAAAAGAAGGAGTTAATTTATGTGTGCTTCTCTCTCAACTTTAAACGGTAAAATCAACAATATAAAGCACAAAAGAGATTGTATTTTGCAACTACATTTTTTTAAGTGATGTATACATTCGGCTGGTGAAATTGTATTTTTTTGCAATGGAAAGACAAATGTCATATTTAACTTATAGTTTTTATTGATTCTGGGATAGTTTATTTTTAGGCTTTTGTGTATTTCCGTAGATTTATCAAGTAAAAAAATATTTTTACTTACTGTCACAAACTGCAATACTGATAGTATAATGTGAATTTTCTTTTATAAAAATCTTGGAGCACCTGAAAGCAGCTACCTGAAAGGGGACAGAAGATAGCTGCTCATTTTTCATTTTTCTCCCCCTGACACAAATTTTCTGTTTGCTCCCCTTCTTTAAAGGTCATTGCCACACACCCACAAAACAACCCTGAACGATTATTAAATTATAGGTCTCCTTCATTGTGTACATTTGATCTATTGCAGACTAAAATTGAATTTCAAGCCTATTATGGAAACATCTCAATTTTTTAAAATCTGTGATATATGCTGCTAGCTACTCACCCAATATAGACTTACTCCTTCTTTCATACAGCTAGAACTTGGTATTTTTCAGAGTGCTTATGAGTCCATCTTAAAATAAACAACGCCATAGAGCTGGTTGTGATGGTGTGCACCTGTAGTCCTAGCTACTTGGGAGGCTGAGGCAGGAGGATCACTTGAGCCCAGGAGTTCGAGACTGCAGTGAGCTATGATCCAACCACTGCACTTCATCCTGGGTGACAGAGTGAGACTCTGTCTCTAAAAAAATTTTTAGAAGAACCCCGAATCCTACGTATCCCTTGCAGCTATAACAGGACACAATATTTTTTTTATTTCAGCATATTATGGGGGTACAAATGTTAAGGTTACGTAT
>VBSM01000483.1:28618853-28648463 GCA_008086735.1 Cheirogaleus medius
GCTCCTGGATTCCACAAATACCTCCAGCCCCTCCTATTTCTCAATGACCACCAAGGCCGCCCCAGCTCTTCCCACCAAAAGTCCCTAGCCCACCCCAAACGGTATATAAGGCCTCACGCCCTTCAAACGGAGGCGACTTCTGGGGCCCCCCTCTCTTGGGGCCCCAGAACCTCGTCCAGGAGTGTATAATAAAGCCATATGGTTTGGCCCCCACTCTTTCTCTCTCTCTGTCTGTCTTTTCTTTTCGCTGCCGCCGAAAAACCTTACATACACAATATTCAATCTTATAAACAAACACTATTTAAAGTAGTCTTTATTCTTGGGCACCAAGGTTGTTCACTGGAATTTATTTTGTTTTCTGTGGGCATCAGCTCCACCTCCAATCTTCCCCACAAGTGGGACACTTAACTTTGATCAAACACCCACGACAAAGAGGAGTTCCTTGACCTCTGCTTATGGATAGAGAAGTATTGCTAAATCAGCTCCAGAAGATCCTTCAAAAATGCTTAAGAAAATCTTTCCTGAGGAGCAGAGCAATGGTTTCTGGAACCTCTTACTGTACATGTTGCTGCTGCTGCATTAAATGCGTGTGTGTGTCTGTGTGCGTGTGCGTGTGTGTGTGCATGTGTGTGTCTGTGTGCATGTGTGTCTGTGTGCATGTGTGTCTGTGTGCGTGTGTGTGTCTGTGTGCGTGCGTGTGTGTACACATGTGTAGTATAGCTGGGGAGAAAGCAATAAAAATTCCTTCTTTTTAAACCCACATGGGCCACCCAGCATGCATGTTTTATACTCTCCATGGGGTACTGTGGCCGTGCTGTTATATAAGTATCAATTTATTTGACATTCCCATAGCATACAAACTGACATTTATTCTCCCAGAACAGCAATTGGGTTTGAGGCTGGATAGTCTACTAATGTAATGCATTCACATGCATACCAGCTTGTTTACTTTGTTTTACTAAATGTATCATGGTGACACCTGATTTTCTAAGAATCATGATTTCAAAGTACATGTCTTGTATGAAGTAGTTTATTTGCAGTAAGAACCCACATTCCATTACTGCAAACACCAAAGAAACCATATTGCATAATGGGGAGCTCTCCTTGGGTTTGAAGACCAGTTTTGCCAATTAGGTATTATTGTCTAAACTGTGGCCTGAAGAAGGTCATTTAATCAGAATGGAGTGGTTTACCTTTTCAAATCCTCACTTTTCTCATGTAAAAAATAACTTACATCTTTCCTCATTGCCATCCAAGGATCCACAACAGGCCAAATGAGATTGTTTCAAGTTATCCATTACGTACTTAGGGAAGGTGGCAGAAACCCAGAGTCCTGAGAACAGGAGTTAGCTGCTCATCTTTCTAGCTTAGATACCAAGTCCTTTGTAACACCCTCCTCCCCTCTGGGTTTGCACGGCATCTCCCTCAGCCACAGACAAGGTTACCTGATTCTGCCAGAGCTCCGTAAGGGGTGGGGATTTTGTGTCTTAAATCCCCAGCATTGAATAGAGCGCCTGATACACCATAGGTCTCAGTTAGGGATTGTGAATTGAATTTTTAAGTGCAGTGCCTTGAAAAGGGCTTATAAATGCAAGACACTTTGTAATAATGCCTGTGTTGGGCTATGCAGGTACAAAGTTCTTTTACATATATTATTCCCTCTCTCTTATTTGATCTTCCCAGTAATCCTATAAAAGCAGATATTAGTATCTTCCTTTTATAGCGAGGACTCAGTGTGAGATGGGTTTGGGGGGAAGAAACGAAGAAACTATTAAAAGTACCCTTCTCAGTTTATGTGACCTTATGAAAAGAAGTCTCTCGGTTACTGAGTGTAGGATAGTGCCTCTCCCAGACCGGCTAGACGGAGGCACGTTCAGGGCTCATTTCTTTAGCATCATGGAAGTTTAATCATCATCCAGTACATACTCATCTTTAAACATCTCAGCCAACTCCTCGGAAAGATGAATTTAAAAATTTAGTGCACTCCTTTTAGAAAAATGAAAGCCATATTCTCTTATTATAATAAAATGTTTTAATGTATGGTTCTTGTTTAGAACTTGCTCTCCCCACACTGGTGGTTTCAGCTTAATTTTGTATCTCTTTTATCCGTAGTCTCTTTACCTTTAAACGATCTTTTATCTTTCCTGAAAACAGCTGACAGTACTGTTTTTCAGTTCAGGACGTTTTCATAATTACATTTTTAGCCTTGAGGGAAAAATTGTATACCTCATCAAATCCTCTGGCTCTGTAACTGAGTAACGTTAACTTGCTGCTATTATAACTTAATTGTGAATTAGGAAAAATAAAACTGCCTTATGACTTCTAACAATGTTAAATTCTATTTAAATGGAAGCATTTTATACAGTGTGGTGATGTTATGGTAAGTCAATTGCATGGACTCCCCAGTGTTTAGCTCCAGGGAGAGGGCTGGATGCACTAAACCAATCTCAGCCAACACCTATCTAATCAGGTTACCTCTTCTGATACAAAACTGTTCCTCAAAGTGACAATACAGTACTGTTTTTTTTTTTTTTTACAATGATCTTTTGTTTGTAAATGGAAGACTTTTCAGTAATGAGTTTTAGCTGGGCTATTTTCTCACACTTTGCGTGCCAGCTGGGTTTGGTGAAGAGCTGTAACCGGGGCTGGCTCAGGTAGTCCTGCCAAGGAGCTGCCACGATTCTTCCCTCTGGCAAATAAGCTACCAGACGGATACATATGGAAAAGCTTCTGTCGATTTTGGTATTCATCAAGCTTCTTTCTCTTTTTGCAATAGTTGTGATTCATATTGGGCTGATTGTTGCATTGAGTCAGTCATTTTTCCTTCTGAGAGGCAAAAAGAGTATTGCTGAATGTGTTCACAGAAGGAATTCTGACTCCTACGTTTACTTATCTGTAAGTGCAGAGCATTGGAGGCACTTTGCAGTCTGAGTCACGCTCAGCTGATGTTCTCTGCTCCGTTGCGTCTCCCCGTAAGTCTAACGTTTCAGTCAAACCGGAATCCTAGTTATTCTGTCAACATGTCTCGGGTGCCAGCCCACCCTGCCTTTCCTCCTGCCCCTCCCTCTCCAGAACGTCCCCCTCGCCTCATTTTTCCATGTCCAGCCCCATTGTTAGACTCTGATAAAAGACCAATATGGTAGGATCTGGTAAAATAGTTCCTCTTGAGGGCAGGCCTTGTTAAAAATAAATGAAACAAAAACCTCTCAGAACACTCTGGGTGTCTTTCAAAATGGCTGTTTTTCTACTCTCCCTGCCAGAGCATGAGGGGCTTTGCTATGGTCTGACTGTCTGTGTCCCCTCAGAATTCAAGTGTTGAAATTCAATCCCCAACGTGATGGTGTTAAGAGCTGGGACCTTTAGGGGTTGACAAAGTCATGAGGGCTTCATCCTGGTAAATGGGGTTAGTGCTCTTATGAAAGAGGCTTGAGGGAATCCGTTTGCCTTTCCATCATGTGAGGATGCAGAAAGAAGGTGACATCTTTGAAGCACGGAGCAAGCCCTCATTAGACACTGAATCTGCTGATGCTTTGTCTTGGATTTCCCAGTCTCCAGAACTGTGAGCAATAATTTCTATTATTTATATATTACCAAGTCTAAGGTATTTCATTATAGCAACCCTAACAGACTAAGATAGGGTTTTTCCTCCAATGTTTACTGTGAGAACCTGGTAGGGCTGTTGGAGATACAATTCAGAAGAGGGTGGAGACCCCTTAAGATTTTAAATCCCAAAATTGTCCGAATTGAGCCTCTAGCAATTTATAAATTACAGTCAAGGTTTTCTACACCAGTACACCGTGGGTTCCCATGGAGGTTTCTGCTGTGGTAAGTGGCAATTCTCTGTGTCTGCTAGTCTGCCTCTTCAATTTTGGGGGCAGCAGTTTGCCCTGTGAACTCAATTCTCTGAGAAATCTAAGAAGTGTTTGTTGATTTTCAATTTGTTCAGCCTTTTACTTGTTGTTAGGAGAGAGTGATGATTTCCTGTCTCCTCACATGCCAGTCTGTAAACTGGAAGTCAATCTCTGACTTTTTTAATTGAAAGATTAGATGATTTACATTTACTGTAATTATTGTTACAGTAAGTCTACCATCTTGGATGGTAGTCTACCATCTTGCTATTTGTTTTCTATGTGTGTCATCTTTTCTTTGTTTTTGTTCTCCTCTTCCTTATTTTCTGCTTTAGTTTTGATTATCTTCTAGTATTCTATTTTATGTCCACTCATGGCTAATCAGCTATACCTCTTTATTTTTAAAGTGGTAGCTCTAGGGTTTATAATATATATCTTTAACTTAACACAGTCTACCTTCAAATAAAATTATACCATTATGCCATTTTATGTGTAAGAAACTTACAATAGTAGTTCTACCTTTTTGTTGCAGATACCATCTTAGGTTAAATTAAGTATTTAAATATTTATATATTTTTAATGGTAGAAAATGATTCTTTCTCTAAAAGGGAACAGAAACTAAAAAATGAAAAAGTAGTATATCAAAATCTAGCACTTAAATTTGAAATCTAAATATAGACTATCATAAAGTTATGTAACATAGAATATAATATATTAAGAATAAAATATATTAGAGATCATAGAATACATTCGTACACCATAAATTTTTAATTTGTACACCATACAATTTTTAATTGTATGATTAGTATTTTCATGATTCTTTTTGCTTTGTTTTGTTTTGAAGATAGGGCCTTGCTTTGTTTCCCTGGGTAAGGTGCTGTGGCATCATCGTAGCTCCCTACAACCTTGAACTCCTGGGCTCAAGTGATTCTCCTGCCTCAGCCTCCCGAGTAGTTGGGAGTACAGGCGTGCACCACCATGCTCGGCCAATTTTTCTATTTTTTGTAAAGATGGGGTCTCACTCTTGCTCAGGCTGATCTCAAACTCCTGGCTTCAAGCAATCCTCCCAAGTCAGTCTCCCAGAGTGCTAGAATTATAGGTGTGAGCCACTGTACCAGGCAATATTTTCATGATTTTTTTCACTCAAATTTAATACAGCTTATATTTCAACAAGCACGTTTCAACTTCAGTTTCTGTTTCATAGGAATAATATTTTATTACTCTAAAATATTATTTGCATTCCAAATATTTTTGAGGTCTCATACTTATTTTACCTTTAAAAAATTATTCAAAAACAGGATGTTCTTACCATGTAGTGTCAGTATAAAATTTTCCAAGTAATTTTATATTCAGAGTATATGGGGAAAAATGTTAATATTGGATTGACACTTTTATCTTAGTCTCAAGTAGCCTGCTTAAATTTTACTGAATAAGAATGATATTCTTTCCACAAACTGAAGAAAATGTTCCCACAAATTCCAATCTGCAGTCTATCCTGTGGACATTGTTATGATATTAAATCAAAACATTATAAATTGCATTCCCACTACCACTTCTTGTGCTTAATATGGCATTGTTTTTGATCTGTAATCTAGATTTTCTTTCTCCAAGTATCTGATATTTTATCTAAATGTTTGCTGAGAAATGCTTTATTATGTTGGAAAAAGATGAAATAAAGCTATAGAAATGCAAAGAATCTGGGGAAAAAAAACAATAGAAGTACTTGTTAGTTTAGATTTCTGCAAGGAAGAACCCAAAGTACAAATGTGTGCTGCAAAATGTAAAATAATGCTCCAAGAAATGTACGAGCATTTTAACTTTTTTTAAAAAAATGAAGTTAAAAAAATGAATTTAAGACTTGGGGTTGTTGAATATCTTATGCAGCATTGTAAAATGAGTTGTATGAAATAGCAAACGATAAAATAGATTTGTTCCTTGATTCTTAAACTAAAGAAAGGTAAAGAACTCACCAAATTTCACACTGTAATCTAAGGCTATAGCTCAGTTTTTATTTTTTTTTTACAAATTCTCCTGTCTTTCACTTTGCTCATAGGTTGGACAACTTTTTCAGAGCAGTCTGGGTTAATCTCTGTAACACTGTAGTTTTCAGAGATCGCCAATTCATTAGCTTTTAAGAGGGACTAATTTTATCCCTCTTTTATCACCTGATTTATTGAAAAGTCTACTATTTCAACAAAACCATGACCATGTATATAGTGGCATATTTGTCAACTCCGGCCTTGGAAAATACCTGTTCTTTAATTCTTCTATGTCTCCGTCTACCAGCCTTTCATGTTCCCCTGCATGGCTTTATCCAAAATCTCCTGACTCTGTCTTGAGACCTCAAAAATAACCTCCCCATTTTCTCTCCTCCTCAGTCTCACCCCCCTTTGTCCTCAGATGACTTTGCTTTCACTGTGCAGAGAAAGTTAAGCCTATACAAACACATTAATACCTATAACTGCATCCGTTCTTATCTTTAGGTTGGATGGTGACATCAGTTACTGAGATAATCCCATTGCCACTCTTCTTCACTGCTGGAGGAAGTGGGCCACTTCTAAGCTACTTATGCCCCATCCACCGCACCAGCAGGTGTTCACTTTATCACCTCAGAGGAAGAGGCCATTTCTAGCCTCCCGTTCCATGTGAGACCACCCCTTCCATACGGCCACACAGCTGCACCTTTAGAAAGAAGCAGCCCTCAAACCATTTGGTGCATCAGGTTCCAGGGAGATTAATTGTTACAGACACCTTCTGTCCCCCTTGGTTGCCACAACGCTGGCAGCTGCAGGAAAGAACAGTCAGGAAACAATCAATACTGAGCTCATTGTGCCTCACATCCCTTGTCACCTCATTTACCCCAAAAACCAGGTCCCCAGGCCATCTATCATCACTCAGGCCCTCAGTCTTATGCTATCTATATGTCCACTAACTTGACATGATTTGCCGTGCCTGTCTGTACCTTCTTAAACACAAGCTCTGCCATTTTTTAGGATGTTCTCTGGACTTTCCCTTCACCTTCTCTCTCTGCCCGGAACCTAGTTATCCCTCACAAACACTACTTTCCCTGAATCCCTTAAGGAAGGTTTCTAGCTCCCTCAGGGCCACAGGTGGGGTCGGCATCCTCTTCTCTGTTTTCTACCTTCTGGCAATTGTGTTCTCACCCTTGGCTTTTCTGCCTGCTACCACAGAGGAATGCCACCTCCTGTGGGAGCCGGTCCCTCCATCTGCACAGACTCATCCGCTTTCCCTTATGCAAGGCCATCGTGCCGGTAAGTTTTCCCTTGTCTCTGTTATTCAACCTTTTTTCTCTTTCTACTGGAACATTCTCATCAGCATGCCAATGTGCTGTATTTCTGACAGTTAAAGATTTTTTTAAAAAGCACCTCAATTTTATCTTGATGCTACTTTCCCCACCGGCTACCACTCCATTTCCTTACTCTTCTTTCAAGAGTGAAGTGTTTGTCTGACAAGAGCTGGTGCATTTGCTCTTTCCAGTTGCTCTCGCCCTTTCTCTCCTTCCCTTTTCCTCCTTTCTTTTGATAATTTTTTGAATCTACTTTCCACCATACATAAAAGTTAAAAGAATAGTATAAGAAGCTCTTCTATACCTTATATCTAGACTCACCATTTGTTTATATGATATTATATTATATTTTGTTCCAATTATTTTATTCTGTCTGTCTACACACACACATATGTGCTTTGTTCCTCCTGAGTCACTTGAGAGTGAGTTGGAGACACTATGCCCTATCCCTAAGCGCTTTCCTGTGCATTTCCTAAGAACAAGTGTATTCTCTTTCATAACCACAGCGAAGTTACCAAAATCAGAAAATTAAATGTTGATACAACACTATTATCCAACACATTGTCTACATTCAAATTTTGCCGATGGTCTCAATGCATTCCAGGGTCATACGTTGCACTTAATTATCACGTCCCTTCAGTAGCCTTGAATCTGGAACCGTTCCTCAGGTTTTCTTTATCTTTGTTGACTGTGACATCTTTCTCACTGCACCGCTGTTAGGCACTTTCCCCCACCGTTCTACTGAAACAATACTCCTTTGCTCCACAGTATTAATTCTAATGGTCCATTCTCCATCCTATCTGATAACGGCATTTGACACAGCTGATCACTCAACCCTCTGTTTCAAGTTAATAAAGTCTATCAGGACCCTTGATCTTTTGATGCCGCTCCTGTCTCCCTGGCCTCTCCTTCTCAGTTTTCTCTGATGGTTCCTCCTCTGCTCCCTTACCTAAAGTTGGCTAGCCCCAAGGGCTGTGTTCTAGGTTATCATATCTTTATCTCCTGTTTACCTATGTTCACTCCCCAGTGATCTCACCCTGATTTAATGACTTCAGATACCGTCTCCATGCTAATCACTTCCAGATGCTTATTTCCAGCCCAAAGTCTCCCATAAACCTCAGCTTCAGGTATCCAGCTGCCTACCTGGCATCCCCATCAGTGCTGAAACCTTTCTTCCAATATGTCCAGCTTGGCAATTCCGGTATTCACTTCCTAGGCCTCTTGGCACTGACTCTTTCTGCTTCACTTATTTCTGTTGACCAGTGGCCTCTGTTTTAAAACTTGAGTTCTTTGGTGTTTGCTTATCACTCTTATTTTTTCTCCTACTTCTATGTGTTGACTGTAGCTTTTAGGTCTCCGTTTGGCCTCCTCCTCCTGCCTTCTCTATCAGTTTTGTCCTTAGCCACCTTCTTTTCTCTTTAAACACTTAGGGTGATTGAAACCAGAATTTCTACTCTCCACCAATTTTGTACTGACCATTTCCAGATATTTTTCTCTAGCCTCCATTTTTACTCTGAATAGTAGTAAACTTGTACATCCAAATGCCTGATTGACAATTAAACAGCTACAGGAAAAAGTGCCTAAAACTCATAATCTTTTCTTCCCAGCTTCTTAATTCCTCCCTATTTCCTATATTGGTAAACTCGGTCTTACGTAGCCAGTCACTGAAGCAAGAATTATGTAGCCATCCTAGTTTTCCTCCTCCCTTGCATCCAATTAGTTACCAAGTTTGGTTGATTCTACGTCATCGAAATCTTGTATTTCCCCCTCTTTCTACATCACCTACCTTAAACCAGGCTCCTACCATCATACTAAAACTGGGACAGCAGTCTCTGACATAGTTCCTGCTTCTGGCTCCTAAAACTACGTATTGTTGCTATAATGAATCCAGAAGACGTTCAAAACATAGTTTTATAAACAAATTGAGTCAGCAAAACCATTTACTATTGAGAATACTTTTATTTTAATACCACATTATCATTTTATTACAACGAGCGTAAATTTCTTTTAATTTAAATATAGACAGTTTAGGAAACTTTGAATTTCCATTTGTTCTAATACTAAGAACAAATGTGCATTTGATTCCCTTTAACAAAATTGAGCAATTATGCTAAAATATCTAATATTTGAATGTTTTACAGACAATTAGTTCATTTAATTCTTAAGTAAAGAAAATTTTCATATGTAAGCTAGGTTTAGTGTTATTTATTTTAACTAATATAATTTGTCTAATGTGCTTCCTATGAGAAAATAATATAATTCTTTCAAGCAGTTCTCTTTGGTAGCATGAATAAAATAATTGAAATGATGAATTCCAGTAAACTAAGCCAAGGAAGTAAAGTTTCTTTTTATGTTTCCTTAAGAAAATAATCCTTCTACTGAATAATATTTGACCAAAATCTGCAGTTTTGTTTTTCTTATCCTCTAGATATTTTGTTTCTGTTTTTTTAAAATAAAAGAATATCACTAAATATTCCAGCAAAGCAACGAAAAAACTCTTTCACAATTGCTTTAGGTGTACAGAACAGGCAAATCCATGGAGAAATAAAGTTGATTAGTGATTGCCAGGAGCTGTGGGAAGAGGGATGGGAAGTGATTGCTAATGAGTATGTGTTTCTTTTTTGAGTTGATGAAACTGTTCTGGAATTGGATAGTGGTGATGGTTGTACTGCCTTATGCATACCCTAAAAAACACTATATTGTACACTTTTGAAGGGAAAATTTTATGGTATATGAATTATATCTCAATTTTAAAAATTGGTTTTGGTATCAAAATAGTTACATTTTTGACTGCATATTGACTTCTAAAAGTAACTTGGGCTTCTGCCAGATTGACAGTCCATTCAGCACTGGTGATGGGCCCCTCTAAAGACCTAAATCCGGAGTGGAAAGTCATTGCGTGGGTTAAACAGTCCTGCAAAGGAGTAGGCGTGCACTAATATTTTTGACCTTAGGGTAGATACATTCAATTTCTCCATTTATCAATTTGGGACAGTCGTAAACAGTGGCAGAATTAAAATTATGATTTGTTAATAAAAACATGTATAAGATTGAAATTTATATCCTTAATGAAGTGGGTAACATTTAATTATTTTTCAGGAAATCCTCTAATAGCTTAACTTCTGGGGATGCCACACGTGGTATATCTGGTCATTTTGAAGAAATATCGCTAGAACAATTTTTAATGATAGCTATATACTTTTTTCTAGAGGTCTTGATTCCATAAAATCTGTTGTTTTTCTTTCAAGTGGCATCCTGTGAGATTTTGCTTTACTTAAAAATTCTATCCTATAAAGGAACACATTAAGAGAGGTGAGTGTTCATTTTATAAAATGTATCATTATAGGTTTGTTTTGTTTTTTCTTTTTAGAAAAACCTTCTCTAGGACATTTCACGTTATATTTTGTGTCCCTCCCTGCAAAATTGGTGATTGAGAAAGACATCTAGTGCATGTGGAGGTGGGGTAGTCTCCAAGACTAGGGACTCTTATTCCCATCAAGGACATTTGCTCTGAAATGCCATGGCCCTTTTTCCACCCAAGGTAAATGTAAAAACACTGCAAATGGAAGATGTTAAACTTAGTATTTTTTCCTGAAATCTTATCCTTTTATGTTTTACACGTTAAGGGATCTCGGAGTATGCTGCAATTTGTTTCCCAGCCCTCCTGCACGTCTCTTCCTCTGACCTCCAACTAAATAGCCTTCCAAAACACACTGTTGGCTTTCCAGACATGGGTAAAGCCCACCACTATTCATTTCTTTTTTTTTTTTTTTTGAGACAGCCACAGAGACGTGATACTCCTTTCTAGTTTATGTTTAATAAGTTAAAATGTTAACTGTGAGGTGAATATCCTCCACTAAAATTTACTGAAGCAAAAGGACCATGTAAGTTTTGGATTCAAAGTTGAATTTACTATACACACCTATAATTCAAATGAAGACAGAGGGAGAATTTGATACTGAAACAAAACACTGTTGGCATCCCACTATATTTCTTTTTCTTCAGTTAAAAGACACTTGCAAATAAAATGTTTCACTTTAGTGTGAAATACTAAAAATGCACATGGTAGCTAGCACCTCGGTTACTTGGCATTCAAATGTTTAGCAATTTCACCTGTTTAGATCAGACAGAAACCTGGAAATAAATCGAAGATTTCAAAGAATATGGGAAAAATATGTCACAAATATTTATGCTTTATTTATTTATCAATTTGTTATCAATTAAAATTAATTGCCACTGATGTGGCAGATAATGAACAAATGTTCACAGTAATGAACAAATATAAACTTTTATAGAGGATTCACAGAACCTCCCAGAGGTTCTCAGGAAAGAACATATTGACTTTGAATTTTTCCTAAAAGCTCATGTAATTGATTTAACAACATGCTTTTCCCTGGCACTATTTTATTCTTAGTAGGCTACAGTGAAGGATAAATTAAACATGGAAGTACTATGAGTGAACAAATGCTGGAAATTGACATATAAAAAGGCCAGCAGTATGAGCCACTTAACATACGAACAATATTTATTCTTTTAGCCATTAATTTATTATAACTGTTTATATTAGAAAAACATATTTATCATTATGTTACCTAAGAACAAATATCTAATATACACAAAGCATTATAAAACATTTTGAAAAATGTTATCGAATAGTTGATTTTTATTATCCAAATTCCAAATTTGGTAAAATTTATAATTTTGGAATTAGAGAAAAAATATTCAGAGAATTTTCTGCTCTGTACTTTAAAATGTCTAATGAATCACCAGATTTTTACTTTCCTTTTGACCTTTTCTTAATGCTGATTATATTTCTGTTTTTACATTAAAACCCATACAATGAAATTTTCATAATATTGTAGTTTGCTTAATTTAAATGATATATTGTTTTATAGATCATAATTTATATTTTTCTCTATGTAATATCTGTTTTTTAATTTATTTATAAAATACATTGTCAAGGTTAGTATGTTTATTGCTGTTTTAGGATTTTAAGTTGGCTTCTCTGTGTGTAATTATTTTTTACCATTTCTTCTCTAAGTCCCCTAATACTGTGCTCAGAATCCAAATGACTCTCAATAAATGATTGTTTACAACTGCAAGATAGTCACGACTAGGCCTTTTGAAAATGAAATGCATGTTCTCCAAAAAGAAATCCACATATAAACGCAGAGTAGAGAGGGAAAACCTCTGAACTGTGAAAATGTGACGCAGCAGGTGCTTTTTACCTTTTGACCTCCAGTGATTCCGGTCACTGAAATTAACAGGTTGGGTTTTTGCTGAGCACAAAGCAATTTCTGTGGCAGCTTTATACATAGGGCCAAAGAGCGAACTCAAAAGCAGAAAGTGACTTTGTACGATTTTCTGAGCAGCACAAAGACATCATTGACTTGTTTCTCCTTGTACAGTATAGGAAATGTTTAGCTCCATTGTGACTCTTAGAATAGGCTTTTTAATTGTTCATTTTGCAATGGAGGTTATTTGCCACACTCTTCCAGGGATTCTTGTATTACTCTAATAGGCAATACGTGAGCATCTAGCAACACTTTCAACTTCAAATTTCAAGAAATTATTTCAATTTTTGAAGACACAGTTCCAATAGGCTTCCCTGTATCCTCTGGGTATTAAAATTTCTAGTGGTCTAGTAAAAGAGATGCATTTATTTAGATTTGTTATCTCTATCTATAGATCTGTATTTTATACCAGTTAGCATTTAATTCAGTGCTAGCTTTTGTGCTATAGAAAGAGGAAGATCTACTGAGGGAGGAAAGATTCATACAAAAAAGAAATACTATGGCATGTAAGAGGAAGCAATTTTAATTGCACCCTGTTTATGTAGAAGAGAAGAATATAACAGGAGCTCAAAAAAGGCCCTGCACATAGCATGGAATAGCCATCCAGTCTTCCAGGAGTGTTGAGACTTGAAATAGATCTTAATAGATGGATATAACTGGATAGGCAGAGGGCAGAGAGAGGAGAACAATTTGCGCAGACATAAGGAGTGGAACTTAGTTTGGACGAGGTCTTAGAGGTTATCTGGTCCAACTCTGAGTGGTGCATGAATGTCCTTTACTTCTGTGATCATTTTTGCAGCTGTCTTAGTTTAAAATGACCTTTAGAGCCTCCTTTCAAGTCCAATCAGTCAAAAAGTGCCGTTGATTTCTCTTTCGAAATGTCACTCCGTCCATCCCAGCAACACTGCTGCCTCTGGAGTTATGGCTCTTATCATCTCATGGTTGGTTTATTCCAAGAGCCTCCTAGCTGGTTTCCCACCTCTAGTGCCTCCCACCTCAAATTTATCTTGCACACTAGTATACATGTCAGATAAATGGTCTTAAAATGACTCTTTTCATCGTATCATCAACCACAGCTTACAGAATTGTCTTAAAAGCCTAAGCTGTCATTTGAGGCTTTCTACATGCTGAACAAAACTGTGATTTCCCCATCACTTTTCCCACCCCCATAGGAATTGTATTCCTTAGCAAGGCTAATCTATACTATTAGTATAGTATACTAATCTATACTATACTTTTCTCTAAACATGTCATGACCATTGGTGATTCTCTTCATGCTAACGAATGAATTCCTGAAGTGTACTCCAATCTCTTCATCTTTCTAAATCATATCTTTCCTTGAAGATACAATTTTTTTCCTCCATGAAATCATCTAAGACTACGCTAATTGTAGTGATTCTTACTTCCCTGACATCCTACGATGCTATTGCATTGACTTATATGGCATCTATATGTATCATACTGTCTTGTTAATTAACTATTTAATATTTTCTTATTTTAACTTTGTATCATCCCCTCCAAGATAAGTGCTGAACATCAATAACATTTATTTGAATGTTGCACAATGTATAACTGAACTCTGTGCATAGTAAGTACTTAATTAAATACTGGGTTAATCAAGTGGAAAATGAGTTTTGCTTCTTTAAGGTGGTCCCAAATTTGGAGAATTTTGGAAAGTTCTTTTTGTTACCAATACATGAACAAGTAGAGGTCAGTGCTTTCTAAATTTTAACATCAGGATTCACAGCCTAAAATTTAAACCCCATGTTGAAAATATATATAAAATATCTGATTATTCATCATCTGAAGGTCTACAATGCAGATGTAGTCAGCCAGAAATAGGAGAAAGGTCTTTAAACCCTGAGCATTAAAAACAAACAGAAATTCCCTTTTATTACTACCTTTCTCCCCTCCCCCAACCTTTTCACATGACCCCCTGTCATAGAAGAACACCTTAATAAAAACAGTATTTATTTTCTTCCCACAAAGTCATTTGGGTAAAGACTATGCAATAGTTTGGGTTTCCTCATTATCTGAATCTATTTCAATAATTAATTCATTTATTGACTCATTCAGCATTTATTGAGTACCTGGTGTAGTACCTATTATAGGCTAGTGTCTATGGAAGGGAATTGACACAGACCTGACTCTTGTCCTTGTGGAACTTTTCAAATAGCCATGAGTGGTGTTTAATCAAATAAGCAGTTGGTCATTGTGACATCTAATTCATTATATATATATACCTTTAAATACAGCATCCACAGCTATTTGTGTACTTATGATGTTATCTTGGACAGAATGGATGAAAAATCATAATTACAGTTTATAAAACAGTTAATCCCCAAGGGCAAAATAGTGTGTTCAGTAGGAATCAAATTGCACTGTTTTTCTTTCCTTTTCCTGTCTTTTTTTTTTTTTTTTAAATCTTCTTTCCTTTTCTTTTTGTACTTTGTCAGTGGGTTATAAAATATTGAAATACTTAAAAGACTCTACTATGCTAAAGAACAAACCACAGGAATGCTGCTATCTACCTTAGGCAAAGCTTTGCCTCTAACTTACTGAACCAATTAAAAAAATTTAAGTATGCTTGTAGTATAAATAGATTATACTTTCCTATATTACAAAACATATTTTTCCTACCTTTAGGCTTGATTCTATGTCAGTCTCTCCTTCCTTTGTCTACCTGTCCATCTTTTGTGACACTTCCTGGCCCACCTCAAGTTCCAGGCTGTCTGCAAAGCTTCGCTGATGCCTTCAGTAGAAACAACTCTGCAATAGAACACACTTCCATGTACTGTTTTGTTCGTTAATTGTTTCATGGCTGTGGCTTTTTTTACTCCACCTAATCATAGATTTTTGTGGGAAGAGATATTAGGTAAAAAAAAAATCCTATTTGCCTAATACAGTGCTATTCACGTAATAAGAGGTCAGTACATATTTTCATTCACAACTAGTCTATAACTATATTAAACCAAATAGAAGAGTAGTTTAATTTAACTAGGCTTATGATTATGCCTCTTTAGGTATGGTGTTTTTAAAGGGGGAAGAAACAAACAAAGCAAACAAACAAGTGAAGATTGCAATGAATTTATAATAATAGCAATAGTAATGTTCCTGTAACAAGATTACTCTTAAAGGAAGGAATTAGTCTTTTTCCCCTGGTTCAAGGACAACCAAGGGTTTCAGGGAAAAGGGATAAAAATTCATTGTTTTGCTTTGAAGGGATCTGCCAAAGTCAGAGTTTCTAGAAAACCAATTTGGTTTAGAAATTAAGTATGATTTTTTTCTTACAGTCATAAATCTATATAATCTCAAAAAGGTACTTTTTTAATGATCTGGCTTCAATATGGGAATATATCAAAGCTTTTCCAGACTTCTGTTAAACAGCTGATCAATATTAGCACATACCTGTGATGGAGGCTACCAAACGAGGATGGCTGGCGTTGGGAGTTAACAGCACACGCCCAGACCCAGCAGCTGTGAACATACATTTTAAATAGTGCCCAACTGTGTCAAGCATATAAAAAATTTGAAATTAATTCCATAGCTTTATATAATAGAAGCTTAAGTAGAGCTGACTAAAACAAACAAACAAACAAACAAACAAAACCAAAAACACCAGTAGGCTTAAAGTTTTTACATGGCTCATTTGTGAATCTTGGAAGACAGTTTCCAGATATTTATTTCTCCTCCTCTCTTTATTTCTTTTCCATTTCTCTTCCTTCAACATGGCAAAAAAAAAAAAAAATTAAATAACTAAATAAATTACTCCAGCATGAAAAATTATGCAAATATATGTTATTGGGTTTTCATAAGTATAAACCACCCATTCCCATCAAGGTAATTAAAAGATCTTATTTAAGGAGATATTTTAACGACCTCAGGCACTAAAAAGATAGAGTCTGTATTAGTTCTAAATCCATAATGTATATGTTAAATATAATGTTCATTGTCCTCAGAATCTACACATGGTTTGCAATTATTTTATAGCACCTTAATTGGTATGATGTTGAAAGACTGAGCTTGGTGAATATTTATACAGATGTCTACACTTAGCAGCCACCCAGTTGTGAACAGACGTCACCCGAACCCTTGGTGAGCCATTTGCGATGTGGTCAGTCATTCATTCTGCATGCACTCAAACCATTTTGCAGCATCACTACATGCATTATTTATAACTCTCTCCTATGCCTTGCTGATGTGAAATGAGCCCAGAGTCAACTGTTTACAGGCTAAATCTCTTAATATATGCTCTTGTAATAGAAAGGATGAAAGAAGGCCAACAAGGTATTACTAAGCAGTAATCACTGATAAGCTTCTGCGAGCACTTGTTTAGAAACAGCTTTCCTTTAGCACTGGCCCACCACTCCTAATATGGGCATTGTTTATGTCGTCAGTGCAGTTCGGAGGTCTGTCTCCAGGACAAATCTGTTTTGGAAAGTGGTGGATTATACTTCCTTGGAGAGCAGAGGAGCATGTTTGTATCCACATGGATGTTTCGCTTAGCAATCTACACCTGAAGCTCTGTCATAGATGAAAGAACCACTTTAGTGATGTTACCGGTGGTCACCAGCTGCTCTGGTTCTGGGTTTAGGATATTTTCTCTTTCATCAGAGCTTAATCTTGGTTCTCCATTTAATAGAGAATAATTGTAAAATACATGATGCCTTTTTTGGTTATCATTGTGTTCTGATGCTCTGCTGAAATAAATAAATTCTGTTATAAGTGTTCGTGTGTACGTAGGTGTCTATGTGCATGTAGGTTCATTCATTTTGAAATCTGAAGCTGTCAGTGCTCACTTCAATACAAAAAACATTGTTCTTGTGTGTGTGTGTGTGTGTGTGTGTGTTTGCTAATGGCAGTACTTTTTTTAGAGATAACCTTCTCTGGGTCAGTTGAATGCACCCGCCCCTCTGTCTTTTGCAGGTATGGCATTTTCTCTCAACGTGCTCTTTCACCCCATCACAGAAACTGGGGAAAGTGGAGCTGAAGCCAAGGGGTAGAGGAGATGAGGGCACAGAGAGCAAAGGCTATTAGCAATAAAAAGCTCGAGAGCAGCCCTTCAAAGTATTTTGCATTTAATTGTGACTTAAAGTAGAAGTTATAAAATGCAATAGAAATATAGGCCCTAACAGAAGGTGGTTTCCAACTGTGTGTGTGTCTGTTTACTTGTCTTCTAGGGGTCATTAATTAACATTTGAATCAGTATTTCACATTTTCCCTTAAAATTATTTCCCATTATGAAAATCTGAATAGTGCTTTTTCTCTCCTTTTACGGATCTGATGTACACTCTGAGATCTTTCATGCTGGCTTTTGAGTACAAATGCAATGTCATGGAGGTACCATCCTTACAAAATGTCTGAGATGTCTCAATCCTTGTAATTATGTCATAATAAACAAATGGTGGAAGGAGTAATACAATACCTATACTTAATTGCTGTATTTATGGTAGGAACAAAAATAGCCTAGTCCACAAATTATTCCTTTTTCTCCCCACAACAAAGAAAAAATGTCCTAGAAATGGTTTTATACTGTCTACCCAACTTTTGAAAACAAGATCAGTGGCTCATATCTGTGGGTATTCTCTTTAGCACAAAGCATAGTGCCTTGCTCAAAACCAGTCAGTGTTTGTAACATAAATGAATAAACGATTGTCTGGATAGGTGAAGGAGTCCATGCACTTTGATCTTAGGAAAGGCAGGGTGTGAAGTCTATGAAGGTATGGGATGGTAGTGGTTTTTCTAGGGCCAATGACTTTAATAAGCACAATATGAGCTGGTGGTATTTTTACATTTTTATCACTGCATGTCCTAGATTAATATTACCTAATTAGAGATCTTTGGTTTATACTCAGTGAGTTCCTGTTTTAACTTTCCTTGCCCTCATCATGTAAGAAAAGTCTCCAAGGACATCCAGTGGCTTTTTGCCTAGATTTAGTGCAGAAAAAAATTACACGTTTAAAATGGATTAGGATGTTTCCCCACACATTGGTCTGGGATAACTATCTTGCTAGGAGCAGACAGCTCTAATTAGGACGTGCTCCTATGCCAGGGAGTTTGATTACAGATGAGAAAGTCATAAATTCTTCATGGGAAGAAATTGTCTGATAAAATTAAAAAAATTACCTGTGTTTCATGGATATGATCTCTGCTGCTTCTCCTACAGTGCTGCTAATGCAAAACCCTGTGATGCAAAGGTGCATTAGTAAACATGTAAAAATCAGATTGATTAACAGAAAAGAAATGAATGATATTATAAAATCTTAAATCCAAAAAAATAAGGCAATGGTTAAAGATAGTGCTGAAAAGTAGCCATTTCTTCTGCAATTTTTTGGTTTGTATATAATCCTTTTATGGCACACATATCTAAAAGCATCTCCTTTTTAAAATTATTTTAAAATTATGTGGATGGAAATGCAAATCAAAACCACAATAAGATATCACCTCACACCTGTTAGGATGGCTCATCACAAACTCCCCCCCAAAATAACAAGTGTTGTTGGATGTGTGGAGAAAAGAGAAACCTTGTACATTTCTGGTGGGAATGTAAATTGGTACAGCAAGTATGAAAAACAATATGGAAGTTCCTTAAAATAATTCAAAATAGAACTATCATATGATCCTACTTTGTGTATAAACCCAAAAGAATTGAAATCAGCATCTCGAAGAGATATTTGCACTCCAGTGTTCATTGCAGCATAAGTTACGAGAGCAAAGACATGGAAACAACCTAAATGCTCATGGGCAGATGAAGGGATAAAGCAAATGTAGTGTATACCATAGAATGGAATATTATTCAGCCTTAGAAAAGGAGAGCCTGCTGTTTGCCACAACGTGGATGAACCTCGAAGACATTATGCTAAGTGAAATAAGACAGACACAGATGAACAAATACTACATGATCCTACTTATATCAAAGAATCTAAAATAATCAAACTCATAGAAATGGAGAGTAGAATGGCAGTTACCAGGGGCTGGGGAGAAGGGCCAGCTTCTGGAGTGTTGATCAAAGGGCACCATTTGACTTACGCAAGATGAGTAAATCTAGAGATCTGTACAGCATAGTGCATATAGTTAACAAAACTGTGTTGTGCACTTATAATTTTGTTAAGAAGGTAGATCTTATATCAAATGGTCTTAATACACACATACACAGAGGGAGAGTGGGGAACTTCTAGAAGTGATGGATAACTTTATGGCAATGTTTATGGTGATGGTTTTGGGTATGTACTTTTTCTCTAAACTCATCAAGATGCTCCCATTAAATATAAACAGCTTTTTTTGTATGTAAACCATACCTCAGTTAAAAAAAAAAAGAAAAAGAAGAAGAAAAAGGAAGGAAGGAAGGAAGGAAGGAAGGAAGGAAGGAAGGGAGGGAGGGAGGGAGAAAGGAAGGAAGGAAGAAAGAAAGAAGGAAAAAAGAAAGAAAGGAAGGAAGGAAGGAAGGAAGGAAGGACGGACGTAGATGGAAACAACAAATGACAATAACAGTAGTGAGATGATTGGAACACTTGGTGACAGGAAGTTTTTTGAATACACCCCAACTTACAGATATTCTTTCTCTTCTGGTTCCCATGTGCCTCTGACATCTGCCTGTGCCCCAATTGTACATCTCCTGTCCCCCAACCCCAGCTTTCTCCCTATATATGAATTCAAAAGTAGAGGAAATTCTCCAGAATTTCCATATGATAGCTTCCCCTGCAATTGAAGGAATTATATGTGGAGGATGTGTCTCTATTACTTAAACAGATACCCAAGACACTTAAAGCAGATCAGGAAATCCTTTAAGAACACTGGCACTTCAAGAATTTGGAGAGAAAAAAAAACCAACTAAAACGTATAGCTTCTCTGTGGAATTGGAGAATCCTGCCTTTCATCAAGGGTTTGGAGAATTTGACACCTTTTAAAACCTATAAATAATGAATCCTATATGCATTAAGCAAGATTAAAGACTTCCCAGACATTATAGTGTGCTTAAAGAAAAATATACATTGACCCCTAGTTTCAAAATTTTCAAATCTCGGCTCCTAATTGCAAATGCAGTGGTGGGGAGGCCGTGGGGATGGAGTAGGGGCTGGTGGGTGTGGGAGGGGAGGAAGATGTCCACCACTGCCTGTGCTGAGCTTCCACTGTCTGTGCCCCCATTTCCTGGTGTACTGAAAACTACTACCACCTGGCGTATGGGAGATGCCATCTTCCTGCACTGTTTGCTGTTCTCCTACTGCCAGAATCAGCTGTAGGGCAACGGTTCTCAGTGGGAGAGTTTTTGCGCCTGGGAGACATGTCTGGAGACATTTTTATCACATGGTGTGTGTGTGTGTGTGTGTGTGTGTGCCATTGGACCCAGTGGTAGAGGCCAGTGATGCTACTCAACAGTTTACAATGCACAGGGCAGTCCCTCAAAGCTAATAATTATCCAACCCACAATGCCAATGGCACTAAAGGTTGGGGGAAACCTTCTCTAGGTAGAAACAGCAAAGAACCATCATTTTATCTCTTTGTGAAAATTCTCTGTCTTACCAAGAGCATCTTAGTGTTTGTTGCAAGTTCAATTCCTTGGTTGGCAGACTCGGAGATGGAAATTGTAAGCAGGGTGATGCTAGGGAATGATTTTAAGATTAACACCTGTGAAAGGGAGGAGATGAAAGGATTGGGCAGAAGTTGAGTTGTAACAAATTTCCATTGAAGGACCTAGCCAAACCTACCGTGAGCTCTGCAGCTGGGATGAGTTGCCCCGAGTGGTGAGTGTCGGTCCTTTATACCCCTGATAGTCGACTATAGCTTTGGGCTGCCCTGGATGGAGGAGTGACTGGGTAGAGCAGTATTCTTTAGCTGAAGCAATCCTCAAAGAGGGCGGGCAGCCGAGAGCCACCTTCCATCAGCACCCCTAGGTCTGGGGAAGTGGCTCTTCTGGGAGTGAGGCTCCGGCTGGGGAGTCCCAGTGTGCTCCATGGTTTCCTGTAGACTCCCAAGGTGACGCTCTCAGCCTGGACTGCATCCACAGAGAGGCCATTTTTATGTACTTAAGGTACTGATTATAGGGTTCAGTTTGTGATGCTGTAAGACTTTCGAAGGTATTTCAGATGTCATTACACCTTTAATTAATGTATCCACATTCACAGAACAACACGTTTTTTGAGGGATACAGATATGCCATAATCAAACAAGTAGATTAGTAAGAAATAGGAAGATAAAAACATATTGACACTGAATTTATTTCAGTGAGTAAAAATGTGAGAAATATGTTGGTTTTGGTATGCAGACATTAACAACCCATCAGGTGGTAAAAGAACATAAAAAGTAATAAATATGGTATATCCCAGGGACAGCGTGAGTATTGTCTTGGGGGTCTAGTGAAGGGACTCACTGTATGTTGGGTTGGAGGGATCAGAAAGAGCTCCAAGGAGGAAGTGTCCAGTGACACGGATCTCAGGTACAGATGGGATTTTGACATGTAAAAATGGGTGACACAGGAGGTCATCTCAGGCAGACGAAAGAACATAAGCATATGACTTAAACACATGTGTAGTTTGGGGAATAATGTTGAAGGCTACAGAGAACTATTTTTTCTTCTTACCTGTTTTTAAGAAAAAAAAGAAACCTCCAGAATAAGTAGTTTGGCAGTTTCAAATATATACTGTAAAAAGTTGTATTTCTTTAGATTGAAAGCCTCTTTTGTATAGATTTGTGCTTCAATGAGCGATCATTTGCATTTTCTGAAATCCTTGTAAATGTTATGATTAGTTATGTAACTTCAACTAGAGAGGGATTTATGAGAGGTGAAGTTTTTTTGCTGGCAACTGAACATGTATGAGAACCCAGGCTCAGGTGTTGTCAGGATGGGCCAGATAGAACAGGTTACGGTCAGGAAACCAGGCAGACCTAACAGGTCAGGAGAATGGCAAGTGTAATATGCAAATAAGACTTGGGGTTGGTATTCAAGAAATCAGTACAGAGGGATATATCCCAAACATCAGGTCTGAAAGGCAGACATTAGTCTATGGGGCCCACACAGATGTGGTACAAGCACTGTTAGCAGAAGATACAAACCGATTCTAAATTCCAGAGTATTCAACTAGCCAGTTGTTGAAAAGCCTACATGAAGGCTCAGCAGTGGGAGTCAATAAATGTTCACGAGGAGCAGTGTATTCATTCAGGGGCCCAAAAGTAGAACATATAGTTAGGAGGGATGAAGGAGCGAGATGTGTAGGTAGGAAATAAGGGGGCCATATTTCCAGGAACGAAAAAAAAGACAATTAATTGGTTTTTCACCAAAGTGAAGTTCCAAGAGTCTGATTTCAGGCCAAGGTAATGGATGATTGAACAGGGTAGGGCCCATCTCTGGGCCTGAGATCAAGCGTAGTGGTAGAGAATGTTTACACTCTCTAGAGTACAGCAAAGGTAGTGGAATGTCACTCTGTGATTTATGTTACAGAAGATTTTAACTTCTATCTTGCTGTCCTACTCTCTCTACTGATGCTCTCCCATGCTGGTTCTGCTGAAGGAAGCTGCCTTATGAAGAGGCTCACATAGTAAGGAACAGAAGGCAGCTTCTGGCTCATAGCCAGCAAGGACCCGAGGCCCTCAATCTAACAGCCTGCGAGGAACTGAATCCTGCCCAAACCCCTGTGAGCTTGGAAGTGAATCCTTCCCTGGTTGAGCTTCAGATGAGACCCCAGCCCTGGTCGATGCTATGATTGCAGCCTTGTGAGAGTTGCTGAAGCAGAGGGTACAGCTTTACGGTGTCCAGATTTCTGACCATAGAAATCGTGAGATAATCAATGTGTATTATGGGAAGCCACTAAGTCACGGTAATTTGTTACATAGCAATAGATAACCAACATGAGCGCTGAGTTGGTGGTGAGGCTAAGTGAATATTGGGTTAGAGGGCCTTGAAGGCAAAGGTTGGTGAGAGGACACCAACAAGGACAGAGAGTCGAGTGCTTTCTATATGGTGGTCACCTGCAGCAGGGTGGGGACAGGACATGCCACATCTCCAGACCGTCTTCTCTCTCCTCCCTGTTTATGCTGGGATGCCACTGTTTTGTTGTGCCTTTCTGAACGCAAGGCTATAAATCAATGAAAACATAATGTAAGAAGATCCAGCTTTCCTTTTAAACAAATACCAGGTTCAGTTTCACTGCCATTACTTGGAAATAGAATTTTAGGTTAAATCTAATTTCATGGAATTCAATTGTAATTGCTTGAACAATAAGAGAATTTCGAGTGATAATCAGAAACATGTTTAGTATTAGCAAATTTAAAAATAAACTTTTTTTATGTTTGAAAGTCCTTATATTTACTTGATTTCAGTTTTTTTCCCTTTCTAAACTTTCATGGAATCAATTATTTTTCAGGTAGACACCTAGAAGGGCAATGCGGAGTCTTGACCTTCAAGGATATTATTCTGTAATAGGTTACTGTGGAAAAAATGTAAAATGCTTTTGTCTTTTCTATAAAACAATACTATATTTTAGGAAATGAATAGAAATGAGGAGTCTATTAGATAAACTATGAAGTCTGAGATCTCAATTATTATATATTCTTTGTTCTACCACTGATTCATTTTGTAACCTTGGTAAACTTAGCTTTTTGGGTGTGTGTTTGCTTTCAGAAATAAAATACTATATAAATAGAAAAGGTTTTAGAAAAGTTTGCAGTGTATTGTGCCATGTTTGAATGTCAATTTGAAAAAGTTTGATCTAAGATCTAACATAAGATCAACATGAATTTTATTATATATAATATTAGTTTCTTGCTATAGAACTTTGCCTTAATTTTCTATATTAATAACTATTTCTGGGTGTCCAAGATTAAAAGCTTATTTATTTTGCTTAAAATTTAGTCACAGAAGCAGAATCTCTTGCCAAACAGGTGATTAAAGTCATGCAATGTAAAATTGTGAATACTTAGAAATTAGACTTTTTTCCAAATTATCTATTTTTACAAATTTTTTCCAATTATAAAATAAGTATACTAATTATTTATTTTAGTACATTTGTAACTTTTTGCTGTAAACAGGCCCATTTTGCAGTATTGGGACATTTTTTATGCGGTTAGAGAAGAGGAAAAAGAAAATGAAACTAGAAAACCTAAATTACAACTTTCCACTAAATCAAATCAGAAGTCATTTTTTTCCATAAAAATAAAAGGCCTTTCCTCTGCAACAAACTAAATCTGATAAAAAGTCTATAGTGACAAATAACTTCTTTTCAAAGTATAGTGCAATTGACATTCAATGTTTTTTGGAAGTTGGTTATAAACAACTTTAAGTAAAATGCTCTTATGACTCAGGTTCATAAATGGGGCTTTGCTTTGAAAAGTTCTCACACTCTGACCACTGGAGAGGCACAATTTTGAGATGGTGTTTTCTTTGGAAGGCAAGATAATGTGTACATTTTTTTTTTTTTGAGGGGAGGAAAAGAGGAAGAAGAAATAAACTAATACAAATTATTATTAGCAAACACCCCAAAATCTCTTGACTTGCAATGTGAAAAAATGTTATTTAAAAAAGACTCAGGATTATTTGAGGAAATAATTTTACATAGGATGAAGTTACATATATTTTATTCAATCTGTATTTATACATCCGGACATGCACCATATAACGAAGTCCTAGCACAACACATTAGTTACGTGTTTGTGGTGAAGTTGGTGTAAACAAACCTACTGTGCTGCCAGTCATATAAAAGTACAGCACATAATATTTTATAATGATACTAAATAACTATGTTACTGGCTTATGTATTTACTAGTCTCTACTTTTAATCATTATTTTAGAGTATACATTTTGTACTTATTCAAAGGTGTTGTCTTCTAGCTCTAAGATTCTTTCTTCTTCTTGATCTAGCCTACTCTTAAGGCTTTCCCCTGTGTTTTGTCTTTCCTTGAATGAATTTTTCATTTCCAGAAGCTTTGCTTGATTTTTTTTAAATAATTAGATTTCTTTAGTGAATTTTGTATTCATTTCCTGCATTACTTTTGTGATTTCTTTGTGTTGGATTTCTATTTTCTCTTGTATTTCATTGAGCTTCCTTACAATCCATATTCGAAATTCTTTATCAGTCATTTCAATATTTTTGTTTTGGTTGGTTTCCATTGATACAGAGTTATTGTTTTCTTTTGCAGGCATCCTTTCACTCTGATTTTTCATGTATCTGGAGATCTTTCACTGATTCCTTCTCATCTGAGCACCTTTGGCTTCTTATTTTTGGATTTTCTTTTGATTAGATAATGGCACGTCCCGTTTAATCTCTGAGCCAGTAGGTGGTGCTAGTGGGTGAGAATCAACCACACCCTATATGATGAGTCAGTAAATGCTATAAAGGACATGCAAATTGACCTCCCTGTCAGTAGGTGGCGCTTGCTAGAAGGAACAAGCTGCAATGTACACCTTTTACTTATTAACTGTAAAACAGCCTTAGACAGGTCCTTCAGGAGGGATTCCAGAAGAAGGCATTGTTATCATAGGAGATGACAATTCCATGTGTGTTATTGCCCCTGAAGACCTACCAGTGGGACAAGATGTGGAGGTGGAAGACAGTGATGCTGATGATCCTGACCCTGTGTAGGTCTGGTCAATGTGTGTTTGTGTCTTAGTTTTTAACAAAAAAGTTTAAAAAGTAAATAATAATGAGACAAAAGCTTATAGAATAAGGTAGAATAAAGATATGAAGAAAGAAAATATTTTGGTATAGTGAACAATGTGTTTGTGTTGTAAGCTAAGTGTTATTACAAAAGAGTAAAAAAGTCAAAAAAAATGTAAAAGTTTATAAAGCAAAACAGTTACACTAAGGCTAAGGCTAATTTATTATTGAAAAAATAAAAATGTATTTTTATAAATTTAGTGTAGCATAAGTGTATAGTGTGTATAGAGTCTACAGCAGTGCACAGGAATGCCCCAGGCCTTCACATTCTCTCACCACTCACTCACTGACCCAGCCAGAGCGACTTCCAGTCCTGCAAGCTCCATTCGGGATACGTGCCCTATACAGGTGCACTGTTTTTCATCTTTTATATGGTATTTTTACTGTACTTCTTCTACGCTTAGATATGTTTAGATACACAAATACTCTCACCATTGTGTTACAGTTGCCTACAGTATTCAGTACAGTCACATGCTGTGCAGGTTTGTAGCCTCAGAGCGATAGCCTGTAGCAGATAGCCTAAGTGTATAGTAGGCTGTACAATCGGAGTTTGTATAAGTGCGCTCTGATGTTTGCATAATGATGAAATTGCCTAATGGTGCTTTTCTTAGAACCTATACCTCTCCTCAAGCAATGCACAACTGTGGCTTATATGATAATTTGTAAAATAAAACAATTGTATAAAATATATAATTATTATGCAACAACATTAAACATTAGAGTTGACTATATAATATATGTATTTGTATACAGTTGATTCTCATTATTTGCTATAGTTATGTTCTATAAAGTTGCTGCTAACACTGAATTAGCAAATGCTGACCCATTGCTCCTAGGGGAAATATATATAAATATAGATACAGATATAGATATACACACATATACACATATCTTTACATAGACTGTATAATCGTAAATCCTAAAAACAACTCATCCTGGTAGATTCTATTTTCCTTGTATATTTTCTAGAATTTTTTAAATTCTACTTTACAGAAGAGACAGCAAGGTCTAGAAGTGTTGTGACTTGCCTGAGGTCACCCCAATAATCAGTGTCAGATCTGGTATTCAAACCCCATCCGACTGGCCATGGAGCTGAATAGAGCTTTTTGCACTTCCTTGCACTGCCCTCTCCCATCTCCGTTTTCAGGTAGTCTGAGTGCTAAAACAAGCAGGCAGAGGTAGCTTTGTTGACCTCAGGTAGGATCTCAGGAGACTCAAAACTTTCCCCTCTCTTCGCATGTCCATGAATGACCAGGAAAGCACCCAGAGTATTGACTTTGGGGTTACAGAATTTTAGCGAGTAGGTAAATTCATAACTCTGGAATCCGGGAGTAATGAGGATGGACTGTAGTTAACCTAGGGGGATATAAACTACACTAACCAGTTCAGCTTAAGCATGGACTCATCAGAATGGATGTCAGCAGTAAGTAATTAGCATGGCGGTATCGGCATGTACTGGTTAACATCCTGAGTTACTCCAAACTGAAAAAGTATCAAAGCTTTTAAAAACATGTTTTCTGGTGTTCCATGTATGATTGCATTTTTTTTTTTAATTTTTTTTTGTTGAGACAGAGTCTCTCTCTGTTGCCCAGGCTAAGAGTGCAGTGGCATCATCACGGCTCACTGCAACCTCCAACTCCTGGGCTCAAGCCATCCTGCTTCAGCCTCCTGAGTAGCTGGGACTATAGGTGTGAGCTACCTCACTCACCTTAAGATTGCATTTGTATTAACTGCTGATGCAGAGCAGTTCTGCATCTGGATTCGAAGTATACTGGCTAACTTCTTTTTTTTTATTTTTCAGCTTCATGCAAATACTCAAAGACTTCTTCCATTTACTCTCTGGCATATAAACCCACCAACATTATATTAAAATAACTATTTTTTTCTCTTTTACTCTATAGTTCCATTATATTGCATCAATTATCTTCATTTAAAATGCTTAAAAACTTGTATTTGGATTAAGGACAATAATAATTACAAATATCTGAAGAGAACTGGGTTTTAGCATAAATATTTGTGAATCAGTTAAGGTGCCGCTAAGGTTTGAATGTGTCCCTCAATGTTCATGTGTTGGAAACATAATCTCGAATGCAACAGTGTTGGGAGGTGGAGCCTTTGAGAGGTGATCAGGTCACAAGGGCTCTGCCGTCACAGAAGGGTTAATGCCATTATCCTGGGAGGGGGTTCTTGATAAAAGAATGAGTTCAGCTCCTTTCTGTGTCTCTCTCTCCCCCATGTGATGCCTTCTGCCATGTTATGACACAACAAAGGGCCCTCACCGGAGGGCCTCCCTCGATCTTGGACTTCCTAGCCTCTAGAACCCTGGGCCAAATAAAGTTCTGTTCATTATAAATTACCCAGTCTGGGGTACACTGTGAGAGCAACACTAAACAGACCGAAAGAGGTGTTAGTCCTCCACATGAAGGGGAACTAAGATTGGTTGTTCCACTTTATGTGCCATATTAGTTTAAGCGGCCTGGAATTTACTTTGGTTCATCCAGAAAGTGCTTTTAATTTTAAATTTGGATTTTGAAGTCTGAGGGACAGCGATAACATTTATTTAATTCATATTATTTTGTAGGTAATTCAATGGCATTTTTCAATTTTCCATGTTTACAAAAAGTGTACTTCATAAATCTTAAAGTGTGGGGAGCTAATTTTCTCTACAAATTAAACACTGGTGATTATTACCACATCTATTAATATTTGTAAAAATTGAGTATGTAAATTACAAATAAAATGTCAGTAATTTGTTAATATTCAAACTTTCTTCCTGATAGTGTTTGTAGCTTCATTTTTCACACTCCACTTTCCAGTAAAAATGTTTTTTTCCTGATGTTGGGATTTTGATTTTATATATTCAATTTTAGTAGCAGAGAATGTATTCAAGAAATATATCTGTTCTAAAGTGAGTAAAAAAATCTCAGGATTGATGTGGTGCTTATAAAGGGGTGGGGAGCAGGTCACCCCTCATATAGAGGGTGTATTTCCATTAAAAAAGAGATCAGGCATGCAAAAGATGCAATTATTAGTTGACATTTTATTTGCATTGATAAAATGTACACCGCTGAGTACACCAAGAGCTATAGTGTGGGCACATCCTAGAAGTGATTGTCTAGTGATCTGAAAAATAACCAGGAATACTGGTGACCCAGATAATTCCAGATACACAACACATTTCCATTACCCAAAACTATATAGGTGGTGACCTGGTGAACGTATACTTGGCCCTCTGCAGTCCTGGGCTCAGGGCACTGGCACTAGGCCTGAAACCCCTCCTGCCTTCCTATAATCAAGGAGTTATAGCACCAACTCAAACTGTAAAGAAGACTTGCTAGTGCAGACACTCTCTTGGGGTCTAGTTAGTCCTCTTTGGGCCTATGTGGCCTTAGACAGTGAGCAGTCTTGGATTATATTTGTAATTTTTTATCTCTTTTTCTTTCTCCCTCTCTTCTTTCTTTCTTTCCTATTTCCTTCCTCTCCTCTCCTCTCCTCTCCTCCCCTCCCCTCCCTTC
>VBSM01000483.1:28658352-28700965 GCA_008086735.1 Cheirogaleus medius
GCCTCCCAGAGAGCTAGGATTACAGGCGTGAGCCACCGCGCCCGGCCCTTTGTTTCTTTCTTGACAGGGTTGCCCAGGCTGGAGTGCAGTGTTTTCATCATAGTTCACTGCAGCCTCGAACTCCTGGCCTCAAGTGATTCTCCTGCCTCAGCCTCCTGAGTAGCTGGGTCTGTAAGTATGTACCTGCTACCTTTTCTACCTGAAGTGCTCTTCCCCCAGACATGTGCAAGGCCTACTCCTTTACTTCTCCATTGTTTACTCAAATGTCACTTTTTCTTTGAGTCTTTTCTTACCCTCCTATCTCTTCTACCAAGATGCTTGTTACCTCTTCTCCCTGCATTATTTTTCTCTTTAGAGATTATCACTAACTTGCTTTTTATTTTACTTATTTGTTATTATTTCTCCCCAACTTCTCCATTGGAATGTAAGCTCAACAAAGCAAAACTCTTGTTTTGTTTTGAGTCTGTTTTTACTTATTTTGATATCTCCAAAGCTTAGAAAAGTGCTTCACACTTAGCAGGTATTTGATAAACACTTGTTGAGTAAATGAATAGGTAATATTAAGTAAGTGTATTAGTTTCCATTTACTGCTGGGACAGATTACCACAAATTTAGTGGCTTAAAACAGCACACATTTATTTTCTTATGGTCATGGAGGCTGTATTCCAAAGTCAGTTTTACTAGGCTAGCTTCAAGGTGTTGGTAGGGCTGGTTTCTTCTGGACGCTCTAAGGAAAGAATTTATTTCTTTGCTTTTTTCAGGTGCCTGCCTGTATCCCGTGGCAACCAAAAAATTCCAGCTTCAAAACACATTACTCCAGTCTCTGCCTCCATCGTCTCATCTCTTTCTACCTTTATGATTCTGCCTCCCTCTTTTAAGAACCCTTGCGGTTACATTGGGCCATTTCCTTTCTCAAGATCCATAACTTAATCCTATTCAAAAAGTCCCTTTCGCCATGTAAGTTGACATTCACATGTTCCGGGGATTAGGATGTGGACATAAATAAAAGGATTGTTATTCAGCCAACCACAATGTGAAGCTCCTTTATATTTCAAATGTGCTAATTTAAAAACATTATGAATAAGTATTGATTTTATTGGAATACTTCTATATCCATTGAAATAATAATTCATACATTTGTTCTTCTGTAACATATTTTTAAAAAGTTTTATTGTAAAAATGCATAACACAAAATTTATCATTTTTACCATTGTCAGTGTATAGTTTAATAGCATTAAGTATATTCACATTGTTGTGCAACCAATCTTCAGAACTGTTCCACGTTGCAAAACTGAAACTCTTTACTCATTAAAGAATAAGAGCACATTTCCCTTCCCACTAGCTCCTGGAAATCACCAGTGTAATTTTATTTTATTTTATTTTTAATCCGAGATCAACTGCAGACACCAGTGTAGTTTCTTAATGTGGTAAATGACATTTGAAGATTTTTCTCTTGAGCTAAGCTTTTCATTTCTAGGGATAAAATGCTCTTTGAGTATGATGTATTATCATTTTAAATACAGTGTTGAATTCAATTTGCAAATATTTAGGATTTTTTTCATTTATATTCTAGTTGGTCAAAATGTTCTTTATTGTCTTTGTTAGAGTTATACTGTCCTTATAAATCAAGGTTAATTTTGCCTCATACAATGAGATAGGTAATTTTTCTTCTTTTTCTCCTCTCTGAAAAAGTTTGTATAAAATAGAAATCGTTTATATCTTCATAAGATTAAGTATCTTAATTAATAAGTTATTATATTATTCAGATTCTCTGTTTCTTCTTGAGCCACATTCTTAACATATTTTTTCTAGAAAAGTATCCATTTAATATAATTTAAAATATTGGCTTAAAGTTTTCAAAGGATCTTGTTAGGAGTTTTTAAATCTTAAATTATCTATCCTTTTCAAAATTTATAATATTGTGTTCTCTTCTTATTTTTTTTTTACTCCACTTAGCATATTGTCTTTTTTATTAATTTTCCTTCAAGAACCAGTTTTGATGCTAATCCCTTCTAGTTTTTTCTTCTTTTTAGTAATTTCTGCTCTTAAATTTTTAAGATTATATTTTTCTTCTACTTTCTTAGGTTTATACTTTTGCTCTTTTTCTATTATCTTTAGCTAAAGGTTTTTCTTCATTTTTAAAAATTCTTCATCATTTTTAAACCATTTATTTTTTTTTCCAAATTTCTGTGATAAGAAACATACTGAATATTTTAAGAGGATTGAGTTGCCAAAATATTCCCAAGGCTGGTTGCAGCATCCTGTGACTGTCCAACTCTCAGGGCAATCCCCAGGTCCCCCAGACTCCACCAGTAGGAAGACAGCTGAGCTATCTCTGCAGCCCCTAGGAAGAATTTACTCTCCACTGTCCATGCCAAATTTGTCATGGAGTAAAATGGACAAGAAGATCCTCCAAAAGAAGGAATCAGGGCTTCCAGAGCAGCTAAGAGAAACTTACTTGATTTTCAAGATATATGGTCCTTGCTATTCCTACTCAGCAGTATATGATATGTACTACAAACAAGTGGTTACTGAGTGCTTCCCGTTCTCCCCTCTGCCAAACACAAGGTTTTATTAGAGTTAACTTGTTCCTTCTCCACTTCCATGTTTTAGGTTATGGCGTGATAGATAGCTTAAGCTTTGCTATAGAAGACTGACTTGTGAGGAGCGACATTTGGACTTGACAAAGAGGACTGCTGATCACCCAGTGATCATAGCCTTGAAGCTGGATGGAATTTTGGGTCTCTTATTTGGGCAGGGAGGTGCTGTGTAAAGTATATGTATGGAAAGAAGGTGAACATGAATGCTGAGTAGCCAGAGGGGTGACATCTGGCAGATGTTGCTGGGGGCCTATTCAAGGACATTCACACCCCCTTTCTTGCTTGCTAACAGGATTTTCATTTTATTCGTTTGACAGGCAGAGGTCCCCTTATCTCAGGGAAGCAAGGCCAGTCCTTGGACAAGGGAAGAACATATGACTCAATATGGTCAATGAGATGGAAGGAAAACCCTGCTGGGAAGATTCTGGGGAACACTTTCCTACCAGAAATGTGAGAGCACATGACAAGAAGGTTTTGTTCTCCACCAGTCTCATTTCTTTCAAACACCACCATGTCATGAGGAGATACCCGGAGCTACAGCAGCTATCATGTGACTGTGAGAAGAATGCCTACAGCTGCAAAGGGATGCTGAAGCATCTGACATTACTTTTTACCTAACTAACCTGGAACCCCCTACTTGCAGACTATTTTTATATGGAAAAAATATCTATTTAATGAAGCACTGTTTTGAAGTGTTATGTTATTAATAGCTGAAAATATTCTGACACTCCAGTGGTGAGGGAGACTGAATTTATTAACCAGAGCATGGAATGGCTGGACCTGGAGCCCACACAAAGATGGAGTTCTTCCCCAGTCCTACAGGCTGCCAAAGAATATAAATATACACAGTACACTCCATATACGGGGAAGCTGGTTCCTACTACTTTTGGGCCTTGGGGATTGGTAGACTGTTCCTGTGACAGATGTTGTAAAAAGCAGTGATGCTCAAACTTTCAAGTAGCTCGTGTCTGGGAGTTATGATCCTCCTTGTAGAACATCAAAAATTATTAAAACATTTAACTTTAGAATAATGAAATCTAGAATTTTGTGCTAAATTAGATACAAATGCACTATATTTTTTGTATGGACATGAAAATGTCAGAAAATTAAAAGGAAAGCAAATAGGAAATACATTTGAAAACATTCTCTCCATTAAGTTGAGTCCTCCCTGCCTTCTGCAAATTGGGGAACTCTACTCTGATGATTAATTTTATGTGTCCACTTGGCTAGGCTAGGATTCCCAGTTGTGTGGTCAAAAACCAGTCTGGATGTTACTATAGACATATTTTTAGATGTGATTAATTTTTGCAGTAAGTTGACTTTAAAGCAGATTACCCTTCATAATATGGGTAGACATCTTTCAATCAGTTGAAAGCTTTAAGGTCAAAGATTGCAAACAAAGCTGTGCCAAAAAGGAAGGAATTTTCATCAAGACTGTAACATAGACCCTGATTAGTTTCCAGCTTACTGCTCTGCAGAATTTGTACTCAAGGCTTCAGCATCAACGCCTCCCTGAGTCTCCAGCCTGCTGGCCTGCCCTACGGATTTTGAACTTGCCAGCCCCTCCAATCAGGTAAGCCAGTTTCTTAAAATCAATCAATCAATCTCTCTCTGAGTTTCTTTGGAAAACTTTGACTAATACAACCTCCTGTTCCACAATTTTATTTGCATAACAGCTAAATCCAATTCAATGGAAGCTACTGATTACAGATTTTTAGCGCCTAAGGAAACATACAGCTATGTGAAAGGAAAAGGAAAAGCAGTAAGCAGTACTCAAGCGGTTTAAGATATAATTGTCCACACTTCCCCTCTGACACAGTGTTACTTCAGGTAATTGTTATACAAAAATCATTATTTCAAACGCATATTACATGCTGACAAAATTTTCAGCTGACTTTAATAGAAGAAATAGAAATTCTAGTAAAGCTAAATGAAAATATCTGGAATATTATTTTTAAAATTATTTAAAAATACTCAGAGGATTGAAGAACATTAAATAAATGATTTAAAAATTACAAAACTAGAAGGCCTGCCGAAGGAAGAAATGTGGTAGTGTGTGTGTATGTTGCTGAGCAGGGAGGGCTGCTCATTTATAAAGGAAAAAGAGAAACAATGAAAGTGGTGAAACATGCTCAAAGCCACAGCACTAGAGTTGGAATCATTCTAACAGGCAGCTCTAGAATCGAGAAAAAAGGGAGTGAGCTTTCAAGGAGTCTAAGGAAATGGCTAAGATGAAAGAGAAGGAACATAAGAAAGCAAATCTGAACAGAGAGAAGGAGGTGAGGGGGCACAGAGATGAGAAGAGAGGGGTTCCAAGTGGATCACAATTTGGGGGCAATAAGGTGAGAGGATTTAAGATGTTAGATGCTACAGACATAATCTTTTCTTTGAGAAGGGAGATCAAAATTCGAAGAGCTGAGAGACAGTGAGGAGTCTTCTCTGTTTTTGCCTGACTCCCCGGGGACCGCCAGCCTGCTGCTGCAGCTCCAAGGGTATTTTCATGTATTTACACTCGGTGAGCCATCTGTTACTTCCCTGCCCGGCTCACTGTAAAATCCCACTCCATGCTAGAGCAACGGAAAGCTCCATACCTTTTATTTACTCTCTCTGAGAATGAATACTGTGAATGTCTAGGAAGTTCCCAGTGCAGACACCTATTCTCCCGGATCCAATGTTGGATATTTGGCGCCCTGAGTCACACCGTGGGACTGTGCGCCACATCTCCAGTGGCTTCTCATTGGCACGTGTCAGCTGGCTTCTGCCTGGCCCAGTTGAGGAGGGGCGGTTTTGGAGTGATCATAAACAAATCCTTCAGGGGAAACTAGAGGAATGTGAGAAGGGAAAAATAAATGTGGACATATCACAACCATTCCAATTATATCAAAAGAGCTGGAATATGTATTGAAGATCCTGCCCCACTGCATTATGTAACGGTGTGGAAATTAAACCTGAGCTCTGCTTTAACCGCTTAGAGTCTCTGAACCAATTTTCCGAAGTCAGTTTAAAGGTAAATGTTTAAATTCAAATGATAACCTGGGGGTTGGACACGCTTGAAGTTCTGGTATGGCGGGGGGCGGGGGGTGGCAGAGGCAATATATGTAACCCTAACGATATTTGTACCCCTATCATATGATGAAATAAAAGGATAAAAAATAAATAAATAAATTCAAATGATAAACTCACATAGAAGGGAGAGAGGGAAGGAGGGAGGGAAGGGATTAATATATTAATGTTGACAAATCTTGCAATTAGAATGTACGTGAAGTTTCTTTACATATCTTCTCTAGATTAAGAGTTTTATTTTGAGTAGGGCAAGAAAACAGAAAGTGCATAAATCATAATAAACTAAGAGTTTCTAATCTAAAGGCATTTGTTTTAATTCAAAAGACCCACAGTAGAAGGGTGAATTTAAAGAATCTGCAGCAAAGTCAAAATGTGTGGTATGCAGTACAAGGGCCCTAGAACCTTCCGTCAGCGTGTAGCTCCCTGGTCAAAGGCTTCCATCACAGTTTCTGTCAAATGGCCGCGTGGCGCTCTCTGATAAGGATGGAGGCAGCACGATGCGCCGAACCTTTTAGACAAAACTACTTAGTCCTGATCCTGAGGAAATGCTGTTTAAGATTTAGCTCAATTGCTCAACTCGTATCACCTCCCTTTGCTCCTGGGAAGACAACTAAGAAGGAGTGCAGATGTCAGGATGAAGAATAGAGTATATAAATCCCCAAATGTATATAATGCATAATATATAAATTTATATATACTTATAAATACATAAATGTAAATCTCAAACATAAATGTAAAAATCTCAAAGGATACGTTTGTGATTTCTGACCTGTCTCTATTGCATAAGAAGCATAGTTCTCAGAGAACCACTACTGGAGTATAAACATTCAATCTTTGAAATATTAGACAGATTCTGGAGCGTAGAACAAAGAGATGACATTGTTACAAAATCTGCACGGATCATTATATTCTACAATAAACTGTCTTCAGTTCATTTAAATGCATAGTTTTGATTTGGGGTTATTTTTTCTTAAATAGTGGAAAGAAATGTTAGTAACTGCAGAATTCCATATCCCTTTAGAGTTATGGTTGTCATTTGATTAGTTTTGTCTGTTGCACGTATATTGACTCCTAACTTTTTACTACTTTAATATTTTCTTTTTTGTGCATTCTATAGTGTTTTTTGGATGATGGAGACTTTCTAAAGCCCTATGAAAGGACCACGTTTCCTTGACTTCAACAGAAAATTAGTTCTCATTATTTTTCCTGCTGCGTAATGTCTTAGTTTCAGGTCAACAGAGAGCAATAAAAAATAACCAGCAAACTAAGCAAAAAAAAAAAAAATATATATATATATGTATATATACACATGTATACTAGTGTCTGATGAATTAGAGTATATTTTCAACAGACAGATGGCATCTTGAATCCTAATACTTGCTAGGATGCCTTCTGTGTGTTATTCTAAAGGGTGGAAAATGAAAGGGAGCACTCCAAGATCATGTCTGCAGTTTCCAGCAGCATCGGCAGGAGTGTGAAATAACTCTTCCTCTCAGTCTGCTGAACTCGTACTTGGTTAGCTTATTATGCTATATAAAGAAAACAACAACAAAAAGCATGCTTCAAGTGTGGTGTCTGCCACATTTTTCCAGACTGAGAAAGGGCACTAGACTGTTTGCTCAAGGATATAATTTTGCCCTTTGTCTTAATTAGCAGTTGGAAGACTGCAAGGCATGAAACTGGGGTGACAGAAAATAAATGCATGTTCACCTGCAGCACATGTTCTAAATTAAGTTATTTTCTCTTCCTTTGAACCTGCTGTAGTCATGTTAGAAAAAGAATTTTTGATTTCAGAATATGAGAGAGAATGTTTGAATCAGAAAGGTAGTGCCTTATGTAAGCATGGAGATCTGTCTATGAACATCATTTTTTACTCTCTATTCTCTTTTCATCTACAGTCATAGTTTTCAACTTTGTAATTACTCAGAGTTTATTTATAAAATGAGCAAGTACTGCCTCTGACCTTTGAAAACCATAAGACACTGCAGAAATCTAGATGTTACTGTTATTTTGGTTTTAATTATTACTGTCTTTGAGATTTGTATGTAGAATCAGACTAGAGTCTGTGATATCCAAAAGGTTAGTGGAGTCGTGATACCAAGCCATTAGCTGGAATTGCAAAAAGTCCTATTAGATATTCAAATAGGAAATATTGAGCACCTCTTCCATGGCAGGACTGTATTGGCATTCACCTCTAAGGAGGGTTACCAGATTTAGCAAAAACAAACAAAAAGCAAAAGGAAGCAAACAAGCAAACAAAAAACATGACAGGACACCAAATTAAATAGTTAAATTTGAATTTCAGATTAACAATGAATCTTTTTTCAGTATAAGTATGTCCCACATATTGCATAGACACACTCAAAAATGATTTGTTGTTTACCTGAAATTCATATTCAATTGAGCATCCTTTATTTGGCAATCCTTTTATAAGATAAAAAGTTATAGTCTCTGATTTTGAGAAACTTCCTGTAGTGAGGAAGTTACTATGTAAATGCCACTGGCCAGAGCTATGGGCCATGGAGCAGCTTCCTGAGCACAGAGGAAGGTGCAAGCCAGCCAGCTAAGCCCATCATCGTTCTCCCACTAGAAAAATGCCCACAGGCTGCTGAAAAATATTTAGCTGTACGCTGAGTTTCTTCAGTTCTACCTGAGACTGATCCTCTCTCTTCCAAGTCTACTCTAACCAAGGTCAGCATCTCAAAAATGGCACAGAATTGGAAATGAATAAATAAATCAGTTCATCTAATCTGAGTAAGCCTTTGGGAATTCTCCTCTGGTGTATCTAACTGGGAAGATTCCAAAGTCAAATATTAGATTCTGATTTTAACTAACACACAGCACAAGAGCAAAAACTCTTAACTGATCTGGAAGTTGTATGCAGTCATGTGTTTTACTTCATACCTTTCAGAAATGGATGGTACCACTGTAGCCACATGTCTGTATTCTCTACCCAAAACACACACATGCCCTAGCTGCTTCTTTATCTAAATGCTGAATTTCTGTCTTGTACTCATAGTTGCTGGACTGTTGCCCCTCAGACGGAGAGGTGGGAGTAGCGTGGAACCGGAGTTAGAATTTCTGGAGTCTAGTCTTAGCTCTGCCTGGTATGCTACCTGGCTTGGTTCCTCAGACAGCTATAAAATTAGATTGTTGAAATAGATGACTTACAAAATTATTGCAACTCTCAAAATCATAGATTTAAAACTAAGAAATATAGATTGAACCCTGTATTTATCCTCAATGTAAAGCTGGAGTTCCAAACTCAAATGCCTGCAGGGGTCAGTTCAGTAACTAAACGAGTGACATGCCAGATGGATATTTGAACAGCATGTGCTTTCCAGGCTGGTAGTTGATCTTCTGCTCCAGACAGTGTTTATGATGAAGGCATGAGGGTTGCTCCGACTAGATATTTAAAAATCAGCAAAATATTTACAAAAGCTGTGTATTTTTACATAAAATTTCCTGATTATTAGAAGACAGTAATTAGTGCAATATTTTAAAAACTCTATGGGAAAAAATCCACCTGTGGTTGTGGTCTTTAGGCCTCTAGTTTGTCCCTGATGAAAAGCATCATGTCAGTAAGTTTTATTTCCAGGTTTCAAATCACTGAAGTTTTTGTCTTTATTTGTATCCTCTTTTTTATATTCTCAAATAATGTGTAGATTTTGAATACAAATTCTAGAATTTGCATGTGTATATAAGTGTTGTTCTCTTCCAATTAGTGACCTTATAAATAATAATGATGATTAATGCCTATGGAGCATTTATACAGTCTGAAAAGTGCTCTAAGTGTGTATGTATATTTTCATTTAATCTTAAACAAAATCCTGTTAGATAGGTGTTATTATTATCCCATTATACAGTGTTTCAGTTAACCTTTGCTCTTTAAGAAACCACTCCAAAACTTAATGACTTAAAATAACAAATTATTATTTGTAATGACTGTATGTTGTCAATGTGGTTGCTTCTTCTGCTGGTGTCACCTAGGATCGTTCATGTGATGGTATCATATGATGGCTCAACTGAGGCTGGAGGGTCCAGGCTGGCATCATTCACATGTCTAGCTATTGGCTGCCAGTGGGGGTAACACATGTGTTCTCCACATGGCCTCTCCTCCTCCAATAGGTGAGACGGGGCATCTTCATAGCACGGGGGTCTGATATCGATAGGGTAAAAAACAAAAGCTGCAAAGCCTCTTCAATGCCTAGGCCTGGAATGTCACATCCACTACCCATGGTCTAACCAGTTCATAAGGGCAGCCCAGAGTCAACATGAGAGGGGCCTATGCAAGGGCACTTGTTCAGGGAGGTGTGTTTCATCCCAGGCCATTTGGTAACAATCTACCATATAACAGATACCTAAACTGACATAGCTTGAATAACTTGCCTTAGATCATACTATTTTTAATTAGTAAACTCAGATTTAAAATTCACATAGGCCTCTCACTGTTACTTCAGGCCAAAGGTCATTATTCTGGTAATGTTACTATTTATCCAGTGTTGCTTCCTTGAAGGATAACATTTATTTAGGTGTAGAAGTTCTTGCATCTTTGTTTTTAAAATCACCTTGTAATTATTCTTGGAATGTTCATTTATTTAAAAAGCTACTTATGAAGAATTTTAAACTACTATGATATAACATTAATACCTAATGTTCTGCACTTTGATTTAAATGCCAAAAAAAGGTAGAAAAATATGGATTCACATTTAGATTTTTTTTTTGCCATTATAGATAGAAAAAGTGACTTAAATGATGCAGAATCTATTGCATCCATTCATTCCATCTAGAACAAAGTGAGGAGGGGAGAAGGATGTTTTCAATTCATAAGAAAAATCAATCTGTAACTGTAGATAATTCTGAGAAATGCATTATAACAATGTTCTTAGCTAGCCTTTAATGGGGTTAAGTGTGCATTTTGAGACTTGAATGTATTATTGGAAATGATTTCTCCAAGCAAACAAAGATTTCATATGCTAGAAAATTAAGTTTTAGACTAGCATGTCTGATCAGACAGATGCAATATCATCTCTTAACATGCTAGGAAAAGTATTGGGACACTTAATGCAAACCAAAAGGACTGTTCCTTGATAAAGTTGACTGAGTGCTCTATTTTGAGATACAAATCAACCTACAAAATTTAGTTTAAAATACGTTATTAAGTGTTCCAATGTTGACCTAATTCTCTTTATCAAGTGGTAAAAAAACTAGTTTCATTTTGATTGGTCATCAAAATGAATTATAAATTGCTTTATATAAACAAATTGCTTCCTTTCTCCAAATGGTATTGCATATTTTTTTGTGATTCTATTTAGATTTGTATACAAGGGAGCAACCCAAAGAAATAGTTACATTAGAATGGGTTTCACAGGAACCAGAGAAAGTAGAAAACTTCTGGGGCTATGTGGAGTTTTCAAAATTTGTGAGATGTCAAAGTTTACAATTTTAGGCACAAGATTGTACTTATTCACTTCTTAGAGATGAGAATTCTTCTGTTTCTAGAATAAAATACAGGAAAACTCAGGGGCTGTGTGTTCCCATTCCAGCATTATCACGTGATAGCTTTGAACTTGTCAAATAACTTTATCCTGGTTTCTATCCTGTATAATGGGTATAATTACATGAGCTTGCCTTAGGGACAGAAAAGGATATTTTTGTTCTTCCGTAGATTTAAAGTAGCCATGGGTGACTGGTGACAAAGATTACAGGCCTCCTCGTGGCGTTGCTGTGGCCTCAACTTTGTGTGTTCTGTACTGGACAGTGTGAGTGGAGGTCAGATGGGGCAGAGATAGAGGTGCTGGTGCTCATGAAGCTGGGAGGGGGACTGGGTGGCTCTGTGAACAGAATGGGGTGCCAGGGGCCACATCCCCTTCTGCTGTCTTGTGAGTCTGCTCCTGTATGGAAAAGTCCACCAACTTCCAGTCTATGGCACAGCTCGTGACTGCACAGATGTGTATTCTTATAATAGAGACAAGGTAAACTGAACTCATTTTTTTTTTTTCTGGGAAGCCTTGATTCTGTCTCAGTATACTATTGTAGAAAACTTGGTCCAATATACAAATACCTAATTAAAGAGACACACTCCCAGATTTTGAAGGAAATGGGTGTGGGCACTTAAACACTTAACGAGTACCATGAAAACACTAGAAATCTTCAAACTAGGCATACTTCATTCAATTAATAAATATTTATCAAAAATCTCTTATGTTTAAGTACTGAATGCGCCATTTGAGATCCAGTGATGGACAAGATAAGACGTGGTCTCTATGCTCATGGAGCTTGTATATGAGATGCTGCTAGCTTCAGAAGGAGAACTCTAATCCCCACCAACATCAGTTGAATAAAAAACATCGCCAGGATCCAGAGGAGCCAGAGAACAACAGTCTTCACATGACATGATTCCCAACTACATAATAATAAATGCAGCAGTCTACTTACACAGACTGCCTTGTTTTATGTAACAGGGACATGTACTACAGTTTATTACAGCCTCCATGCAAATAATTTTTGCTAAAATATTCCAGAGGGCCAGGTTTAGGAATAAAATAGAAATGCATCTGTATTTATTTGCATATATTTGCATCAACATTGTACATTTTTCATTGAAAAATTAGAATTTTTAAAAGTTACCTCAAAAATGCAAGTTTTGGCAGCAGTGAGTACAGAGTAGCCTGTCTGCGCAGGGAGTGGGCCAGGCCGTGAGGTCCACTCTTGGCTGTGCCCTCCATGTGGGGGCAGTTGGGTGCCTCAGAGGAAGAGAGCTTCGCGCTGTCCTTCTCCACTCTGGATGCAGAATTTGTTGCTGTGGTTGGATATGTAGAGGACATCAAGATGGGTGACGAGTTCCAGTTATTACAGAGAAATTTCATGGACAAGCACTACCAGGAATTTGAAGACACAGATCCTACACACCTATTTTTAATGAAAACATTTCTTTAGTGGAAAAGTGTATCGAGGAAGAGCTGCTGGAGCAGATTCCTGGATTTAACACAGTGGCTTTCACAACAACGTCACAGCACTGGAAGGATGAAGTGGCTGGTGACATATTCGACATCCTGCTCACATTTATAGATTTTCTGGCTTTTAAAGAAATGTTTCTGGACTACAGAGCAGAAAAAGAAGGCCAGGGACTGGACTTAAGCAGTGGTTTAGTGGTGACTTCATTGTGCAAATCATTTTCTATGCCAACTTTCTAGAAGGGCCTGCGGCGCTAGGTCCTACCTCCAGCCAATTATGAATGGGATTATCCTGGCAAAATTATTCCACATCAGACCCCTCTGGAGCAAACCCATGTCAAGCATTCCACCTGGGGGACCCCTTCCCCCAGCATACATGTTGGTGTGTCAACAGAGTGGAATAACCCACCATCATGAATTCTATTTGTCCCTGCAGGCTTTGCATGAAGTTTTTTCTGCACTCACGGCTCTTTTTCACATGAGTCGAAGTTTCAGTCCTTCAGACTCAATGGAATCTGTGAGTATTTATCTAAGATGTTACTCAAGCCGGCTGCCCGCCTGGAGATTTCTGAATGATCACAGCTTGTCTTGGCTGAAGGAACCAACTGAAAGGGATGCCCTTTACCTAAAACTGCACATGAAAACCAACTCTCTAGTCTTACCAATTGCAGCCCTTGTATCACCATGTCTTCTGCTGGTCCTGGTGTAGTCCCACTGTTTCTAGAAGTCTCTTGTAAGCATTATTTTTGAAAAAAAATATTTTAATAGCTGAAATACTCAGGCTAATCTAGTGGATATGATCTTGGAACTTCCATAATTATTTGCTTAAAGATCAAAGTATTATATGCTGTGTGCTTTTTAGTTGTTAGTGTTATGAAGGCAAAAATGCTTTCTATGTTGGCATTCATTCCTGTTTTACTGGACACCAATGAATATATGCTGTGTGCTGGAAAGTGACTAAAAGATATCCTGTTCTTATAGCATATTAAATGTATTTGTCCATGTTTGCTGAAAATACTTTCTGTATAAACCAGTTTTTTAGGTTTTCTGTTGAGGTGGATAGGGACTCTTAAATTTCTTTGTCTGGTCAAAATCTCTCCTACCAAGATGGTGTCCCACTGGTCTAGTTCAGCCTGAGTAGGAGGTAGTAAACAACTTTGCTGGTCATCTGTCTGCCTTGATTTAATACAATGGTAGAATATTACTGACCAGAAAACATGTATGTCACATCTCTAGAAAGAAGAAAAAACAGTAGTTCAATTCCAATGTGTACCTTTAGATTTTTTTTATAAGTAAAAATAAGAATCCGTACTGACGTTTTCACTGGGGATTCTGGTTTTAAAAGGTGAGCTAAAAGCTATATGTTTTCTATACTGACATGTCAATTATTAAATACTTTTGTACCATGAAGAAAATTGCAAGTTTTGAAGTTTTCTTCTCTCATTGCCTTCTTATAATCCTTTTCATGTTTTTCCAAGTATCCAACTCAGAGGTTTGGAATAAATATTTTAAAGGTTTTCTTCACTAACCATACTAAAAAGATACAACATTTGCCTTTTTAAATGTCATAGATGTGCAATCCTGCTGAAATCTGAGCCAGAGAAAGTGATAACCAGAGTAATTATAGAGTGTCTAGTGCTAGGGAATGATAAAAGATAAAATAATGGGTTCCACATCCCATCCTTCTAAATTGGGCCAAAGATTTGCTTCCGTTTGTAAGCCTCTTCATGTCTAGACAGAATAACAAGCCTCCGGTGCATTTTTAAATAGTTCGGTCTTTCATTTGAGTTTCAGCTCTGTTTTTGTTTTCTAATCATGGTTGTTTTAATAGCTAACAACAGCAATAATAACAACAGTTATCATATGTTATTTCCTTCATATACTAGTCAGTTTGCTAACTGCCTTTGTTGTTTTACTTAATTGACAGGAAAAACAGTCCTAAAGGTAGGTCATGTAATTATATTCACTTTCAGATGAAGAAACTGAAATTTACAGAAGTGATCTGAACAAAGATATAGAATTAATAAGTAGACTAGCCAGGATTCAAACTAGACCAATCTGATTCCAAATCAATCTGATTCCAAATGTTCACCTCTACCTTGTTAAGAAAAACAGTAAGACAGAAATTAACATAGAACATATATATGATACATGTGAGAAAAACAAACTCAAGCCATTTAAACAGGAATAGAGATGAGATTTAATATATATGTGAAATGTCTATGTAAAAGTATGATTATACATTCTTTATATAAACTATAGGCAGGCAGAAATATAGGCAGTAAAATAAATTATTTTTTCTTACTCTCCTTATTGAAAGTAGCAGTTTAGAAAAGAAAGGCAAAATCTAAATTATCAGCCAGTTTATGACACCAGCATTACCTGATGCCAAAACCAGAGAAGGATACCACAGACAAGAAAATTATAGGCCAATATGAATACAGAGATAAAATTCTCAACAAAATGCTAGCAAACAAAAATAAATAGCATATTTATAGGAGCATACCCCATGATCAGCTGAACTTTATCCCTGAGATACAAGTATAATTCAACATATACAAATCATAAATGTGATATACCATATTAACAGAATGAAAGATAAAGCCCATATGATCATCCCAATAGATGTAGACAAAGCATTTGAGAAAATTCAACATCCTTTCATGATAAAAACTCTCAACAGGTTAGGTATAGAAGGAACATACTTCAACATAATAAAGGTCATATATGACAAGCCCACAGTTAACATCATACTCAATGGTGAAAAGGTGAAAGCTTTTCCTCTAAGACCAGGAGCAAGACAGAGATGCCTACTCTCACCACTTCTATTCAACATAGTACTGGAAGTCCTAGCCAGAAGAATTAGGTGAGGAAAAGAAATAAAAGGCATCCAAATTGGAAAGGAGCAAGTAAATTTGTCTCTGTTTGCAAATTTCATCATCTTATATATAGAACCCCCTAAGGACTCCATCAAAAAACTGTTAGAACTAATAAATGAATTCAATAAAGTTGCAAGATACAAAATCAATGTACAAAAATTAGTAGTATTTCTATATGCTAACAATGAACTGTGTGAAAAAGAAATGAGTAAACAATTCCATTTACAATAGCATTAAAAAATACTTAGGAACAAACTTAACCAAGGAGGTAAAAAATCTTACAGAGAAAACTATGAAACATTGATGAAAGAAATTGAAAAAGATGCAAATAAATGAAGAAATACCTTGTGTTCACAGATTAGAAGATTTAATATTGTTAAAATGTCCATATTACCCAAAGTGAACTACAGGTCCAATGCAACCTATCAAAATTCCAATGATGTTTTTCACAGAAAAAGAAAAAAAATGTTAAAATTTATATGGGACTAAAAAAAAAATTTATATGGGACTACAAAAGACCCCATATAGCCAGAGCAATTTTGAGCAATCTTGAGCACTGCCTAATTTCAAAATATATCACAAAGCTATAGTGATCAAAACAGCATAGCACTGACATAAAAACAGACACATAAACCAATGGAACGGAATATAGAGAGACCACAAATAAATTCATGCATTTTTAGTCAATTTATCTTTGACAAAATTGCCAAGAAGACACAATGGAGAAGGGATAGTCTCTTTAACAAATAGTGTTGGGAAAACTAAATGTTGACATGCAGAAAAATGAAATTGGATTCTTATCTCACACTATATACAATAATCAACTCAAAATGGATTAAAGACTTAAACATAAAACGTGGAACAGTAAAACTACTAAAAGAAAAGAGGGAAGAAAAAACTTTTTGACATTGGCCTGGGAAATGATTTTTTGGATATGGTCCTAAAAATGCAGGCAACAAAAGCAAAAACATGTGAATGGGATTGCATCAAACTGAAAACTTCTACTGAAGAAAAAGGAATGCTTCTACACTGTTGGTGGGAATGTAAATTAGTATAGTCATTCTAGAAAGCAGTAGAGAGGTTTCACAAAAAATGAAAAATATCCCACTACACTGGGTATATATTCAAAGAAAATCATTCTATTAAAATGATATCTGCACTCCTATGTTCATTGTAGCATTATTCACAATAGCCAAGATATGAAATCAACCTACGTGTCCATCAACAGATGAATGGCTAAAGAAAATGTGGTATATATACACAATGGACTATTATTCAGCCTTAAAAATGAAAGAAATCTTGGCATTTGAAACAACCTGGATGAACCTAGAGTATATTATGGTAAGAAAAATAAGCCAAGGACAGAAATACAAATATCACATAATCTCACTTATATGTGGAATCTAAAAAAGTTGAACTCATAGAAGTAGAGAGTGGAATAGTAGTTACCAGGGGCTAAAGGTGGAGATTTGGGGAGATGTTCGACAAAAGGATACAAAATTTCAATAAGATAGGAAGAATAAGTTAAAGAGATCTAACATACAACATGGTGACTACAGTTAATGTACAGTTGATCCTTGAACAACACCAGTTTGAATTGCATATAAGGTCCACTTACATGCAGATTTTTTCAATAAATACAATCAGCCTTTCATATCTGAGGGTTCCACAGGCACAACCAAATGCAAACTGTGGATGCAAAACCTGTGTATATGAGGGCCCACTTTTTCTGTATCTGACTTCCACAGGACAAATTGTGGGACTTGAGTGTGTGTGGATTTTGGTATATGATTGTATTGTGTTTTTGAAAATTTCTGAGAGCGCATTTTAAGTGTTCTTACCACGGGGGTGGGGAGGAATAAGTATGTGAGTTAATGCATAGGTTAATTAGCTTCATTTAGCCATTTCACAATGTATACAAATTTCAAAACTTTTTAATGAAAAATATATACAATATTTATTTCTCAATTTTAATTAATTAATTAAAATGTTAAAAACAGAAGCTTCTGACAGCAACAATAATCAAAAGAGTGAAGACACAACTTATAAAATGGGAGAAATATTTGCAAACCATACATCTGATAAGGGGTTACTATCCAAAATATATGAGATACTCAAACAACCTAATAGCAAGAAACAAATAACCTGATTAAAAAATAGGCAAAGGACCTACATAGGCAATTCTCAAAAGAAGCCATATAAATGGCCAACAGGTATGTGAAAAAATGCTCAACATTATTAATCATCAGGGAAATGCACATTAAAACCATAAAGAGATACAATCTAATACCTATTAGAATAGATGTTATCAAAAGATAAAAGATAACAAATGCTGGGGAGAATGTAGAAAAGAGACCCTTTCTACATTGTTGGTGAGAATGTAAATTAGTGCAGTCATTAGAGAACACAGTATGGAAATTTCTCAAAAAATTAAATATCGAAATGCTATATGATACTGCAATCCCACTACTGAGTATATATTCAAGGGAAGCAAAGTCAGTACAAGATGTTTGGACTCCCAAGTTCGTTGCAGCACTATTCACAATAGCCAAGATATGGAATTAACCTAAGTGCCCATCAGTGGATGCATAGATTTTAAAAATGTGGTATATACACACAATGGAATACTACTCAGACATAAAAAAGAAGGAAATCCTGCCATTTGTGATAACATGGATGAACCTTGAGGACATTATACTAAGTGAAATATGCCAGACACAAGAAGACAAATACTGCATGATCTTACTTACATGTAGAATCTAAAGAGTTGAACTCACAGAAGCAGAGAGTAGAATGGTGGTTGCTAGAATCTGGGGAAGGGGATGGGCAGATATTGGTCAAAGGGTACAAGTTTCAGTTAGGATGAATAAGTCTTAGAGATCTATTGTACAGCATGGTTATTATAGTTAATAATAATTGTACACTTGTATTGCACTTTGTATGTTTCCCAAAAATTATCAGCCAAGAAGTACTACAGAGGTAGGTAGGTCTAGAGTACTAAATCAGCCTGCTGGCCCATCTCACATTGTTGTTCAATGTCCTAATAAAGCACACCTGCTGCTTGAACTGAGAGTTTCAACACTTATTGGTACCAATATAAACAATTCTTAAATTAAAAGAATCATAAAAACTACATGTTACAAAGAACAGAATTAAAATAACAATTGCAAGCTCTGGATTATTCAGTTACACCTTGAATTTTAGCCTTTTTAAATCATTTTGTTTTGAAAGAAAATAGCAATTTTCATAATTTAGGAACTGGTTGGTTTACAGCTATCCTTGGATTTACCAAAAATATGTTCTTGTTTAGGCTCTTGATAAAACGTAATGGAAATCATCAGACCAAGAAGAGGTATGATTGTCCTAAAAGAAATTGCTTTTACATCTTCCAGTGTTCCAAAATCTGTAATTATCTTTTCTCCAACAACTAGAAATTTGGCTCCAACTTCCTCTATGATCTGACTTGAGATTACATGTCTTACCTTCTTTCCTTTCAATCAATACAGCATCTTAACTCTGACATGGAGTCAACATACACATCCAATTCCTGCCTCACTTCACTGCTTATGTTAGAACACACAATGTTTATGTAGATATACAATGTCTTTTTTTCTTTTTTTTTTTAAACTTACTAAAGATTCAGTTTAAGCCATCTGCTCCACAAGACAAATTTTGATGAGTTCTAGTACGTTTATAATTTATAACACTTATAATTATTACCATATCCTGTGTGTGTGTGTGTGTGTGTGTATTTACTTTTTGTTTGGAGGATTTTGGGGCAATACAAAAATAAAAATTTGCAATTCCTTAAATCCACAATGTTACTGTTAAAAATTTATTTTGTATATATATTTATATACATACATATCTTCTTAGAAACTTGGAAAATAACCTAAGTAGAAGAACCTAATAAGTTTTTTTGTTTTTTTTTGAGACAGTTTCACTTTATTGCCCAGGCTAGAGTGAGTGCCGTGGCGTCAGCCTAGCTCACAGCAACCTCAAGCTCCTGGGCTCAAGCAATCCTTCTGCCTCAGCCTCCAAAGTAGCTGGGACTACAGGCATGCGCCACCATGCCCAGCTAATTTTTTTTCTATATACTTTTAGTTGGCCAATTAATTTCTTTCTATTTTTAGTAGAGACGGGGTCTCGCTCTTGGTCAGGCTGGTTTCGAACTCCTGACCTTGAGCTATCCACCCGCCTCGGCCTCCCAGAGTGCTAGGATTACAGGCGTGAGCCACCGCGCCCGGCATGAACCTAATAAGTTTACTTCCATATTGAGTGGCAGATATAGTTTGATGAAATTGGAAAATATTAATAACATATTTATTATTTATTAAGCACTTATAATGTTAAGTTCTTTGTTTTTTCTTATTAAACCCTGGAAAAATTTTACTGGCAGTAAATATTATTATTAACCCCATTTTACAAACAAATGTGGATGTGTGCTTATAACTGTATAAATGAATTATGAAAGGACACATAAGACATTGACATTGGTTGCCTGTGGGGGTATAATTGATACTGGTGAAACTTGGTTTCCAGTATGTGCTCTTCTATACTGTTTAAAAACATTACACAAATTAAATGCATGATAATAACAGAGAGCAAAACTGATGAGTTTTCCCTTTAGCTGGACTGTGAACTCTTAGGAAGAAGCAATGATCTATCAAATTGTATTGATATATTAGTCAGTAGATCTGCTGAATAAGCACTTATTTTCATTGCAGACAAAATAAAAACACAAATGTTTCCACAAATATGTATTTTATAAATATAAATTCTTAGAAAAAGTAAGTGAAGGGCAAAAAGGACAACAGCCATTTTGCTCCTCCCCCCCCAAAAAAAAAACCCACTCAGAAAGACTTCTCCACCCCTCCAGAAGCCCGCCAAAGAAAGCTCCACCCTCTACTCCAAAAACTCTCCTCCGGAAGCCCGTACAGGCTTTAACCAGCCCTGATTGGTTAAATCTGAATCCTTCATTTACATAAAGGACCCAGGTTCTAACTGGCTGATTCTGAATCCCTAATCTGCATGACAAGCCTGGGCTCTGATTGGTCCTTTTTTGACACCTAGCTTTGCATAAGTAAGACCATCCTTTTCCGCCCTCGGCCACTTAAAAACCTCCGCCAATGGCTCAGGCGGGGGCCTCTCTTGCAGCTCCCGGCAGAGCACCTTCTCCAGCTTTTTCAGTAAAGTTTGTCTTTGTTCGAGACTGTATCTTGCTTTGCTTTTTCTTTTCATTCTCTCTAAACCCTTTTTTCTGAAAAGTGGGAAATCCAGAAAGGTGCAGATTAAACATTAAACACTTGTATTTATCCTTCCAGATATTCCCAGCAGAGACCCTTCCCGGGCTGCTTCAATAAAGTCTGTCCTTGTTCGAGGCTGTCTCTCGCTCTCCTTTTTCTCTTCCGTCCTCTCTAAACCCCTTTTCTGACGGTATGCTCTACTGTTTTATTTCGAGATACAGTATTTTACTTACTGCTTGTTTGTAGTGTTGTAGAATAATGCAATTGCTTTTGACAAGCAAATGAATTCAAGAGTTTCATTGTAAGTAGACATTTAGGGAGACTACAAGATCCTTTAAAGTTATGCTGCCACTGTTCTAATTTTGTTCTTCAAGAGTTTGTAAAGCATTATAAACTATATTTGTGTATTTAAACTTTTGGAAACTTATGGTTTTAAAGATAAAAGTATTCAAGACACTTGTTAAAGATGGTAAGGAAGATTTTGTTCAAGGAAGTCCTGTCACGGTAGGTGCAGGGTCCACAGCAGTGGGAGAGAGAGGTTAGTGTCAACTTTGAAAACAATAGGAAAAAGTGAGAATTTATGGGGGGAGGGGGATGAAAACTTACTGAGAGGAAACATTAGGAGCAGAGAGGATTGTGGCCAAACTGACCCAATAGCGTTCTTGCTGAAGGCAGGCCAGGGTGACCAGACGGAATTTGGTCAAGAAGAGACTGTCCATACTGCCCGACAGCTGCATATGAAAATATCAAATAGTTGCTTGAATCAGGGCCATTCAGAAAAATTAAAACTGATGTAAAGTATTGGATTAGAATTAATATTAGAGTTGAATTGGGGGAATTCAATATTGGACATTGTTTTTAAAGGTGTTATTAGACCTTAAGGAGTCACCAGGGGAAGAGATTACCTGCTGTTCAGAGTTGCCACTGTCCCTAGGTTTGAGGTTCTGAGGGAGGAGCCCGAGAGCTGAAGCCATCAAGCCTAAACTAGAACTTTGGAGGCCCCACTGCATAGGGGGAACTTGAGCCTCCAAGGAGAACATCAGTGGCCAGAGGTGGCACTGTCGTAGAGAGAGAAGGGGAGCAACACCTTGGCTTTTCTCTCCCACCTTGTGACCTGTGACTTCCATTGGCTGAAATGTGCCAGGATCGATTCACAAGGGATCCTGAGAGATGAAGTTGGCAGAGATCAGCTGCACGTCGTCCTCCCACACAGAGCAGACCAACGGGGAAGGGGGTGACTTTGAGATCAAACATACAAATCAACTGCACTGTACTGAAAACGTACCACAATACACAATAGCATTTTGTGTTTCTCCTTTCTTCCAGAGCCACCCTGCAGTGGCAAAGACTTTTGACTCTTTCAGCTGTTTTTTCTGTAGTTTTATTCATATTTCTAAATATGAATTCTATATTGCTATTTGGTGATTTTTCAAGTCGAACTATTTATACATTGATTTTCTATGATGAATATAGATTTAGTTCTCCTATTTGCCCCTCCCCTATTCTTGCAATAGAATTAAATAGCATTTCAATGTCAATCAGCAAGCAATGTTTACATCTCTATGTGGTGCAAATATTCACTGCTGAACCAACTAGCATGCTACGTTTACTCTTATATTGTGTAAATATCAGTTTTAAAGAATAATCACCTGTTTTTTCACTTCCCTAATTCTTCATTCTAATATCCTCAATTCTCTTATTCTTAATTCTTCTCCATGATCCAAAGTATCATCTAATTTTCTAAGTCTTTTTTTTTTTTTTTAAACTAGATCAATCTTTTTTTGTAGACTCCTTCCTCTACCTCTGGTCTCGAATGGCTGCTCTCCAGTTTAACTATATGCTGTCATTTGTGGCTTTCTGTTACTAATTTCCTGACTTGAATATACCGTATTCTAGAACAATCTTCTTCTTTCTTAGTTACTCTTTGTTTTTCAGTGGCATAACTCACAGGAACTTTTAAAAGGAAAGGTGTATTAAAAGCAGCTCATGGCCAGGCGTGGTGGCTCACACCTGTAATCTTAGCACTCTGGAAAGCTGAGGCAGGAGGATAGCTTGAGGTCAGGAGTTTGAGACACTGTCTCTGTTGAAAATAGAAAGAAATTATCCAGACAACTAAAAGAGAAAAAATTAGCTGGGCCTGGTGGCCCATGCCTATAGTTCCAGCTAGAGTTGAGAGGCTGAGGCAAGGAGGATCATTTGAGCCCAGGAGTCTGAGGTTGCTGTGAGCTAGGCTCATGCCATGGCACTCTAGCCTGGGCAAGAGAGCAAGACTCTGTCAAAAATAAAATAAAATAAACAAACTGTATATATGTATTTAAAAATGAATAAATAAAAATAAAAGCAGTTCACCTGCAGAATAAAGTATAGAAAAACAGTTCAAAGTTGAAAATGATTTTTTCTTTAAAATTTGTAATGCGTTGTTCCATTGTCTTTTAGCAAAAAAGTAAAAAAAGGATACCACAAAAAGCTTCTGTTGACCAGTCAATGATATTCAGATTCTCATTATTTTGTATGTGATTTATGTTCTTTCTTTACAAAAAATTTTAGAATCTTCTCTTTAGTGTTGATGTTCTCAAGTTCTTTATGCCTTGAATGAGCCCTTTTCATTTTTTATCCTGGCCATTAAAGAAGAGTTTAACCACTCAATTTCTTTCTTTTTGGGAAATTTTCCTGTGTTAGTGTTTTTATAACTTCTTCACCATTTTCTCTGTTTACCCCTCCCCACCCCTCACCTCTTTCTTTCTGGATATTGGATTTCTTGCAATGATCCTTCATGTCTTATATTTTTTCCTTGTATTTTCTAGGCTTTTGCCTTTTTGTTTTCATACATTTCCTAAACTTTCCTTTATTGGAATTTTATATTAGAATTTTGATTTTCACTCATATTTAAATTTCAAAGGCTGTTTTCTTACTTTTCTAATTGTTACTGGTTTCTCTTTCTTTCTTGTCTTTTTTCTTTTTATAGATGGGGTCTCACTCTGTCACCCAGGCTGGAGTACAGTGGCCCAATCATAGCTCACAGCAGCCTCAAACTCCTGGGCTCAAGGGATCCTCCTGCCTCAGCGTCCCCAGTAGCTGGGACTGCAGGCGTGGGCCACTATGCCTGGCTCAAGCCACAGACTGTGTTCTAATTGTTCATTTTTCATGGCAATCTTGTTTTATTGATACAGTGTGTTGTTATTTCCCTGAGACTTTATATTCATGTTTTTAGTTTTCTTCTGCTCCCTGAGTTACCTCTGTGTCCTCATATTTATTTTGAATTCATGCTTTCATAATGGGAACTTTTTGTTTATATCCATCTGATGGACCTTGGACATGAAAATGCTAATTCAAAACTCTGGGTTGCTCTCTGGAACTCTTTCTAGGGAACTCAGGAGGGAAGTCAGCCTTTGTTCTTTGTGTGATCCTTAAGACCAGTATCTGGAGGTCTTTTCTCTGGGGACTTTTTATGTTTCCTGAGAAAAAGAGTTCAAAATTTTGCCTGAAGAGTGGATGTAGTCTGAAATTGGGATATCCTCAATGGTCGCAAATGGTGGATTTGTCTTTTGAAAACACCCAGAGGTTATTCAATCAAATTGGATAAATCGGGTATAGAGTAATTAAATAAAAAATAACATTTTATTATAAAATAATGAATCTGATTGACTTGTGTAGCTCAAACCTACCTTTTTACAATCTGCTCAGTGGTGCTGGGATGGAAATATGGGAACTAGATGACTGTTTTGCCATCTGGCTTCTGCCCATGGGGATTCACTGGAGGGAGACAGGAAGCCGGGAGGAAGTGAGCACGGAGGAAGTGAAAAGGGAAGTGTTCCTTTTGGTGAACATTGCTCCAGCTGCAGCGTTTGGTTTAGTGGTGTGGATACAGCCTTTTCTTCCACACTCCCAGCACCAGTCTCGTTGTTTGTCTCCAGCTCAGAGACACCAGCACCAGCCAGGCAGCATCGCCCCTGGGACACCTGAGCCCAATCTATGGGGCCTCTTGCTTGGCCCCTGGGTGCTCCCGGGGTCTGGGTCACAGCTCTGCTGGGCCTAGTTTCTGACATCACAGCTTGGGATAAACCTATTCTATTCCCTTCCTTTCTGACCTGAGGGTGTAACCTATCTTCTTTACCCCCTTTTTGCCTTGTCTGGCCTCCAATAACTTTGGAACCTATGCTGCTAAAATGCTGGTGTGACTTCTCTTTCCAAAGTGGAACTGTACCTGAAATACTCATCCGCTGACCTTAAAACAAACGTGAAAGTCATTAAATGAAATGGTGAGTAATAACAGCATTACTTGAATAATATTAATATATAGGAGAAAACAGAGGGTAGTGTTTTAAACTGTAGGCTTTGAAGTTTGACAGACTAAGTGTGCATCTTGGCTCAGCTGCTTGCTGTAGAGGGAGCCTAATAATATCTTGAACATAGCTTTAGCTTTCTACATAGCTAAAATAGGGATATTATCTATTTTCTTGAGCAGCTAACAGCAGTAAATGAGATAATGGATATGAAACACTTAGAACCGTACCTGGCATATAATAAGCATTCAAGAAAAGGTATTGAACATGTTAAAAATAAGGAAAAGTTGACTAAGTTGAAGTGAATATATATGTTGATTTAAAAAGTCATTAATTTATGTTCCCCGTGTGCATGTGTTTCCCATGAAGGATTTGACAGGCGCTATATCACTATTAGATGCTCGAAAATTTTACTTTGTTAATTTTTGGAAAATTTAGCATTGTAATTAAATTCTGAAAGAGTCTATCTAGTGAAGTCCTGTTCACATATGTGACAGGTTCCAATCTATCACTTCCTTACTTCTTACTATCTTCTATTCTCCATTTAAATAAATTTCTCTTTATTCATTTCCGTTTTCTCTGTGTCAGGCATTTGTATTTGTGAAGCACTTAATCAATGTCCAGCATTGAGCTAGCAAGTATAAACTATGCTAGTTATTGCCTACTTTATCATACGTTAGAATTATTTCAAATAATTGTATGGTGCAATTCACTGAAACAACCTACTGCCCGAAATCTCTTGCACACTTGATCCAATCATCTTTGACAATCCGTACTGTGTGTTTTCTCACAAGAATGGATAAACTGTATCCTATTGATAATATTTATATCTATGTCTATGAATATATGTACACACAGATTGACTAGATTAGCTAAAGTGAAGCCCTTTGAATTGTAACAAATAGACAAGGGGTTTTAGCTTGCTCCCTTCATCAATAAATGGATTCTATATGGAGAACTGTTATTCCTAGCTTTGACTTAGGAAAAAAGATAATTTATTTTATGTTTTGATATTACATAAATGTGGAATAAATGTATATATAGTACTATGTGTGTATACATGTACGTATTGCTATATGCCAGATGAACTGAGAATTTTTCGACATAGGGAAGAATTTCTCAAGATGTTTAACTAGAAATGTCTCTTCCTTCCCCTAACTGCATGGTTTTTTTCTGTTTGTTTTTGTTTTTGAGACAGAGTCGCATACTTTCGCCCAGCCTGGAGTGCAGTGGCGTCACCATAGCTCACTGCAACCTCAAACTCCTGAGCTCGAAAGCAATCCTCCTGCCTCAGCCAAGTAGCTGAGACTAAAGGCTCATACCACCACACCCAGCTAACTTTGCTATTTTTAGTAGAGACAAGGTCTTGCTTTTGCTCAGGCTAGTCTTGAACTCCTGAGCTCAAGCAATCCTCCCACGTCTGCCTCCCAGAGTGCTAGGATTACAGGCATGAGCCACCACTCCCGGTCTGCATGTTTTAATGTACATAATATAAATATAAAAAACCCCTGTGATATACATTTTAATACTCAATATAAAATTATTTAGTTGTACTTTAAAAATTATTCTATTGTGTATAATTAGAATGACTTTGTAAGAGTTCATATAATAAACTTTGTTACACTGATAAATATCATCTTTCATGGTAGGACCAACAGAAGAGAGCCACATCAAAAGGTAAAATAAAAATGTTCAGTTAATATAATAATCTGCATAATATGAAACCAAAACTTTTATTATGAATTATCCACACTTTTTATCTAAGCATTATTTTGACACAAACACTTTGAACACTCTCTTTTGCAAGTAAGAATTGAAGACTCATAAAGGGTCAGAAAGGACATAAATTAGGATCAGTGGCCCCAATTTGGTCTACTCTCAATGGTCTATGTGGAATAATCAGAGGTGATAAAGAATAGAACTCAATAGAGAGCTCTGAACTCACATGTACAGAACAAGACAAGACTCCCTGTAGACCCCTGTCCTAGTTCGTCTCCCATGTTCTTAAATCATCTTGACAGGACTGCTTGATATCAATATCAAATTGGATGCATTTATCAACACTATCTGTTTTTTCAGCTTGCTTCTAATCTATTTCCTGTTATATCTTTATTAGACTTGTGTATATACAATTAAAGCTTCTAAGCAATGATAGAATAAATTGTCATGCTTTAAAATGTGTTATTTATTTGCATTTGGATAACTTAAAACTAGACATGTTAAAATATATGCTTCTTGGTATATCTAATAATTGAAGTAATTTGCTGTGATATGTTTAAAAATTACATTTTAAATATATTTTCCTTAAAAATATTAGTTCTGGGCCGTGGTGGCTCGCGCCTGTAATCCTAGCACTCTGGGAGGCCGAGGCGGGCAGATCGCTCAAGGTCAGGAGTTCGAGACTAGCCTGAGCGAGACCCGTCTCTACTAAAAATAGAAAGAAATTAATTGACCAACTAAAAATATATACAGAAAAAATTAGCCGGGCATGGTGGCGCATGCCTGTAGTCCCAGCTACTCGGGAGGTTGAGGCAGTAGGATCGCTTGAGCCCAAGAGATTGAGGTTGCTGTGAGCTAGGCTGACGCCACGGCACTCGCTCTAGCCTGGGCAACAAAGTGAGACTGTGTCTCAAAAAAAAAAAAAAAAAAAATTAGTTCTGCAGATATTTTATAACCATTCTTTTTTTTTGTTTTCCTTTTTCTGATATTTTGTCATGTTCTTGTCTCATATCATACAGATAGAAGACTGATTTTTTTTATAGACATGAAAGACAGTTAATTTAATTAAGAATACTTCTTGATAAAAGTCTATGCCCAGTTAACTTACATGTATATTCCAAAAATAATGTCTTCATAATTTCTTTCGAGTCATAACATTTCAACTCTCTATTACTAAAAGAGTTTTTGGTTAATATTTTTGTAAATTTATAATTTAACCTGTGCCAATAGATGTAGGCTAAAGGTCATAATCCTAAAGGTACTACTAGCTAATTGAGCCAAAATATAAGCTTTAATTCCATCATCAGGACTTGAGTTTTGCACTGTTCCAGTTTGCATTCAGGCTCAAAGTTTCCAAAGAAAGCAAGAACAGAATTATATGAAAAAAAGATTACTGAAGAGCAGACTAAGGATGTTTCTAGAACTTTTTTAAGAAGGTGATTTCTTACTCAGTTGTATTAGAAATCATTTGTGTGAAGAATTTCTGTATCCCAACATTTCATTGGAAGAGGGAGGAGAAGAAAGAAAATCATGGAAAAATAGCTTAGAGCATTTAATAAGAGGAAAGCTCCTCAGAGAAAATTGTGGGTGAAGTCTATGACAGTAAAGAGAAAGTAAGAAGTGACAAGGAGTGGTCAGGGAAGAATGTAAACTTGAAGCCTGAGAAATTATTAATATGACATTGTGAGAAATGTACAAGGAAAGACAATAAGAATTGCTTTACGTAAAGCAAGTGTCATATGCGCATGAACGATTGTGGAGAAACACACCCCTCACCCTGCAGACCTTGGAGCGTTCGTGGGCCCATGAGCTGTGAGGCTGCACACACTGTCCCTACTTGAGACTCATTTTATTAACATATATTTCATCCTTGCCTCCCAAGTTATTACCATGGTAATTGTTGAATTTCTCATTACAAAAAGCCAGCCTTTCATAAATATTATATGTGGCTATTATTGGCAGACACACTGTCAGTTTTTTAAGAAATATGGAAATTCTGTAATTTGAGGTGATTCATTATTTATCTTTTTTCTAATTTTAATGAATACAAGGATATCTTATTCATTAAATATAGAACAACAAAAATATCCATCTAGCCATTATCCGTTTGATTGATCTGTCCCATTAGGCCAAAGATCCAAGCGGGGCACCTGAGAGCACCTTAATTCTTCTTCAAAGAACATCATCACACTGAAATTATTTGCTTCTGGAAATCATTAATTTCATTTTATGGATATGAGGATTTTTTTCCCTAGATTGAAGTAGATTAACATTCCTTTCCATTCACCCTATTCAAGGGATTCTTAATAATATAGCAGACTAAATGGTGCATATTAAACATCACTCATTTAGTCTAGGAGGAAGACAGTTCCAAAGAAAGTTTGGAGAGTAAGTTGAGAGTGGTTCTTTGATCTCATGGTAGGAGAGACAGCTGGAGTATTTTGTTTTATTTGCCAGTAACTGTATAGCTATATGTTACTTGTGCATATCAAAAGTATAAAATGATCACATAATGACCCATCCTTATTTAGAGCCCAGAAATTGCTGGGTTGACACCTGTGCCCCTTTCTCACTGCTTAAGGAAGCTCCTGATTTCCCTGTGATGTCACTACTTGATAAGACTTTAGAATAAGCAATCGTTCCCAACTAAATCCGAACTCTTAGTACTGGTATTTTGATAAGTAGGCAAGGAAAACTTCTAACGATGGTTTGATTATGGGAAAATATTTCATGTAGTTGTAAATAAAATATAGGATTTTTAAAGAAGTGATCTTCAGCTCTTCGTATATACCAAATGTAAAGCAAGTGTTTGTCCTCAAAATCATCCCACAGAAAAGAGGACTATTCATGTCCTTCAGAAGTCTCTTAGGTAACACATCTCCTTCAATCATTTTATTTTGAACAACAAAGTTCACATTTGCCCAAAACGATTTCAAACTGTGCTAGATTTTGATGTTTATAGAGGTCACTTTAGCTATAGGTTAAAAAAAAAGGAAGGAAAGAAATTTAAAACAACTTTTGTAATTAATTCCTAGAGGTATGGTCTCACAATTGCAAGTGTTGGATGTGGTTGTAAATGAGTCTTTTGACAATCACTTGAAAATAATTTACAGAATGAAAGACTGCCCTTCTATACAGATTATTTATTTAGTTCCTGAGAACTTAGAAAAAAAGTGATAAACCCCAACATCCAAGTAGAACTTTTTTCAAAGAGAATAGCACTTGGATTTCTTCATGGGTGTCTCTTTTCCTCAATCTTATTTTATATGGGGATTAATCTGTTCTGATACCTCAGTATCAGAACACACTTTATTTCTAATTTTTTAAATTTTTTGTGTACTACCGAAATGAAGGCAGAGACTCACTCTTTTTATATGATGTTCCTCTCTTTACATTTAACAGTTTTCCAAATCTTTTTTGTATTTTAAAGCAATTTAGAAGTAAAAATTATATGCTGCGGAAAAGATTAAATAACACATATAACACAATTGTTATGGTGATGGAAATAGTGTTATCAAAGATGCATGTGAAGAATTTGAATGAGAGTAGAAAAGAGCAATGTTTCTAAAAGAATCTTTAATTTTCTAGAGACATGTTGCCCAGTTGGGTAGCCACTAGCCACAAGAAAAAATTTAAATTTAAATTGATTAAAATTAAATAGATTTAGAAATTCAGTTCCTCAGTTGTACCAGCTGCATTTCAAGTGTCCACTAGCCACATGTGGCCAGTGGCTTCCGTAGCTGACAAAGCAGATGTAGAGCATTTCCATCATTGTAGAAGGTTCTACTGGACAACACTGTACCAGGGCATGTAATTTTAAATGTCTGGGTGACTAAAATAATTAATATTGTAAGTTGACTTTTGACAATTTCATTTATATGCCTATATTGCAAGATAATCAAGAACATTTTGGGATAAAACGGGGTGTTATCTTACATTTAAGATCATCTTATATTTGGGTACAGATAGTATATATTTAAAATATAAGTTGACTGTATTTATTGTATTAAAAGTCAGTGCCTTAAAAGCTCAGTGCAGTTTGTTAATTTGGGGAGATAGCTAATATTGACAACAAATTTTGAAAAGAAGTATTAAAGTCACTGTTTCTAAGGTAGTGAATATAGGATTTTATATTTAATGAAAGTTTCACAGCTTTCATAATCCCTGATTTCATTTTATCATGACATTTACTACTATAGGCTTCTATTTTACAAAGGAGCCCAGGGGCAGCAAATGACATGTTATGTGAAAATGTAATATAGAATAGTCAAATTTCTATTTAAGAAAGAGTAAGACTTGTATTTCCTTTAAAATATTTTTTTTCCCTTAGACCTGATAAGCAACCCTTGTAGGATTAGTGTCTTCTCCTACCAGCTGATACAGAGCAGAGTTTATATAACTGAGTCTTAATGAAATTCAGGGGGAAAAAAAATCTGAGACTGGTTTCTAAATTTAAAAATACGAACCTGCCTAGCATTCTACTTAGAAGTGAAAGAGGTTTTTTGCAAGTAAATTTCTTTGGCTACATGGATTTCTTAAAGGAATAATATCAAAAGCCTTTCACTGGTATGACATTTTGCTTTAATAATAAAAATATTTGAAGAGGTACCATGATTAATCTGTCAGGTTTCTCACTATCTCCTTTTGCATCTGGATTTAGCTTCAGTTCTCTCCCTCACTTTCTGAATTTAGGAAGGACAAAATGTGTCAAATGAATGTCTTCATGGAGAACAGTCCTCACTGTGGAAGTCAAATGCACAGCCTCCCCAGGTCGCCCGCCCAGAGATGCAGGAGAGAGAAGGCTGGGGAGGAAGAAATGTCTCAAGAGTGTTCTCATGGGAACGACGAGGGCATGCTCAGGAGTGGATATTCACTCATGGAATATGAATTGAGCCACAACCATTTTGCCATGCACCGTGTAGGCTCCACCTAAAACAATCAACTAACAGGTTTCCACGACCTCTTGGAATTAACTGTCAAGTGAGGGAGACAATTTAATCCTCCCACAAACACAATTCAACGCAGTGTATTAGATGTACTCTGTGTGTCCCTCACTGTTCTGCATTCTGGGATCCTGTCCTCACTGAACGTGCATTCTAGCAAGGAGAAACAAAGATATGCAAATAATTAAAGAAATAAATAAACAAAATGTAAACCTTGGAGCAGAGTCAGGATAAAAACAATCTCTAGGTAGATGAGAGGCTGGGGTAGAGGCTTCTGACTTGGTCAGAGGATTTAGGGAAGTCTTATGGAAATAATCTTTGGGCTGCACTTGAATGCCTCATGAGAGTCAGGTGGTCAGAGTAGGTAAGAAGGGAGGAAGGGCGTGTGACTACCTTACTTCTTCACTCACCACACTCGATCAGGAAGGCCAAGTTAAGGAGTTGAGATTTAGATTTGATTTTATGTGCAGTGCCATGTGGGGCTGATACTTCCATGAAGAATCTAGCTTGATAGAAGGCAAGACAGCTGTGCCATATCATTGGGACTGAAGAAGAAAATGGACAATGCCTATGAATATGGTTTAGTGTGGCATCCTTTGAAATGAGATGTTGATGAAAAGCCCTGTGGATATTTAGGTCTACACCTGAATCACAGAGTTAGACATCTGACTCGAATACATTTCTTTTTCTACCTTACTCTGCCCAAGTTACTTGAAAAGTACTCAAAAAACAATAGATGACTAAGTGACCAAAACATTGTTCTTTTCAATTGGGAAAATGGTAAATGCTATCTATTCTGTTAGTTAAATACGTGATAAGTAAACATATTCTTTCACATTTTTCAGAGATTCTTCTGTGAGTTTAACTTCAGAGTTTCCATGGAACAAAAGGAGAGCGAGATCCATGATAAAGTATATTTCCAGTTCTTTGATAATACAGGAAAATGGAATTTGATGGATGTTTATAATTGAACATGCAAAAATATAAAGAAAACTAGAAAAGATAATACTAAATTTAAAATAATGCAAGATCCCATGTCCTTGCTATATTAGTTTCAAGAACACTTCTTTTGGCAAATTATTTCCTTTCCCTCACTTTCTTTTCCTTTCTTCCCTTCTTCCTTGCTTTCGCTTTCCCTCCCTTCCTCCTTCTCTCTCTCTTCTTTTTCTTTCTTTCTTTCTTTCCTTTTCTTTCTTTCTTTCTTTCTCTTTTCTTTTCTTTTTTTCTTTTTTCTTCTTTCTTCTTCCTTAAGATTTATGTTACCAGTTTGTAACAAATGCCATAAATATAAGTATCAGTGCTATCTAATACATAATAACACAAAACTAAATTCATGGGATATCAGAAGTTGATACTGATCTCCTTAAAACAAAAGTAACAACACATGATATCACATAGTAAAATACTTAATGTTTTTATCTATTTATCTTCACAACATTTCCACAAAAGGTAAGCAGAAAAGAGGAATTATCTCAATAGTCTTGCTAAAATGATGAGTATGCATTAAAAATATGAATTTATCATGTTTTGGAAATTTTTAATGTGATAATTTTAATTTTTTCTAATATTACTCTTTACAGGGCTTATATTTTGATAACTGTACCATTTTTAGGTAAAATAAGGCAAATAGATAAGAAAAATGTGAATATAACAAAGGAGTGACCTTTCCATGGCCAAGTATTTTGGCCAGGCTATGCTACTTGCAAGGGCCCCAGAGCTGGGTGGCCCAGGTATAATTACCTCTCATGGACTCTCTATTCTGAATCCCTTCGGTGACTGTAATTTCTTAATGAGGTTCACTTGGAACCTATGTAAGGATTATAAATCTTGCTTAACCTGAATTAGATTCTCAATTCCCTCACTGGGCAAACTCATTACTCAAGTCATCTTAAAACTGGCTCAAATATTTCAAGTCCCGAAAACCAAGGAAGACCTGGTTAAGCCTTAATATTTGTATATAAGCTCTCAGAGTACACTCCAAATACCAAAGAGGCTTGAAATGGAATCTTCATTGGCCTTTGGAGGCTCGATTGAGAATTTGAAGCAAAATGGAGAGAGATTTTTCTTGTCTTCTACCCATATTTTTATTTATATAATATTGTAGACTAAAAAATATCATAGATGTCTTACAAAGCTGGATGAGACTTTAAGATTAATAATAGATAAGATGTTGAACATTATGTTAAGTGCTTTGCAAGCGTATCTAATTTAATCCCACAACTTTACATGAAACAGATACCATTATCATCCATGGTTAATGAGGAAATTGAGGCTTAGATAGGTTAAATAACTTGCTAATGAGATTATATAACCAAACATTCTTTATTTATAGATGAAGATTCTGAAATACAGAGATGAGAATTAACCTGTGTTAAGACTGTATTCTTGTTAATTCTGTACTCTTTCCCTCTGCCATGTAACTTTGTAGAACAATAAAGGGAGGTATATTTCTCCTTTCCATTAATGTTGAGTTTAGTTCCATAACTTCATTCAGCCAATACAATTTGAGCAGAAATCTATGAGAAGAGCACACTTCAATAGCTACTTTCATTCAGATTTGGCCCCCAAATGAGACAAATGAAGCACACCTGGAGCCCAAATCCCAGAGTCTAGCCTTGGCAACCTGCATCCTGAATCAAAGTTGCCCAAGCTGGCCTGCAGAACTTGGAGCCAAAACAAATTAATGTTTGTCACTGTAGACCACTGAGATTTGAGTGATTTGATCAGCAGCATTATTGCAGCAATTACTTAATAATATACTATCCTTGGCAACTTAGCATATTTTAGATAAATTAATACTGGAGAAAATTAAAAGACAAGTAAGAGAATCTAAGAATAATCAAGTGTGAAAGCAAAGGGTAAAGAAAACCAATGACTCAGGGTCCATTCAGCTAGAATCAGAAGTTCTCTTTTTAACATTAAAATCACATATAAGCTATAATAACATTTAAATAATTGAAAAAATACTCAACTATAATCACTCTTTCAAAATACTATTATACTGACAAACATGTTTGTACTTTTGTATATTTTATTTCAAATGAACACACAAATTTTACCTAGTAGCAATTACCTTGTTTATATAATTTAATATCAAGATTTTCCATTTGTAATTATATTTCTACAGTCTTAAAAGTATAACTCTAATGGATGTTCTATTAAGTGAATTAATCATAATTTCCAATTTGATAATTTCCTAAGAATATGTTTTAGCTCGTTCTAAACTATCATTACTGATTTAACAAATGTGAAGACTTTTAGCTCATGGTGCCAAATTGCTCTCCAAAGTGTCTGCAGAAATTTAGGCTGCCACCAACAATATGTGAAAGAATTGCTACTCTACTGCTGCTTCAACATTTAAAATTTTTCATATTTATCAAGTGTCCACACTGTACCACATTTTGAAGCCAATATTTACTTAAAACTTTGCTACTGCTTTTGTGAATTGCATGATCATACCCTTTTAACATTTAACTAATGAATTTGTACTTTATTTTCCTAACTTACATGATTTTTAAATATAAATATCTCTTGTTTGCCATTATCCTCAAATCTATTGATGCTTTTATTAGTTTAAGAAAGAGAACCTCTGAGATTTGGCAAATAATATAGTCTATTTGTGTCTATCTGGAAAACATTTTAAAATAGAGTTATTTTAGTTTGTGATGTGAGGTATGGATTTAGATTGATCCTCCTCCTTTTAAACTGCAAAAGAGTTATTCAATAATATTTATTAAATACCCCTCCCTTTCTGTATAGTTTTGTGATGTCTCATTTGGGACACTGTTATGTAGAGAATTCTCTCTGCTTAGGTTATCTCTTCTTTTCCACTGTTTACATAACTATTCTTTAGTAAGCTTTTTGAGACCAAAAACATAAGAACTTCCTTTTATTTTCCAGTATTCTGCCCAGAAGGCAGTCAGTAAAAGTTTATTGTTGTTGACATGAAATAAAACATAGACAAAAGAAAAATATCTGATACTTCATTTGATACTCTGTGTTTGCTACCCTGATTTATGTCAAGAATAACACAAGACATTTTCTTACATTAAGCAACAAAACATTGATTATGTGATAATCTCTGAGATTTAAATGAATCTTACAGGTGGACCCAATTGCCCAACATTGGTACTTATTTAGGGGCTTCCCCGGATAATGGCCAGGGAAGAATGGGGTTAGAGAACTTGGGAAAGTTTCAGGGAAACAGCCTCCAAAATAAAAAGATAATTGAAGTTTTAGAAAAGGCTGATACAAAAGAAGGAAAAGATAAGAACTGGATCAGTGAAGGCAGCTAAGAGCCATCCATTTAATTTTCCTTGTATTTCAAAGAAGATTATGAATAGTAAGGTAAAAACATTTAAGATTACATTTCATTCTTATAACTGCCTTATTGTTTGTATTTTTAAAATTCTCTTTGTCTTTTCATGTAGCACTTAGTAGTAAAACTACCCTTTTAAATTCAAAATAAATTCTAATTCTTAGGGACAGGAGGGCAAAAGAGAAACCAGCTAAAATCTATTCTTAGTGTGTCTGAAAGAGGAGAACGAGAGTGGAGGGGGGCTGATGGTGACAGAGAAGGGGGCCAGGAGGACCAATCACCGCAAGAGAGGGCTTGGCTTTGGACCAATAAGAGCAGAAGTGATGCTGAGCCCGTGTGCCCGGCGGGAGGCCTAGGTGTATGCCCAGGGGTTTTTGCTATTTCTCTTCCTTGATTTGGGGCTCTCCCTCTATGTCCCTATTTTCCTTCCTCCCTCTTCAGCATTTTGGGACAAGTGGACATGTTTCTTTCTTAGACTTTTGTTTTTCAATTTACAACCTCTCGCTGGGTGATATCAACTATATGCAAATGATCTTTAAATTTATGACTCTGAATTCTACCCATTCAATGAACTCAAATGTCTCACACATTGTTTCTGGGATGATTCTTGGAAGGCTCCCAAAGACAATTCAAATTTAGTATTGTTAAAGTCAAATTTATTATTATTCCTGCTCAGCATCGGCTACCTCTTCTATATTCTCTTTCTTAATTAATAATATCAACATCCACCCGATGGCGCAAGCAAGGAATATTGCAGCTTCCTGAAGCATCCTTCTGCTTCATGCCCTAAATTCCAGCGTTCGCATCGCATATTCGCATCCGTCCTGCTTCTTTGCAATGTCTCTCAGTTCAGTCTCACTACAGCCCTTGCCCGGAGGGTCGCAATGAGTGCCCGCTTGATTCTTCTTAATCTTTTCTCTCTCTGTTCCATTCTCCTTTCTACTGGCTATATTTTTGTAAAGTATGCATTTGATGTTGATAGCCTATTTTAAAATAACCATTAATGTCACCACTTTGTCTACTGTATAAAATCTAAAATGTGTCCCCACTGATTTTGTTAACCTTATTAATTGCCACACCCATTCAGGCACTCTCCCCTTGAGCTGTGCCAGGCTACTTCCCTTCTCTAAACATGCGATGCAGTGTCAGCCTTCCATGACTATATGATGAGATCAAAAAAATTCATTAAGGTAGAATCAATCCGTCTCTCTTTTTTCTCCTCTAGCACATTCTTTTATGCTGAGTAACACTCTTGATTTGTTTTACAATAGTGGCCTTTGTACCTGTCAGAAACATACAGTAATTGAAGGGAGAGCCAATGTGATTTCTCCATCCTTGTACCTTCCTATACCTTCTGTAAGATGTATCACAGCAGTTAGCACACAGGAAGTGTCTAGTAAATGTGCTTTATGGAATTGAATGCTGCTTTCTGTTCATCTGCAATATTCCATTTTGATTCCTGATCGTCACTTACTCTTCCCTACAGGGCTTGACACCTCAAAACCCTTATGTACATGTGTAGAAAATAACCCAAAAAATATACAAAAAAATCGTTAACTATGGTTACTTCTGGAGAGGAAAACTGGATGGAGAAGGGCAGAGAGAAATTTGTGTTTTCTATGATCTTCTGTACAATTTACAATATTATACTATTTATTTTATAATAAATGAAGCAAATGAAACTTCTTAGCCCCCCAACACAATCCCAGTCATGCTTATTTAAAGACTTAATGATATCTCATGACAACCTATTGGTGATTCCAGTGTACATTTCAAGAGTGGAGAATTATTCAATTCTTTTTTATAATCAAAAAGTTTCATCATGTCAAATTTTAGGGTAATAGCTGACACGAGAAGAGTTTAAAATTTCTTCTTGAATGTATACATACATTTGTTATTCCAGATTTTAAAACAGAAAAGAAGAAAAAATGGAATACATATTGCTTCCCAATTGCTGTAATTATTGAATATGTAAAATAATAATTATTTGAATTTTAGAATTTTAGAATTACAGTATTCTGAATCACCTCTGCTTAAGAATTTTTTCTTAGCTCTTCATATAGCTGAGAAGAAACTAATTCTAGTTAATATTTACCACAAAATACATTGAATTATTTGTTATAATTTTACAAACTAGTTTTTAGAAATATATAATAATCAATGTATCCACAGTTTAAAATGCATGAGCAGTAAGATCACGGAATTTATGTTACACACAACAAAGTTAATGAGCCATAAACTTATCTTCAATGAAAGTGCTGGCTTTGCTTGGGCCTTATATATAATTTGTAACTTCACTGATATGATCTTCCTTTTTCCTTTTACCATATGATAATTAGAGTTGTATAAAATATACATTATTCTTTTCATTTACTGTGCATATTGAAGAATTACATTTCATAAAATCTCTTGGGATCTTACTATTTTACCAGACAGCTATTGTGGGTTATAAAAGATGATTCTAAGAGCAGCTCGAGCTCCTTCTCAGATGTGAACACTAATCTCCCGAGAGCAAGTATAAAAAGAAAGAAGCTGGCAAATTAGGATATTACCAACAAGCTGAGTATTTTCACTAGACATACAACATACAGCCTAACTAAGCAAATGTTTTCGTCCCCGGGAGATGCTGCCTTTTTTTAGAAACATAAAAAACATCAATTCTAGGATTTTGAGATGCTAAAAAAACTATTATAAGCCTGATTTCTTTGATATCTTAATTAAAGCACAACTTAGGTTCTTGAAAGAAATGATTTCTTTCTCTTTTTTTTTCTTTTTCCTTTTCTTTCTTTCTTTCTTTTCTTTCTTTTTTTTTTTTTTTAAGACAGGTCTCCCTCTGTTGCCTGGGCTAGAGTGCAGTGGCACCATCATAGCTCGCTGCAACCTCAAACTGCTGGGCTCAAGCCTGCCTTAGCCATCTGAGTAGCTGGGATTACAGGTGTGAGCCACCATACCTGACCATTGAAAGAAACAATTTCATTTAACTTCAAACTTGGAAAAATATACTCTACGACCATGTTATAATATTGTTATTCTTTATTATTTATTGCACTGTACTTTTCATGTTTCATTTTTGCATTAATACACAATTTGTCTTCATGAGTACTTTTTGGAACTCAAATTTTCTTTGTTAAACTAGATCATCAGTATGACAACCAACTTCAGATGATTACCAAATACTGAATAGCAACTATATTTTTTTAAATATTTTTTTCTTGCATCATATACCTCAAAATATTTATCACCACAAAATATGAAATAAAGGTCACTTTCTTTATTTTTACTTAAGCTACAAGAATAAACAAAGATTTAATCCAACAGGAAAATTTGTACTTTTTTCTTCCCAGTGAGTGTTTCTACCCCCCCCCTTGCAGGACCCAATGCGTGTTTCTTAACAGTGATTTGTCACAAACAAGCTTGACCTCAGTACAAAAATGTGCCTGAAATGGTTAGTTTATATTTCCTTTTCTTCTCTTGCTAAAAAAGCATTAATTCAATTATTTTTGTTTTCTATTTCTTCTTTTTTTTCAGTTGAGGTGTTATGGACACTCAATAAACTGTACATATTGAAAGCATAAAATTTGATAAGTTCTGTCATGTGAATACACCTATAAAATCATCACCACCATCAAGACAGTGACCATTTCCGTCTCATGATTTTTTGAAGTGAAAAGATTTTATAACATTTTGTACGATGCATTAACTCTTATATATAGTACATGCAGGGGTGTGGAGCAAAACATCATTATAAATTTCACCCAAGATGTGTTGCCTGCCATCTCCTTGCCCCTAAACTCAAGACTGCATTTATCTCTATCTCAAATCAATGAGGAACCAACCATCTGCCCATTTCCTGAAGATACTGGCAGGCATTATACTTAATTGTGTCCTTACATGGTGTACTATTTGCATAGCATTAGTGGGCAGAAAAATAATGGAGTTGATCAGGGAAAATACAAATTTTATTGACAGTGGAAATCCAATAATATGTGTCATCTGTTCCAGTCACATGGTTTTCCTTATGTAGAAATACTGAAAACTTAAGGACCAAAAAGTTTGGGTGTTGTGTCAGTTGTTTAAAAAATTTCCCTTAATTTCAAAGGAAGAGAATAAGGCCGGCAAAGGAGTACTATTACCTGTATGGAAGATTCAGCTTACAAAGGGATTATTTCATCATGTCAATAACACTAGAGAACATCAAACACATTATTTTATATCATTAAGTGGCAGGATGACATAATGAGACCTTCACTGAATCTGAAAGCAGAAGACCTGTGTGTTTCTTAGTCTATTTCTTACTGTCTATGTGACCACAGGCAAGTTACTTAATTTTGGGGGGATTCAACTTCTTCATTTGTAAAATGAAGTGGATAAACTAGATCAGAGGTTGACAGCTCTTTCTGCAAAGGGCTAGATAGTAATATTTTTGCTCTGTGGACCATATGGTCTGATCTGCAGCTACTCGACTCTGCCATTGTAGAGCAAATCAGCCAGAGACAAAGGAGCGAATAAACATGAGAATGGCTGTGTTGCAATAAAATTTTATTTACCAAAACAGGCAGTGGGCAGTAGTTTGCTGATTCTGGAATTCAATTTCTAAAATTCCTTTCAGCTACAATTTCTGGTCATTGCATAAAGAATATGCTTACTTCCAAGTATTGGAAGTTATCATAGAATTATATCACCAGAAAAGATTCCAAGAGGTGACTTATTTTCTCTATCTAGTTCAGATAGAATTATAGTTAAATCACCAAAGAAGACAGCTACCCAGTCACCTAATTCTAGTAAAAGGATGAATCTCTCTTTACTTTTTAAAGTAAAAAGATGGTAAAGTCACTATATAATAGGTAATATATCTGGAGCTGGTGTAAGGTTTGGAAATATCTTTAATGGCTTTAGATTGAATATCTTGCCATTTTAAAAATTGGCTTTGCACATGAGAGAAGATGGAAGAATGATATATTTCTTTTCCATTATTCTTATAGTTTCAAATCCTAGGAAATCATTCTTCCCCCTAATAGATCTAAACATTATAAAATTTTTCTTCCATATAAAGAAATTTCCATAAATTATTTTTTTCAGATACAGAATGTAGATTTAATAGATCAAGCCATCAGCCTTTCAAGCTTTTTATTCTGTTTATCTTTTTTATTTAAATTATTTTATGAGCTTTATAAACAAAACATAAAAAGTATTTAAGACAATGTAGTCAGAGATTCCATGTAATAAAAACTACTGGAATAATCTGATTTTTGAAGAAATAGCATTTATGATCATTATTGTTTCATGGTTTAAAAATCATTGACATAACTATTTTAATTCAAAATAGCTAAAAAATGCAATATATTATACAACATAGTTCATCAACTAAAGTTAGCATTAAATTTTACTTCTCCATTTTCTGCTTCAATATACAAATAACAACTTATTTAGCTATCTTCTGGAAATGGTTTGATTTCTCTAAACTATCTCTAGTACTTATTATGTATTTTTATTCTGATATTAACTAGATAAATGCATTCATAAAGATACATTAAAACTCAAAAGGGATAAATGTTCCTTAACATTCGTGTTTAAATTTACTTTAAGCCTACAAATATTTGCATGAGCCATAAAGAGACTGTGATTTAAAGAAAAGGTTATTGAAGATCATTCTTGTTCTCTGCAAAATCTTCCTTCAAATCCTGTTCTACTAAAGTGCCACTCAGAAATCACTAGCTTATATTAAATAATCTTATGAAGCTTTGTTCAAGTTAGCAGCAAATTCTACTAGGGCTGGAAAGATGTCTATTTTATATACCCTACAACAACACCCAACAAATTATGTAGCCCATATAGATGCTCTACAAAGCAAATTGGTTAGGCTAAATATAGTATTATCTTTATCACTGGTACCATCACCATCACCAACATCAAATCATTATTCTGCTCATTATGCACCACACGTTGTGCCAAACACTTAGATAATTTATAATCATACACCAAAACTACAGATTTTCTTTTTCTTTTTCTTCTTTTCTTTGGTTTACATTCTTCAAATCTGCAGAAGAGTTGTCAGAATATTCCAATGAACACCTCTATACTCTTCATCTGGACTCACTGATTGTTAACATTTTTCCATATTTACTTTACCTCTTTCTATATTAATTATACATATTATATATGAGTGTTATTTTTGCTTAGCCTTTGAGAGTTAATTGTAGGCATCATGACCTTTTACTACTTATTAATTTAGAATGTATTTCTCAAGAACTATGTTCATACATATGTTTAATACAAAATCAAATTCAGGAAATTTAACGTTGACATAAACATATTATGTAATAAAAGTCCATAAATATCTAATTGTCTTAACAATGTCCTTAAGAACATTTTTCCTTCTCATCCAAGATCCAATCCAGGCTCCTGTGTTATCATCATGTTCCTATAGTCTCCTTTAACCCCAATAGTTGTTCCTCAGCCTGTGTCTTTTATGACATTGATATTTTGAAGAGTATTGCAAGTAGTTTTATAGAAGGCAAATTTCTCTCAATTTGAGTTTATCTAATTGTTCCCTCATAATTAGAGTCAGATCTTCCTTCCTTCCTCCACCTCTTTGCTTTTTTTTTT
>VBSM01000483.1:28701065-28711655 GCA_008086735.1 Cheirogaleus medius
AGCCCAGGAGTTTGAGGTTGCTATGAGCTAGGCTGACACCATGGCACTCTAACCCAGGCAACAGACCAATACTGTCTCAAAATAAATAAGTAAATAAGTAAATAAATATACCAATTTTCTGTATTAATTTATTGGCATTTTGCCATGAAATATATTCATAAAACTATTGAGATTTGAAAGGAGAACATACTTTAATTCTACCTACTCCACATCTCTATATATTAATACAATTATTTTGTTTATCACATTTGGCTTCTAGCCATTTCTTTCTTTTTCATTACAAATTAGGATGATTGCTAAATGTTCCTCAATTTTGAACATACTGCTTGTGCTATAAAGTTATTTTCTTAATCATAATAAACAGCAAATTAATATTAATCCTCAAGAAAAAAAAATCTTCAGCTGAGATTCTTTCAAACTAAGATATAATTTAATTTCTTATTTTTTAATTTTTAAAATATGCCCACTATATATATTAGATTTGAATATAAATATCTTTGGAAATAATCAATTTTATCTTTCATAATTGGTATGCAAACTGATTACTAAAACTCTGAAATATTTGGCTAGAATTCCAGTAGAAATACTAATTTGCTACAAAATTTGTCAGAAGCTCTTACTCCTAAGGAAGAGATTTGAGTACCTCCTCCTAGATATAATCCATATCCCACCTACATTTTCAAATTTGCATGTTAAAATCTTCTAGGACTAGAGAGCACAATGTTTTCAAAATGTCCATTGAATCTATTCATTTATCCTTTCCTTCATTCAACAAATATTTAGTATTTATCTATTATGTACCAGGCACTGTTCTAGGGACTAGGAATCAAACAGTAAGAAAGACATACCAGGTCCCAGCTGTCATAAAGCTCAGGGAACAGTGAAAGGAGAGTGGCAATGAGTAGGTAACCAAATACATGAACAAGATAATTTCGGGCTGTAATTAATGCTGTAAATATCAGAGATGATGCCAGAGGAATCTGCAAGCAGACTTGATTTCATTAGTGTTTTCTTACATGTTCCACAATGAGCAGGTCTATGCAAACATGCCCCTGAAGGCCAAGGAACCTGAGAGGCTGAAGAAAGAGGCTGATGAAGGTAGTTTCTCAGAAAGAAAGATCTAAGAGAAACTTTTGAACAGAAGCCACTTCCCAGGGGGCTGTGAGACAGCAGATCCCCTTGCCACCATTATCCCCGAAGACCCAGGCCTTGTATACCACAGAGAAGGAATGTGTAGGACAACTGAAGTCAAATTCTCAGGGACAGGCAGGAATGTCACGTGAATCTGCCTGAGGGCAGGAGTTATGGTCAAGGTTGTTCTGATCTAAGAGCAGAATTTACAGTAACAGTAGACAAAGTAGAAATCTTTGAGGCATTCCCAGAATGTGGGTTCCTCAGAAGTCAACATGGCAGATTAGAACTAAACCATCAGCTCTCCTGGGTCTTCATATTGCTGACTCATCCTGCAGATCTTGGTACATGTCACCTTCATAATTGTGTGAGCCAGTTTCATCCAATCTCTCCCTCTCTCTTTCTCTCTATTGGTTATGTTTCTCTGGAGAACCCTAATATAACTATTTTATGTTACTGATCCCTCAATTCATTATTATTATTTTTGCTTTAAACAACCACTTATCTTGTAAAGAAATTAATAAAAGAAAAATATACTGTACATTTACCTACACATTCTTTGTTCCTGGCATTCTTCATTTTAAAGAGGTGAGTTTTATCTGATATCATTTCTCTTCTTTCTGAAGAATTTTCTTTAACTTTTCTAATAGTGCCTATCTTTTGACAATAAATTCTTTTAGTTTTATCTGGAAAACACTGTATTTGCCTGTTAGTCTATTTTGCATTGCTCTAAAGGAAATACAATGAGGCTGGGTACCTGAGGCTGGGTAATTTTATAAAGAAAAGAGGTCTGTTTGGCTCATGGCTCTGCAGACTGTACAAAGGAAGGTGTGCCAACATCTGCTCCTGGTGAAGGCTTCAGGGAGCTTCCAATCAGAGCGGAAAGGTGAAGGGGGAGCAAACATGTCACATGGTGTGAGCAGGAGCAAGAACAAAAGGGAGGGAGGAAGTGGTGCCAGGCTCCTTTAAACAACCAGTTCTCTCATGGACTAATAAAATAAGAATTTATTGTGGGGAGGGTACAAAGTCATTCATGTGAGATCTGCCTCCATGACCCAAACACCTCCCAACACGCCCCACCTCCAACACTGGGGATCAAATTTCAACATGAGATTTGGAAGAGCTAAACAACCAAACCATATCACCTTCCTTTTTGAAAAGAAAAATTTTTGTTAGTTACTTAATTCTAGCTTAACAATACTTTTTTCTGTCGAAATGTTCAAGGTATCTTTCCATTGTCTTCTGTCTCACATTGCATTGGATAAGAAGTCAGACATCATTACTATTGTTGTTCCTTTACATGCACATGTATTTTATTCTCTGGCTGTTTATAAAATGTTCTTTTTATGAATAATTTTTATTATGAAATGCCCTGCTATGGCTTTCATCTTGTTAGCCCTGACTGAGGGTTGCTGAGTTTCTTGGAATAGTGGGTTTATAATTTTCATCAAATTTAAACATTTTAAGCCATTATTTGGAAAATATTTTTCTTTTCCCATTTCTCTTCAGGGATTATAATTTTATGTATGTTAAACCACTAAATATTTTTCTCACTGTCTAGGGCTCAGTTATTTATTTATTTAATCATTTCTTCTTCTGTGCTTTAGCTTGGGTAATTTGTATTACTATGATTTTAAGTTCACCTATTTTTACTTTTGAAGTGTGTGACACCTCTTTGTATGCTCAAGAGAGAAATATTTGGTATCAGTTTTCAGCTCTACTTAGAAGATGGGGTATTAATACTTTTTACCCTCAGCTTTGAATACTAGTGGTCAATTTGGGGGCAATAGCAAAAGTCATACTGAACAGCCAATATCATATATTCAATGTATGTGACTTCACTGAGCATTATGTTAATAACCCTCAATTTTGATTAGACATTGGAGATAAAATAGTGAATAATAAAACACAGGTCTCTACTCTTACAGACTTTTAGTCTTAGAGACAATTTAGCAAGTAACCAACAATTACCAGAAAGATGATAAAGACTGTCCGTAGAAGAATATAAGAGTAGGGTCATATGCAAGCAATTAGCATCATTTTGAAAGTTATGGAAGAGTTTCTAAATGAAGAGATGTTAAAGCCAAGACCTAAATTATAGTAGTGAACAAGGTGAAAGGAACAGGGAGGATGGAGAAATTCAGGGAAAGGATTGATTGTTTGAAAAACTCAAGGAAACAAGAGAAGAAAGCCATTCTATGAACTCGAAGAAATTCATTAGGGGTAAAATGTATGCTCGCAACAGGTGTAGTCGTGGTGGTGATGAGGTTTGCTGTGAAGCTGAGGTTACTGAATCACGCAGTGGCTAGTCTACGAAGGGCATTCTAGGAGACGCTGTGGAACTTACACTTCATTCTGAGGACAATTGGAGCCTAATAAATAATGTTGAGGAGGAGAATGATGTAATCAGGTTTGTATTATAGAAATTTACTCTGACTACAATGTAGAGAATGAACTGGAAAATAAATCAAGGGCAAGGAGATAACTCAGAGGCTATAGCATTAGTTCAAGCAAAACATTTGCTTGTCAGAGGGCAGTAACGACAGTGGGGACAAAGAGAAGTGGAAGAATTAGAAAGCTAATTAGAATAAAGAAGGAGGAGAGAATTGTATGATTGAATGTTTGGGAAGTGGTAATAAAAGGGAAGGATAAGTCAGAGATGATTTTAGGTTTTTTGACTGAACTCATGAATGCCATTAATGAAATAGGGAATATATAAAGAGAGTTAAGTTTGCTTATTTATTTGTTTTTCTTCTTGAAAGGAAAGGCTGAGCCAAATTTTAAACTTTCATTCATTCATACACTTAATTATTCTTATGTGCCAGACGCAATGCAAACACTAAGAATATAGTCATAGAATGGCAGACCAGATCCTGTTCCTATGGAGCTTACATATTAGTCAGGGATATGGAGCTAACAAATGAAAGAGATTATTATAAATAGTCAAGATGGTATATAGAATCTGAGGTGCCTGTAAGATATTTATATGGATGACATACCCCAACTTTTACAAACTTATTCTCATTTTTATTTTTTTGTTCGTTGAGTTTCTCCTGCTTAAAGCAGCTTTTTTTTTCTTGTTCTCGGAAGACTTAGCCCATGTTTCTTTCATTCTTGAAATCCTCCCAGCTATCTCAGCCCACAGTGACTTTTTCCCATTCTCTGCATTTCTGTTGCACTCATTATGTGTGCGACTAACTTGGTGCCTCACATTCGTCACATTTGCCCTTCTAGGAGGGGCAGTAAAGTATAGTAAATAGGAGCATTGACCCAGAAGACAGACTGGCTGGGTTCATGATCTCTCTACCATTTCTTTGTTCTTTGTCTTCAATTTCCTCATCTGTAAAATAGAAACGATCATGCTAATTATAACCACCATGCAAAGTTGTTGTAAGTATTAAATGAATTAATGCATATAAAGTGCTTGGGCAGATGCCTGGCACATAGTGGTCATTATATGATACATCTATATATTAGATTATATTATACCTAAGCCTAATATCATATATAAATTGTTTTTTTGTTGTTATATAACTTCTCATCTTAATTAAATGATAAGCTTCCAGGAACTTGGGCTCAGGTTTGCTATATCTTTCCTATACTCGGTTCCTAGCATTCAGTGGATCCTAGTTGAACATTTTGGATTGTGAAGTTTTCACTTTAAGAGTGGCCTCAATGGAAAAAAAAAATTGTTTCTAGAGTATTTTTAGTGGGCATATACTTTTGCCTTGAAGCAAAAAAGAGTTTCAAAATTTTATATTTTGAACTAAAAAATCATAAAAGACATTCATCAGATGGGAAAAGAATTACTTTTTCACATATATTTTATGGGAGAGGAGTTAAAGCTGAAAATTCTCTTGTACTTCTATAGTGATGCAGTTTTGGAGCCTGGAGACCTGGCGGATATATAATTTACTATAGCAAATTGAAATAATCTCAATTACTGCTCTGCCTTTTTCCTTCTAACTCTAAATGGGGCCAGTTATTTTATAAATAATGACATGCGGCAGAGTTACGTTTTGAAAAGGGCATTATTTCAGTTTTATTTAACTTCTTAATGATACGTGGGAAATTCTTTGTGATAGTAAAGAGGAATCCACAAAGCAAATTTTAAGGAAAAGTTCCTTGTAGTCTTTCTCTGACAAAGTGTAAGAATAGCTTGGAAAATGACAAACGGTTGTATTAATAGTTTCTGCACCATTTATGACTATATCAGTATTTTTTCCCATGTGGTTTTTATAAAAGCCAAATTTAGTTCAATCAGTAGTATTTGAGATAGTTTTTTCAGTAACTGATAACACATCATGTGCTCAAAAATGGGGAAAAATAGAAGACCGTGGAAAAAATATAGCAGTATATAAATGGTTTCCTTTAGCACAAGATTTTAAAAAAAAGAGCCTTAAAGCAGAAAATCTCTATCCACTGATATAGATAGAGCTTTTGTTTAAGTTCATTTCTGGTAATTAGGGGACTGGGGATTACATTTAGAATATTATACTTTGTCTTTTCTTCCTCGGCCTTATGGACAAATGATTGGCATGTAAAAATTGGCTCAGGGCTTGTGAGGACCGAGGGATTCTCCTGTAGTAAGGACTGGAGGTGTTTGTGGTGGCAATAGGGCTGGTGGGATCCTCTGCTTACCTTTTCCCTGACATGGGAAGTCCCTGCTGACTCGGGCAAAGGGAGATGGGGCTGTAGATGCTGGTGCCTCTACACCGCCCCCCTGGACTTTCAATCACTGCAGGTCCCTGTCCCCTTTCCCGTGGCGCTCCAGTGCTCTCCCTTTCGCACTCCAGTCAAATATTAGCCGATCGTTCATTGCCTTGCTCTTTTCTTGTGGGAGAAATGAGTCATCATATTGCTCACTCTGATACTGTAATTTTTATTGTGATTTTAGAGTGTACTCGTGAACCGTAAACAGCCTCAGGCAGGTCCTTCAGGAGGGATTCCAGAAGAAGGCACGGTTATCATAGGAGACGGCAGCTCCATGCATGTTATTGCTCCTGAAGACCTTCCAGGGGGACAAGACGTGGAGTGGAAGAGAGTGATACTGATGATCCTGACCCCTGCCTAGGTCAATGTGTGTGTTTGTGTCTTAGTTTTTAACAAAAAAAAGTTTTAAAAAAAGGAGAAAAATATTTTAAGATAGAAAAATGCTTACAGAATAAAGACATAAATAAAGGAACTATTTTGTGCAGCTGTGCAACATGCTTATGTTTTAAGCTAAGTGTTATTACAAAAGAGTCAGAAAGTTAAAAAATTAAAAAGTGTATAAAGTAAAAAAGTTACAGTAAGCTACGGTTAATTAATTACTGAGAAAAGAAAAAAATTATAAATTTATTGTAGCCTAAAGTACAGTGTTTATAAAGTCTATAGTATATAGTGTATAGTAATGTCTTAGACCTTCACATTCACTCACACACTGACTCACCCAGAGCAACTTCCAGCCCTGCAAGCTCCATTCAAGGTAAGCACCCTATACAGGTGTACCACTTTAAACAAACCTTTTATGCCTTGTTTTCACTATACCTTTTCTATGTTTACATATACAAATACTGACCATTGTTTTACAACTGGTGTGTAGTAGGCTGTACCATCTAGGTTTATGCAAGTGCACTCTTTGATGTTCGTACAATGATGAAATCACCTAATGACACATTTCTCAGAATTTAACCCCATCACTAAGTGACACATGACTATACACACACACACACGCACAATAATGTATTTATTTATCCTTCTATGGACACCTAGGTTGTTTCCATATCTTATCTACTATGAATAAATGCTGTAAATAAACATAGGAGTATAGATATCTTCTTGACACATTGAATTCATTTTCTTTGGATATATACTCAGAAGTGAAATTGATGGATCACATAGTTGTTCTATTTTTCACTTTTTGAGGAATCTTCATACTGTTTTCCACAATAGTTGTATCAATTTACTTTCCCACCAACAGTGTGCAAGGGTTGTCTTTTTCCCACATGCTCACCAATACTTCTTACTTCTTGTCTTCCTGGTAATAGCCAACCTAACAGGTGTGAGATGGTATCTCATGGTGGTTTTAATTTGTATTTCTCTGATGATTAGTAATATTGATAATGCTTTTATTTACCTGTTAAGCCATTGGCATATCTTCTTTGGAAAAATGTCTGTTGAAGTTCTGTATTCGTCTGTTTTCCACTTTGCTATAAAGGAATGCCTGAGGCCAGGTAATTTATAAAGAAAAGAGGTTTATTTGGCGGACAGTTCTGCAGACTATGCAAGAAGCATGGTGCCAGCATCTGCTTCCGTGAGGGTTTGAGGGAGTTTCCAGTTGAACTGGAAGGTGAAAGGGGAGCAAGAGAGGGGGGAGGTGGTGCCGGGCTCCTTTACACAACCAGCTCTTGTGTGAACTAATAAAGCGAGAACTCACTCATTATCCGGAAAGGGAATCCTGCCATTCATGAGGAATCCACCCCCATGAACAAACACCTCGCACCAGGCCCCACCTCCGACACTGGGGATCAAATTTCAACATGCGACTTGGAGGAGCCGAATATGCAAACCATATCATTCTGCCCCTGGCCCCCCAAATCTCATGTCCTCCTCACATTATAAAATACAATCACCCCTTTGCAATAGTTCCCCCAGATCTTAACATATCCAGCACCAACTCAAAAGTTCAAAGTCCAGTCTCATCTGGAACTCAAAGCAAGTTCCTTATAGTCGTGAGCCTGTAAAATAAAAAACAAGTTATTTACTGCCAAGATCCCACGGTGGTACAGGCATTGGGTAAACATTCCCATTCGGAAAGGGGGAAATCAGCAAAAAAGCAGGGACAACAGGCCCCACGTGAGTCTGAAATGCAGCAGGGCAGACGTTAAATCTTAAAGCTCCAAAATGATCCCCCTTGACCGCAGGTTCCGCCTCCTGTTGGGGTGAGGGGTGGCCCCGCAGCCTCAGGCAGCCCTGCCCCTGGGGCGTTGCTGGGCGCAGCCCACAGGACTGCCCTCCCAGGTTGGAATCTGGGGTCTGTGGCTCTTCCAGGCTGAGGGTGTACCTGCTGGTGGCGCTACCGTTATGGGGTGTGGAGGGCAGTGACCCCCCTAGGCACTGCCTCAGTGGGGACTCTGTGTGGGGGCTCCCACCCCATGTTTCCCCTCAGCACTGCCCTAGTAGAGTCTCCCAGCGGGGCTTCTGCCCCTGCAGCAGGCTCTGCCTGGGCACCCGGGCTTTCTAGTACATCCTCTGAAATCTAGGTGGAAGCTGCCATGCTTCCATCACTCTTGCATTCTGTGTGCTGTAGAACACCACATGGAAACTGTCAAGGTGTACAGCTTGCACATTCCAGAGTGACAGCCTGAGCTGTCCCTGGGACCCTTTGAGCCACAATTGGAGCCAGAGCCTCTGGGATGTGGACAGCAGCATCCAGGGGTAGTGCAGGGCGGTGTCACCCAGGGCCTGGGCCCTGAAACCATTCAGTCCTCCTAGGCCTCTGGGCCGGTGATGAGAGGGGCAGCCTGGAAGATCTTTTAAATGCCTTTGGGGACTTTTCCCTATAGTCTTTATTAGCACCTGGCTTCCCTTTTAGTCATGTTCATCTCTCTAACAAGTGGCTGCTCCACAGCCTGCTTGGATTTCTCTACTATGTGGCCAAGCTGCAAATTTTCCAAATTTTTATGCTCCGCTTCGCTTTTAATTGTAAGTTTCAACTTTAAGTCATTCCTTTGCTCCTGTATCTGGTCATAGGCTATTAGAAGCAATCATGCCACCCCTTGAATGCTTTGCTGCTTAGAAATTTCTTCTGCCAGATACCCTAGGTCATCACTCTTAATATCAGCCTTCCACAAAGTCCTAGGGCATGGACCATGCAGCCAAGTTCTTTGCTAAGTTGTAACAAGGGTGACCTTTGCTCCTGTTCCCAATAAATTCCTCAGTTCCATCTGAGACCTGGTCAGCCTGGCCCTCATTGTCCATATTTCTATCAATATTTTGGTTACAACCACTTAACAAGTTTCTAAGGAGTTCCAAATTTTCTCCTGTCTTCTTCTAAGCCCTTCACACTCTTCCAGCCTCTGCTCAGTGTCCAAATCCACTTACACATTTTCAGGAATCTTTATAGCAATGCCCCACTCTTTGATACCAATTTTGTGTATTGATCTGTTTTGTGCTGCTATAAAGGAATGCCTGAGGCTAGGTAATTTATAAAGAAAAGAGGTTTATTCAGCTCACAGTTCTGAAAACTGTGTAAGAAACATCTCACCAGCATCTGCTTCTGGTGAGGGCTTCCAAACCGTATCAAGTTCTTTGCTCATTTTTTAAATTGGGCAATTTGTACTATTGCTATTGTGTTGTGTGAGTTCCTTAAATATTTGGGATATTAACTCCATATTAGATATTTGGTTTGAAAATGTTTTCTCACACTCTGTAAACTGCCTTTTCGTTTTGTTGATTGCTTCCTTTGTTGTACCGAAGTCTTTTGGTTTGATGTAGTCCCTCCTGTTTATCTTTGCTTTTGATGCCAGTGCTATTGGTGTCATGTCGAAGCAATCATAGCAAAGACCAATGTCAAGACTTATATTCACTATATATTCTTTTAGAAGTTTAAAATTTTAAGCCTTATATTTAAGTCTTTAATCTGTTTCAAGTTGATTTTTGTAAATGGTTTAAGATAAGGGTCCTATTTTATTCTTTTGCATGTGGATGTTCAGTTTTCCCAAGACCATTTATTGAAGAGAGTATCCTATTTTCATTATGTATTCTTGGCTCCCTTGCTGAAGATTAGTTGACTGCATATGCATGAGTTTATTTCTAAGCTCTGTTGTGTTCCATTGATCTATGAGTCTATTTTTATGCCAGTTCCATATTGTTTTGATTACTACAGCTTTGTAATATAGTGTAAAATCAGGAAGTGTGATGCCTCCAGCTTTGTTCTTTTTTCCCTCAAGATTGTTTTGGATATGAGGGTTTTTTTGTGATTTTAGGAAAGGTTTGTTTTTTTTTTTTTCTATTTCTGTGAAAGATGCCATTAGAATTTTGACAGAGAATGAATTAAATCTGTAGTTAACTTTGGGTAGTATGGAAATTTTAATGACATTAATTCTTCCAGTTCATAAACAAAGGATATCTTTCCATTTATTTGTATCTGCAGTTTCCTTCATCAAAGTTTTATAGTTTTCAGTGTACAGATATTTTACCTCCTTGGTTGAATTCATTCCTAAGTATATTTTTAAAGTGTTGCCAATAGGATTTTGTATTGGTTTATTTTTTAGTTTGTTATTAGTGTATAAAAATGCTACTGGTTTTTGTATGTTGATTTTGTATTCTAAAACTTTACTGAATTTTCTAGTTCAAGTCATTTTTTGTGTGGAGTCTTTAAGGTTTTCTGTATATAAGACATGTCATTGGCACACATGACAGATTTACTTTTAGGATTCATAATTTGGATGCCTTTTATTTCTTTTTCTTTTTTTT
>VBSM01000483.1:28711755-28747715 GCA_008086735.1 Cheirogaleus medius
CTCGGCCTCCCAAAGTGCTAGGATTACAGGCGTGAGCCACCGCGCCCGGCCTATTTCTTTTTCTTGCCTAACTGATCTAGCTAGGGCTTCCTTTCTACATTGAATAGAAGTTATGAGAGTGGGCATCCTTGTCCTGTTCCTGATCCCAAAAAATTGAAGAAGAGAGAACACTTCTAAACTCATTGTATGAGGCCAGCATCACCTTGCTATCAGAGCTACACAAAACCGTAAGAAAAGAAAACTACAAGCCAGTATCTTTGACGAAACTAGATGCAAAAGTTCTCAATAAAATACTAACAATTTGAATTCTTCACTATATTAAAAGAATCATACACACTAACCAAGTATAATTTATCCCTGAGATAAATTATGGATGTTTCAACATATGCACGTCAATCAATGCAATACATCACATTAACAGGATGAAAAACAAAAATCACATGATCATCTTTATAGATATAGAAAAAGCATCTGACAAAATTTAATCATCTTTCATGATAAAAACTCTCGACAAACTATATATAGAATGAATTTACCCCAGCCAGGTATGAAAAGCCCATAGCTAACATTCTCAATGGCAGAAAACTGAAGGCTTTCACCTAAGATTGGGAACAATGCAAGGATGTTTGTTCTCACTTCTATTCAACATAGTGCTGGAAGTCCTAGCCAGGGCAATCAGACAAGAAAGCAAGAAAGCAAGAAAACAAAGGAAGGAAGGAAGGAAGGAAGGAAGGAAGGAAGGAAGGAAGGCAGGCCATCCAAATTGGAAAGGAAGATGTCACATGATCCCTTTGCAGAGATCATATGATTTATAAATATATGTAGGAGACCCTAAAGACTCCAAAAAATGCTACAACTAATAAGTGAATTTCTCACTGGCACAAGAGAATGAAGCACAATTTTTTTTTTTTTTTTTTTTTTTGAGACAAAGTCTCACCCTCTTGCCTGGGCTAGAGTGCCACGACGTCAGCCTAGCTCACAGCAACCTCAAACTACTCCTGGGCTCAAGCGATCCTCCTGCTTCAGCCTCCTGGATAGCTGGGACTACAGGCATGTGCCACCATGCCCAGCTAATTTTTTCTATTTTTAGTTGTTTGACTAATTTCTTTCTATTTATAGTAGAGATGGGGTCTCGCTCTTGCTCGGGCTGGTCTCGAACTCCTGAGCTCAAGCAATCCTCCTGCCTCGGCCTCCCAGAGTGCTAGGATTACAGGCATGAGCCACTGCGCCCGGCCAGAAGCACAATTTCTTATCACATACCAACTATATAAAAAGCAACTCTGAATATCAATAAAGTGAGAGAAATTACATCATTATTTCTCTCTTGAATTGTAGTTTAACGATGTGGGCGTATCTCCTTATTTGGGGCTTTAAGGGCATAATTTTATGCTAATAGCATTTTATATGACTTCATTTTCAATTTTCACTAATTTCAATTGTCTTTAAATATAAAGGCAGTTCCCCCCCATAAATATCTTTAATCATCACTATTCTTAAAAAGACATTAAATTGATGGGATTTACTTAAAATCTTAAGCACTCTAACATAAAATTGTCTAAGACAAAAGAATTTTAGTAGAAACATAGATATCTCCTTTCTGAAGTGCACATATGCTTGAAACTCCTTGAGGGCAAGAAGTCCATTTGATTTGCATCTTCACAAGTACCTCAGACTATGTTTTGTCATAGAAAATGTTCGCAATATATTTTCTGAATTGATCTTTATGCAATGAACATATTCTATGGATTTAAATCTTCATTTGTTTGATTAGATTAGTGTACTTTCTTCAAGTGTTTCCATAACCAAGTGATAGATCACATAATCCCAGTAGTTTTTTTTTCCCAGCACTATGTAAATACAGGTTGAGAATTGTGTTTATTGTCTCTTCTCAGATGTTATTATTAGTATGCAGAAGGATGAGGGGACAGCAGGGTAAACCTTTGAGAAAATGAAAAGAAAAAAGAACAACTTGGAGAATGCTTCCCAAGGGACAAAAGAGTGATGGCAAGTCTCAGGCAGCTATTATGATGTCAGGTGGCTGAAGGTGTTTTCACCACCATCTCTAACCACTTGCAGTACACTGCTACTCACTTTCCTTTCCAAACTCAAATCATCAAATATAAACTAAAGATATAAGTGCCTCATCCACAATTTAAAAAGTTAAGGAAAACACAAGTTTAAAAGTAGTAAGATGGTAGAGAACTATGTCTTTAGAAAAGACAAAGTAATATGTTTTCTCACTATTCTGGGATAAAGATTTCATAATTTTAAGTTCATGAAGTATTAAATTCCATTAAAAATCTTTGAATAATGATATTTTTAAACAGTGGCAAAATTGGTGTGTGTGTGTGTATATATTATACTTATTAATGACAGAACCACTACTAGTTAAAATATGAAAATGAAATCAATAATTTGTGTTGTATACTTATTTATCTTGATCAATTACCTACCTTTTAGCTCATGTTTCAATTTATTTACCTTTTAGCATTCAAAATTGGTCACTAAAGCAGTTTAATGTTAACTCAGGAAGACAAATTTAATACCACAAATGTTAAGAATGTAAATATTTCCTGAAGTATTATCCATTGGGAATGTGCCTTGCTTTATAGCTACAAGAACAGACTTATAATAATGTGAATCTTAATTATATGTGCTACTTAAAAAAACCTATGCACAAGTCACGATTTTATGGACACTGTACAAATCTCATAGGACTATCAGATGAAATAACTAAGATAACACCCTTTAAAAGATTTTGAAAAATTAACATTTGAAATAAAAGTCACCTCCAACCCAGAAGATGAAAAGCTAATGGAGCAGTTAATATTTCACATGGTTACACAGCATGATTTTCACATTCTGTGAAAAGAAAAGTACACATTGAATTTTATATCATCTGGCAATTTTTAAAAAAATACACATCTAATTTTCATAACTAAAACAAACTCCATATGTTACTAAAAAGTTTTAAGATATGAAACCAAAGCTAACGGCACAGATGTAATTACTTTTTCCTCACATGAATAAAATGTGCAAGAAAATATTTCTGATATAGTTTTCTGATATATATTTCAGATATAGTTTTAAAGGTTTCATATCTGACTCTAGGACTTGTCCTTGAGTGTTCCTTTGTCCTTTCTCTGCAGGGGTCCTCAAACTTTTTAAACAGGGGGCCAGTTCACTGTCCCTCAGACCGTTGGAGGGCCGGACTATAGTTTGAAAAAAAAAACTATGAACAAATTCCTATGCACACTGCACATATCTTATTTTGAAGTAAAAAAACAAAACGGGCAGAAACACCCGGCGGGCTGGATAAATGTCCTCAGTGGGCCGCATGTGGCCCGCGGGCCGTAGTTTGAAGACGCCTGGTCCAGAGTGTGCCCTTCGCCTTGGGATGATTGGGACTCACATGTTGGTTTAGTTTGACAAAGCACTCAGAGCGCTGACCACAGTGAAGTCACAAAGAGAGGAAACATTCATCTGGCTGAAGTCAAGCCTGTGTGGCTCCCCATTTAAAAGCACTTGTTATTAACTGTTACCTTTGAAAGTCAGATCCCAGTTAAAAACTGTAAGAACATGCACCTCCAATAGAGGGAAAATATCTCACCGACATTGGTTTTTTATTCATTGCTGCATCTGTTACATGAACTTGTGTCATAGCTAAATTCCTCTCTCTCCGTTTAAAAGTATAAAGAAAATATTTCTTGTATTTTTATGATTTCTGTAGACCTGAGTTTATTAAAGATTGTTATGTTAGGTGACACTGTATAACATCGTGTAGGTATTTACCTTCAGTGAAAATTGAAAGCAAAATTGACATATATTTCCTTTTTTACATTTCATCCAATTTCTTGACAACTTGAATAAATTTGATAAAGAGCCTTCCTAACATGAATATTGGTAAATTAAATGTTGCTATAGTTAATGAAGCTTTAATATGAGTATTGCTACCTTATAATTTTAAGAAAGTCATGTTTCTAATTCACTGCTTTATTTTCAGCTGTTCCCTTGTCATTGTCACAGCTAAAGGGATTTATAACATACTTGAAAATCTGGAGTACTTTGGGGTTGCCCTCTGTATTTCGGCATTAAATAAATGTGCGAATGAATTGTAAAAAAGAAATTATTATCTTAATTGATTATCTTAATAATCGGGTTTCTCCCTATCATCTCCAAGATCTCTTTTTTGAGGACTAAACTCTGACCTTCTTTGTCTTGCTCAAATTCCTTTCCAAGGAGCCTGGGGAGTCACACTCTCCAAACAGTAAAATCTCATTAAAACTTGTCTTTTTGACCCAGTATGATGGGGCTTACTTTCCAAACTGTCTCTGGTATGGCATTACACGACAGATAGCACACATCCTTAACTTAACCATTCCTTTTTACCGACTCCACAGTTTTGGACAAAGCTTAATGTTCTCAACCAACTGACACTTAAAGAATCTCTAAACTCACCTCTGACTTGTAAGCCCCTGCTTCAAGATGTCCTGCTTTTTCTGGCTGAATCAATGTATGCCTTCCATGTATTGATTTATGATTTTACCTGCAGTTCTTGACTCCCTGGAAACCAAACTGTAACCTGGCCACCTCGGGTGCAGTTTCTCAGACCTCTTGAGACTGTGCTCCTTGGGCCATGGTCACTCATATTGGCTCAGAATAAACCTCTTTAAATATTTGGGCAGAATTTGGTTTCTCTGTTGCCACTTTCTACCAGGTTATCTATTTCAAACATGTGCACAGATGAAGTTTTTATTAGAAGACTTGCTTCAAGTCTCTTCCATTTTTTTTTTCAAGTTTATTTTAAAAATATTTTAAAAATATCTCTTCTCTAATTAGTGGCCAACACTTATCTTTTCATTCCCACATTGGCTGTCTTGTTGGGTATTTCTGTCTAATCCTAGTCTGATTGGATTATAAGAAAGATGTGCTTTTAGTAACAAGACTATAAAAGCAAGTCTTATGGTTTGCAAAGTGTTAAAAGCAACATTGGTTTTCCTCAGTTTGCTGCTTTGCTTGTGTCTGCCTATAAACAAAGTTCATCAAAACACCCTACCTGCTGCTTCCCATTAAGGATGAGGAGGATGCACAGGGAGACTGCCAAGGAAACACATTTATCTAAGGACAAATCAGAAGGTGCAGAATTGTGTATAAACTGAGGCATCACCAGGAAAAGAAGTCAGAAAGGGATAAAGCTCAGTTATATTTTTCAATAGTTTTTGTCATCTGAAAGTATAGGCATTTTTGTACATAGTTATTTAAGCATGATTTATTTTTTCATATTGCTGATAGCACCAAGATTTGAATTCCACTAAATGTCTCCCCTGACTCTCCTGAAGTGTGAGCAGCACTTTACACAGATCTGGACCAGCAGAGATGTGGACGCATGGAGGTGTGCCGTTGGTACATTTCCTTGCATTGCTATGAGATCTGGACCAGCAGAGATGTGGGTGCATGGAAGTGTGCTGTTGGTACGTTTCCTTGCATTGATATGAGATCTGGACCAGCAGAGATGTGGGTGCATGAAGGTGTGCCATTGGTAGGTTTCTTTGCATTGATATGACTATAAGGTTTTAGCATCCGCTGAGGCTGCCTACTTACCTCTCTCCTGTGACAGGAATTCCTGCATATTTTCATTGATCAAAACTCACAGATTCATCAAAACGGAACTAGAATGTACCTTGGAGGTCACCTTTGCCTTTTGCAGATACATCTGTGGAACCAAAACTTCCTTCCATCGATTGCACACGAGAATTAAGATTGAATTATTTTGTGAGTTCTCCTTTCCTAGACAAATATTTATTAATGTGCCTGAAAAGAAAAAAAACAGGAAAAAAAGACTGATAAACAAACAAACAAACAAACAAAAACCCTTTATAATTAGAGAATGTTGCCTGGAGTGCTATGATAATATGACCGATTTAGAACTGCATTTAGTATGTATTTCTGAGACTCACATCTAAATGTATATTTTTTGATACTTTCATTTCTTATCCCAGGAGCATCAAAGTCCCAAATAACATGAAAAGAAAAACAATACATGAAAATACAAGATTCTAGCCAGAAGATTCTTCTCAATGTTCTTCCAATATTTTCAGTTAGACATATTCTCAAAGGCTGATGATTATGAGGACTTTAGTAAATGGTTTATGTAAAATATGTAAAGTGAACAGTGCACCCTTCCCCAGGGTGTGAGTGTCTCCTACAAACTCTAACTGCTGCTAACATGGAGGTGACGTTGTTTACATTACAGACAGGATGAACAGCAGACTGTTTTTAGAATTCTGGACTTAGATGAGTGAATAGAAAGAAAAGAAAAATGTCTGGTAAATTGACTTTTATATTTGCATTCCAAAACTATTCTTAAGGGCTGTGAATACTTAAAAATATTTTGAAGGTGGCTGAAAAGGCAAACATTTCCAAACTGTGCTACATTCAATAAAAAGCTATTCACTGTATGCTTTCATTTAGTTTCCTTGTTAGCCAGTCAAAAGTTTCTTATAGAGCTACTAAGTTAGATTCAATTAAAATTTAAAAGGATTATTGTAAAAAAAAAAGAGTATTAAGGGTACTTTAAAAAATGCCCTGCTACATAGTGACATTAAAGCCATCTAGGATGTTAGGACCTTCTATTTTGTGACATCCTCTAAGTCTTCTGGCAATGAAACTGTGTAGGGCTGTGATCCCGCTAAGTTGCTGCCAGAAACGACTCTGGCACTGCAGGCTTGCTCTTTAAGAAGGGACTCACATTAACACTGACCAAAAAGAGGAATAGGAGGAAAGAAAAAGAGCTGAAAACAGCTAGTCACACAGTTTTCAATGACTTGTGACTTTATCATCCCCAAATGCTATTTTACCTCTTTTACTGCAATGATAACAAAATGCCTCATTCTGTGAATGACCACAGGCCTTTTGGTTGCAGGTCATAAACTGTTTAGTACTGCATGTGGTCCAGGGGCCAGAGAATTGATGCTGGTGCTGCCTCAGGTGAGTCTCCTGAACTCTCATCTGTCATACACAGAGTTCAACTCCTGATAGCATCTATTATTGTCATTTTAAAAGAAACTTCATCTGTAGTCAGAAAATGTAGTTTATTCTACTAGATTGCCCTTTTGACAGCTGAAGTAATTATTTTGTCCCAGCTTTAGAGCTAGTTATGTTATTTTAAACAGTCATCTTGAAAACTGTTCTGTAATTCGCTTGGTTTTGATATTTTATTGGCACATAATAACTGTCACATATATTAAGTTTATCACTGTTTTACAGAGGCATGGTTACATTTCAATTAGATTTGTATAAAATGCTGAATTGCAAATTCTTTTTAAATAGAATGAAATGGTCTATCATCTTAGTTTCACCCACTCAGACTATTTGATTCCTTTGAATTAATACACATGTAAAACAAATTGCTCTAGTAAATTTGCATATAAAATAGCACCAGTCTTAAAGGCTCTAATATAAACAATTAGTTCCTTGTTTTTACCTCAGAGAAACGCTGGTTTCTCATACAACAAAAACAACTTTGTAAAATTTATATTTCATCATTATGTTAGGGAGGAAATGGTAGGTGACACAAATAGTCCTTTTCTGGTTGGCCATTTGATAAAGAAAAGTTCCTAAACCATTTCAAATATTTTCTAGAGATACCTAAGGGCATTCATGAAAATCAAGAGTGCTACAAAAAGTTGCTAGAATGCTAAGGTTAACTTATTATTCAGAATAGATTGAGCAAAAATTCTACTAGAAATACAGTTTAAACCTGGAAAGATAGAGTTATCTTAATATGCAGGCCTGCACAAGCCTTATTTAAAAACCACAGAGTTCATGCACTCCTTATTGAACCAAACAAATTACAATTTGTTCTTTATGTGTCTAGAAAGTCACAAATCCTGAATAGAGTTTATTTTTAAAAATGTATTGGTATAGTAGTTTTTCCTTGACTAAAATGTGCTCAGGATATCTGAGTCAGTAAACAAAGAATATCATGATAATTCTTGCAGCTCATCAGTAACTTCATATCCTTGCAGATAACTATACAAGCCACAGTGGAATTTTGCTATATCATTATTATCATTCATTTTTACAACCTGGATACTGTATGGCATATTGTGTGGTGTGAAATTTTTTTTTCACTATCTTTACATGATTATGGCAGCTCTGACATGCTTTAGAAATTGCTACTAGGAAGTCTTTACAACATTTAATATGCCCTTTCGGATTACTTTCTTATACTCCATAAATCTTAACACAAAGAAGACACATAGTTGGTAGCCAATGAATATTTACTGGTATATTTATAGAAATCCAATCAGGCATTAGTATCAGGAGAGTGATGCCAAAATAATTTTGTGGATTTAAACATTTTCTTCATGACCAATCCAGCAAAACTGTACTAGAGTTCTGTTTGATTTAACATGTTTGGATCAATATATATTTAGAGTTTGACTTTGCATGTGTGTTTGTATGTTTATCTTGGACAGGGAGATAGTGTGAAACAGATAAAAGTTTCTGTAATACCTGTAGATGATATTTATTTCTACTGAATAAAATAATGAGCACCATAATAGTGTAATATCTCCTCTAGTACACATATTAGCTCTAAGATCTTTCATTATAGGCCTTATTTACTATCCAGAAATAGTACTTTTCTTGAGAAATTATTTCTTTTGCAAATATTGCTTTAAAAAGATAAAGCTCAAAAGAATGTGTTAACCAAAATTTTCAGTGGTGAGCCATGGAAATATATGGACATTACCTATGTGATGTGTGAGTACCAGATAACATAATTAAATATTTAAGTGGTTAATTTCGAATTATCAAGAAATCTCCATCTTAAAAACTTAATTACATTTTGCAGAAGCTAAGTTGTAAAAATTTTAAGCAATGATTAATGTTAAGATCATTTCCAAAATTGTAAGCTTAAAGAAAAGTGTTTTATTTACTTTTTGTCTGTTCGTTTTATTTATTTTTTTAATAAAGGGTCCTTTCTACCCTCAGGATAAATTTGCTCTTTATTGAATCGTTTTGATTGTTTGAAAACTAGCAAGTAGGGTGTCTTCCCCATTAGATACAGTCTGATTCGGCATACGATTTCCAGAGCTTTGTATTTTACAAGGTAGTTACTACTAACTTCCTAAAATACACATTTTTTATCAGAGGAAATGTTCGTGGCTGGCAAATTCTCCATTTTCTCATCTGTTTTCATCGGACCAAGTGAAATTGAAGATTTGATGTTGCTTGAAATACTTATTAAAATTTTTCAACTCCCAAATTTGCTTCTGCAGGGCTTGAGAAGCTAAAAATTTTCTCTGCAGGGAATCAGAGGCAGGTGGCAGCACTGATGATATTTTTGTGGTTGTTCATACTTAAGCCAAGAATCTCCTCAGGCTTCACCAGCTACAGAATGACAAGAGAATCTATTATAATCTAGAATAAATAACTTTTAGGTTCTCCTTGAATACTTCGTCAAATGTGGGGAGGCAAGCATAAAGTATTTTAGCATTTCTATTCTTCCTAGATGGCAGGGTTTATATGTCTTTGATAAAATGGAGCTCTCAGCACAGTGTGCAGTGGGCAAATGCCTGTGGTCATGACACCTAGTAGCAGCTGTGTGACATCAAATAAAAGCCAATTAAGCTTTTTCCATAGCAGATGTTTTTCTTTGCTGAATTAAATTAAAATTAAACTAAAAACCCATTATGTCCCTCATTGATTAATCTCTTGCTAGATTATTATATGTTATTTGAGATACAACATGAAAACAAGCTTAAATAGTTCTTAAAGATAACAGTTGACAATGAACTTCACATACTTTAATTCCTTTGATCTGATTCCCTTTCCTCCAAGGAAATTCATAGTTAAAGAATATTTAATCTCATAAAGTGGAAACAAAAATAATTTATCCTGTTATGCACAATTTTAGTGACCAAATTCAAAGACCCACTTGGATTTTCACACGGCCTGTCAGGCCACTGACATATGTCAGGATATAAAACAGTTCCAGAGAAAACCAAGTGGGACCTGGGCAAAACATTGATTTACCAAGCCCAACAAAGTTTTCCAAACTGTTGTTTCAACAAATACTAAAGTGTTTTCTTGCTTAGATAACTGTGGAAAATAATGAGTTAGACAAAGTTAAATTTTCTTGCAGGACTTCTCAGAGCCTTTAATACATTAATGAGACTGGCAAATTTCTATGGAAGTATAGTGTGCACTTGCTGGTGCTACTTTCAATGTCTTTTTTGTTGTTTGTTTGTTTGTTTTTTTCCAGAATCTCAGTTTGTTTCCTTACTACTTGGCCACGCATATTACGTTTTTGGTGAAGTTTCCCAGAGGGTAACATTCCAGTAATCTGTCTCTTGATTCTTATCCACTGGCTCAACTCTTGGAGTGTGCCAGTCTGCTGAGACCAGTTTTTTGTTTTTTTTTTTCTTCAGTAACGTCTACACATTGTGGTTAAGTTACCACTTAGAGTTGATAACTTTTAACTTAGTTTTATTTCTGCTAATTCTCATAGCCCCATTTGGCTATTGTTTTTGTAACTTCTCCTGCTAGTAGAATGAACAGAAAGGGAGCCCCCTGAAACTTGTGAAGAAGTCCTAATACAGGCTGAATCTGGCAACGATATAATTCACTTCTAAAAAATACATTGTCTTTTAATATTTCTCTAGCAGAGCACCATAAGAATTAACATACTTAGGACAAATTTTTAGAGGATAGTGCAAGGAAAACATGTTACCAATTTGTGTTTATTTCTAAGCAAAATGAACATTTAAGAAAATAAACACATACAGTGAACAGTTGATCTGAGAGGTGTGCAGGATCAAGGAAATGAAAACTCTTCCATTTTCATGCACGGTACTACTGACAGCCAGCACTTTCTGAATTTGAGAAATAACTGGGAGGGAATGACTCTGGAAGGGATTTTGATGCTACAGGAAATTGGCGAGGTAGATAAAAAAGAAGTTAGTCTTTTCATCATTATTTTTGAAAGTGATTATAGTGACGTCACCTAAAAAAATCCCAAGGCCTATATCTTTAGCACCTATCAGTGGAGGAAAACTTCATGCAGATTCCTAAATACTCTCTTCTCATTTGTCTATAATTCCTAATGGGTTCAACTGTAGGCTCTTGGTTACTATGTGGTGTGAGTATCTGCAGCACTAACACACTCAATCACTGCTACACTTGTGTACTATTAATACTGGACTCTGACCTAGGTACTGGTGCGCATTAGAAATACTGGTGTAAATTAAATTATCGGGAGAAAAGAGAAAATTTCTTACAGTGCTCTTTTAAAATCCCGCGTTCCTCCTAGTCAAGTTGCATTTGAGGAATCACTCTCTCCTTGCTTGTGATTTCTAATACGTGCACAGTGAAAGCACTGCAAAACGTAAAATGTTTGCATTTTGCCCTATTTCTTAAGTGCATTGGCATATCGCCTTCTGATCGCATCCAGTATACATCCATGCAAGAAATACACATGACTCCGGACTGAATACCCAAAATAGTACGAACTTCTCCAGGATTTTCAGAAACAAAATAATAATACTCAAACAAGGGCAATTGCTGAATGAAAGGGCAGTGGAGATAGAAAGAAGGAAATCAGATTGATCGTTGCAGGAATAATTCTACAATCAGTAAATTATCATGACTCAGCCTGGGAACTTTTGGAAAGAGAATTTGACCATCTCTCTGAGAGCTGTAAGGCTAAACTAAATGTAACCAATCAGAATTTGGGTCAGATGTGTGTGGAACCCTGAGCAATTAGCCAAGTGCACTGTGGAGTGCTTACAATGACTTTCCCTGCAAGAGTTGCCAGACAGCCAGTTGTGACCAACAGCTATCGTCTTCTCTAGAGAGGAAACCCTTTGTTCCTACGGTGGCCTTCATAGATGTTTTGATGAATTTTCTTTGACTCCTGCGACATTGTGCATTTGGGCTTTCTTTTTGTTTTCCCCTTGCTTGTTAAAAAGAAAACCCATAATTAACTTTCTGAAGTCCAAGTCTGCTATTGTTTCTAGTCAACTAAACTAATAAAATGAATAGCAATGGGAAATCTTCTGAAGGATGCCTTCTAAATGATTACTATTATTGGATGCCTTTAAATTTATTTTAAATGGTGATGACATGCTATCAAACAAACTCCTTTGCTATTTTTAGTGTTTATGGATAGATAAGCTCAACAAAGAATAGGAAGGTTGTGTCTTTGTAATTTATAATAAAATAAAACAAGATTGTTTTGGCATTTTTACTATTCATTTTTCTCTATTGTCTAAAAGCAAACAAACAAACAAACCCAAAATAAAGCCTGTATCTTATATCTATATTTTGAGGATTCATCCTTATAGAGTTTCAGACTGTTTTTTTGTTTTTGTTTTTGGAGACAGAGTCTTGCCCTGTTGCCCCTGCTAGAGTGTAGTCATAGTTTGCTGCAACCTTGAACTTCTGGGCTCAAGTGATTCTCCTGCCTCAGCCTCCTGGGTAACTGGGACAACAGGCTTGAGCCACTGGGCCCGGCTAAGTTTTTCAATTATTTCTGTGGAGACAGGGGTCTTGCTCTTGCTCAGGCTGGTCTCAATCTCCTGACCTCAAGTGATCCTCCTGCCTTGGCCTCTCAGATTGCTAGGATTACAGGTGTAAGCCACAAAGCCTGGCCCACACTGCTTATTCTTAATGAAGCTTCCAAAATTTACTGTCAATAGATTTTTTTTGACAGAGAAAAATTTACTAATTACTTTTTTATTACTATACTTCTTTAACATTTATCCTCAAATTAATTACTCCAACTAGCCTCCTTTTCCAATAGACTGATCTGCTTTCCTCCTTATGACCATTGCACTAGCTATTTTCTCTATCTGGAACTCTCTTCCTCTAGAATTTTCCACGGCTCATCCTTTTTTGTCAATTCTGGCTAAACTCAATGTAATCTTTTGGGGGCTTTTGCTCACCACTCTACCTAAAATAATAACCTCTTGATTACGCCCCATTATAACCTATCACAACACTCGGTTTTATTTTCTTGATGCTATTTATAATTATGGTCTCTGGATTTTCGTTTTTCTTTAATTTATTTATTATATGTTTCATCCTGTGAAATGAATTTCAGATGCCTTTGCCAATTCTGTATTCCAAATGTCTTATAAGGAGCTCCCTTAAGTGAGCTCCTTATTTATTTTGATTATCAGTCCCTTGTCAGATGTATAGTTTGAAAATATTTTCTCCCATTCTGGGGGTTGTGTCTTCATGTTGGTTGTTTCCTGTGCAGTGTAGGAACATTTCAGCTTCATTTAATCCCATTTGTCTAATTTTTGTTTGGATGCTTGTGCTTTTGAGGTCTTACACAAAAAATCTTTGCCCCGACCAATGTTCTGGAATGTTTCCCCAATATTTTCTGGTATAGTTTCATAGTTTCAGGTTGAGATTTAAGTCTTTAATCCATTTTGATAGATTTTGATTTTTGTCTATGGTGAGAGGTAGGAGTCTAGTTTCATTGTTCTGCAAATGGTTACCCACTTTGCCCAGCATAATTTATTGAAGAGACTGTCCTTTCCCTCATTGTATGTTCTTAACATTTTTGTTGAAAATGAGCTGGCTGTAAACACATGGATTGTATCTGGATTCTCTATGCTGTTTCATTGATTCATGTGACTACATTTATGCCAATAACATGCTGATTTGGTTATTATGGCTTTGTAGTATATTTTGAAGTAAGGTAGTGTGATGCCTCTAGTTTTGATCCTTTTGCTCAGGATTAGGGTTATTGTTTTTTCATATAAATTTTAGAATTCTATTTTTATTTCTATGAAGAATGTCATTGGTATTTTTATAAGGATTGTAATTGAATCTGCAAATTGCTTTGGCTAGTATTGTCATTTTAACAATATTAATTCTTCCAATCCATAAGCGTAGAATATTTTTCCATTTTTTGGCATGTCCTCTTCAATTTCTTTGATCAATCTTTCATAGTTTTCCTTATATAGATGTTTCACTCCTTTGGTTAAATTGATTCCTAAGTACTTTATATTCTTTGGAGTTAGTCTCCCTTTAGATCATTAATGTTTGCTTTATTTACTCAGGAGTTCTCATGTTGGTTGCATAGATATTTTATAATTGTTGTATCCTCTTGCTGGACTGATCTCTTTATTATTATATAATGACCTTCTTTGTCCCATTTTACTGTTTTACTTAATGTCTATTTTATCTGATATAAGCATAGCTTCTCCTGCTCCCTTTTGGTTTCTGTTTGTGTAAAATATCTTTTTCCATCCCTTTACTTTTACAGATGAGTTAAGTTTCTTGTAGGCAGCATATAGTTGGGTCATTTTTTAAAATCAATTCAGCCATACTGGGGTGGGGAAACTTCTGCCTTCCGATTTCAAGATTAATCTTTTGTAAACACCAAAGGAGGCAAGAAAAGCTTCATTTTTATCTGCTACACTCCTTTTAATAAAAGGATTTGTTCTGTAAAATTTGGATTCAGTCACAAGGCTGCACTCAAGGATCCAGAAGGCCACATGTGGCCCCAGGGTTACAGGTTCCCCACCCATGGTTGATATTTGAATATCCTATCATTTTATTATTTGATTTCTGGTTACTATGTAACTCCTCTCTTCTTTTCTTCCCTTCTCACTGTCATTCTTTGTAATTAAGTGCTTTCCTATGGTAGTACATTATAATGCATTGTTTTTTATTTTTAGTTAATCTATTATGGGTTTTTGCATTGAGGTTATCATGAAGTTTACAAAAACATATAATATATATAACAAGTTATTTTAAAAAGATGATGACTTGTCTTAGATCTCAAAGAAATGAATAGAAACAAAAGAAAAAAATTAAAAATAATCCTCTACACTTTAAACCCATGCCCCCACATTTTGACTTTATGTTGTCTCAATTCATACACTTTTTATATTTCTTATCTCTTAACAGGTTGTTGTAGTTATTCTTTTTGATATATTTGTCTTTTGGGCGTTGTGCTAGAGTTATGAGTGGATTTCACACCACAATTACAGTATTATAGTATTCTGGATGTGTCTGTGTACTTAGGTCTGTAGGTTTTATACTTTTAAATGTTTTTTGGTTGCATATTATTATTTTTTCCAAATAGAAGAAATTTCTTTATCATTTCTTTTTCTTTTTTTTAGCCATTCATTATATATTTCCTTTTCTTACACTCTGCCCTAGTCCTTCCATATTTAGGCTGCTGAGGCTTTGTTGGTAAACTCAGAACTAGAGTGTGGGCCTAGGAGGGAGGTATTTGGGTACAAGGGCAGATAGGACAAAGGAAAAGAATTGGGATTGGCATACAACTTCATTTCCACTTAAATCACTTAGGTGTACCTGATAATCTTACACTGGGAATGTAAAAAACCTGCTTTGTCATTCCCTTTAGCATTTCTTGTAAGTCAAGTCTGATGGTGGGTAATTCTCTTAGCTTTTGCTTATCTGGGAAAGACTTTATCTCTTTTTCTTATTTAAAGGATAGATTTATGGGACATAGTATCCTTGGCTGGTAGTCATTTTCTTTCAGCACTTTGAAAATGTTGTTTCACTCCCTCCTGGTCTGTATGGTTGTCACTTAGAAGTCTGTTGCTAGATGAATTGGAGCTTATTTATATGTTATTTGCCGCTTTTCTCTTGCTTCTTTTAGGGTCCTTTCTTTGTCCTTGACCTTTGAGAGTTTGATTATTATATGCCTTGGGGTAGTATTATTTGAGTCAAATCTGTTAGGTGTTCTCTGACCTTCCTATACCTGAACATTTATCTCTTCCACAAGTTTTGGAAACTTTTCTATTAGTATTTCTTTGAATGAGCTTTCTGCCTCTTGTTCCTGCTCAATGCCCTCTTAAACACCAATAATTCTTCAATTTGGTCTTTTGAGATAATTTTCTATGTCTTATTGACCATCTTCCTTTCTTTTTATTCTTTTTTTCTCTTCTGATTGTGTATTTTCAAATAGCTTGTTTTCAAGCTCACTGATTCTTTCCTCTATTTGATCCTTTCTGCTGTTGAGAGCCTTTAATGAATTTTTCAGTTCAGCAAATGTATTTCTCAGTCCCAAGATTTGTTTTTTCATTATTTTAATCTCCTTGTTAAATTTTTCTGATAAATTTTTGAATTGCTTTTCCATGTTATTTTGCCAATTACTGAGTTTCCTTAAAACTGCTATCTTGAATTATTGATCATAGAGTTCACATATTGCCATTTTCTTAGGGTTAGTCACTGGTTCCTTACTTTGTTCATTTGGAGAGTTTATGGTTCCCTGTTTACTATTATTTCTTGTAGATGTATGTCCATGTCATTGAATTGAAGGATTAGTTATTTATTTCAGTCTTCTCTGTCTGGATTTTTTTAAATTGGGTATGTTTGCTTAGAGATTCTTTGTAATTTACCTGTTGATTTTATTTCTTTGTTTTTTTTTTTCTGTTAGGTTGCTGCCTTCTTTTTGGCACTAGATGGTGCCTTAAGCCCAGGTTTGCCTCAGTTTTAGTAAACAGAGTGCCACCTGTTCCAAATAAGGGAGGTTCCAAAGGAGATATACTAGTAGTGTGAGAAGGCTGCCTAGGGATTCATGCCCAGGTGACCTGTGGAATGAACCTCCTACAAAGTGGTGCTGCTGAATAGCCACTCTGATTTGGCATCCCCTTTGGCTGAGTTACAGAGCAGAGTTTCCAGGGCTGGGTATGGTAGTCATGCCTCCCTCCTTTGTCTCTGGCTGTCCTTTCAGGGATATTTCTCCCTTCAGGCCCTTCTTATGCTTTCTGTATGTTGTGGCAGGGAAAGGTCTTTATCCAGGGAACCCAAGATGGTGGGGAAGCTGGTTGTACACCTCGATCTCACTTTTTCCAGTGTAAAAACTTTCAGTCAAGGGGAAATTTTCCATGTACTTGATGCCAGGCAGATTGGAGGAAGGAGCATCTTGGACATGGAAGTCTGATTCTCTTACCATCTGCTTGGAGTTTTGTTCAAATCTTTGTGACCCCAGGAACTATCTCATTCTTATATTGAGTTCTGAGATATTGCTGATGATAAGCTTATGTGGTATATTTGTTTATGGTTTTCTGAGGGTGGAGTGAAGCCAGCTTGCATCTATATCACCATTTTAGAACCAGAAGTATCTACAGAGTACTTTTATTAGATTGAATCATTGTGACACAATAGAGTACTCCCTCTTCCTTGAGTCCTCTCTTGGGAGTGATGTGCATTTGTGGACAGTGGAGATATAGTTCTGCTTTATTATAATTATTTTCAGTCTTCTTTGAAGGTAGTAACTCTTTTCTTTAGCTCTTCATTTTCTAGTGTGCCCATGTTCAGAGATTGCTCTTCCTTTATTTTCCTTACACTCACTCCCTGGGTGAACTCTTCTAGGCTCATGGCTTTATACAGACTATATGTTTTAGGTTGATTAATGGCCCATCAAAGATGTCCACATCCTAATCTCCAAAATATTTGAATATGCTGCCTTGAATGGCAAATAGGACTTTGCTAATATGATTAGGTTAATACTACTGAGATCAGAAGATTATACTGGATTATCCAAGTGAACCCAATGTAGTCATAAGAATTCTTTTACAAGGCAGGAAAGAGGGTCAAAGACAGAAGGAAGAGATGGGACCAGAGTAGCAGAAGTTAGAATGAAATACTTTCAAGATGGAGCAAGGGGTCATGAGCTAAAGAGCAAAGGAAGAGATTATCCTGGAGCCTCCAGAAAGAACACAACCCTGCCAACATCTCGATTTTAGTCTTAAAGACTCATTTCAGATTTCTGACCTTTAAAACTGTAATGAATAAATTTGTGTTGGTTTAAGCTACAAAGTTTGTGGTAATTATTTACTGTGGCAATAGGAAACTAATATACTATTTCTATGCAGACTTTTCTTAAATTTACACTTTGAGTCCAAACCTCACTCCTCACATACAGACTCATATATTTGACAGCCTTTGCAACTTCTTCTCTCAGGTTTCAGAGAGAATCTTCAAACTCATTATGTCCGAAATTAAACTCCTGACCTTTTTATTCAAACCTATTCCACATGCAGTTGTAAGGATGGAAAGAGGGTGGTTTGGAAAATACTCTTGTTTTTGTCTGGGTTCAGACATGCATCTGGAATGGTGATGTTTTTGTCTTGATTCGTCCTGGTTGCAGAGTAGTCCTAGCTGATGCGGATGCTCTGTGAAATAGTTTATGCTCACCAGGAGAACAACAAGGCCTATCTCATAGAGCCAGGCCAGGTCCCAGCTGCCAAGGGCTGCTTTTCTCCTTCTTAACAGTAATAATCAGAGTATTTTGTAATTAAAAAGGAAATCCACTTTAGCAGCCTATTGCAGTGCCTGACACCTCAAATATATCTATTGTTATTTTCATCGTGTATCCTAGATTTTAACAAGGCAGTCCTATTTTAAAATATTCTATTTTATTATAGTTAGGTTTGGTTTTTTTATTATGGAAATAGGGAGACATTTCTTGCACCCTAAAAAAGTGAAAAATTACATCTGCCATAGTTATTTCTCGGCTTCCTGATTTCTACCCAGTTGAAAAGAAGCTAAGAAGATGATAGTATCAGGACACTTTATAGTGCTTTTAAATAATGAATTTAGATATTATTCATTTTAAAAATATAGATTATGGGGTAGCTCTGAATATACTATTAGGTACACAGTATTGAATAGAGATTAAGAGCATGGTCTCTTTCTGGAGTAAGTCTGCCTGGATTTAAATCCTGGCTTAGTGTCAAGCTGACCATATAACCTTGGAAAAGTTTTCTTTTAAACCTTCTGTGCCCAATATCTTCAGCTCTAAAGTAATTAAAATAGCATAGACCTCATAAAGTCAGTGTGAGGATTAAAGGAAATAAACACATAACATGCTTAGAACCAGTGCCTGGAACATAATAAACATTAGCAGTAATATTTAGTAAACGTGAACTAAAAGATGATGTGGCCATTTAACTCCGGCCATTTTATCTAATGATGAAGGCACTTTGAATTTGTTGAATGTTGATTAAAACAAATATTCATTGCTTGCAACTCTGTGTAAGCAACTATATTAGCCACTTAGAAACAGCCATAGTTCTCACCTTCAAGGAGCTTGCTACTCACTAAGAAATGCATGAAAAGAAAAATACCTGTCTAAGTCTATAAGAATTATATCCAAATGACTGTCACTAACAATAAGAATTGTAATGTTTTTGAGAAAGAAGAATTAGCTTCTAGTAGGGTAGACTGGCGAAATGTAGTGGGATAGGTGGTAGATGAGCTGAGTCCTGGAAGATTTATGGAATTGAACCATTCAGATAGATGAAGACCGAGTATGAAAGACAGATGGAACTTCAGGTGAAAATATATATGAGAGGTCAGATAATAAAAATGACAACAACAACAATAATATAGGAATAAAAGCTAAGTAGATCACATACTGAGCATAAAACAAAGCCCTGTGCTAAGCATTTAAGTTTATTATCTCATCTAGCCTTTTTTATGATCTTATAGAAAAGGGAGAATCATTATCTCCATTTAGTGAGGAAAACAAGATTTAGACAGTTTGATTCACTTGCTTGACATTACTAAATTAGCATGCGCAGGGGTACAACCCACGTTTAATGGGCGCAAGTTTCCAAGCTCTTAACCTCTGATTTCTGTTTCCTCTTAAACAATCTTTGTGTACATTATATCACTTAAGGTCCCCAATAACTAACCCAAGTCAGTATGACTGTGTTCAGATTATGCCAGACATTTCATGCAATGTCAAGGGATTTTTGTGTCTCTTGTATAGAATTGCCATTTGGTACAGTGAAGTGTCATGATTTTTTAAAGTGTTATAATCAATAATTCTATCTTTCTTATTTACACAGGTATTCTTAAAATATGCCACCACCACGTCCCTTATTATTTTACATAACCAGACTGAATTGTTTCTTTTAAAGAAATGAGCATAACACAGTGAGGGTAAGATTGTATTAGACAAATTTTCCTTGTTTTCTCATTTGTAGAAGAAGCCTGGCACAAAGATAAAGTCCAGATCACATAAGAATATTTTCTTCATGAGACAATGAAGCATGTTTTTCCTCAGGTTTTAAGCTTCATAGGGACTCAGCCCACACACATAGACCATTGAAGAAGAAAAAATATTAAATCATTAGATTTAGCATTGGCGATCAAAGAGCAGAGTACATCAAAAATTAGGCTGTTTGGTTGATTGCTCACAAAGCAACAAAAGGGGCCAAAATTGCTTAGTTTTAAAAAAAGGCAAAATAGAGTTATTTCAACCAATAAACCCATCTGCATTAAGCATCCAGCTGCTTCCCTTCCATTTGCTACTTACAGAAATGTCCATAATTTATTCATCTCAGGATACACTTATACATCTGTAGAATCGTTACTTTAGCTTATCTAATTGTCTTTGAAATTAAATAAACCAATGAACAGGCGAGAAGATAAAACTCAAGGGAGAATTATGGATATAGCAAGAGTTCTCACCGGGTAGAAAATAAATTCTAAAACCAAAGAATTTTTGTCAAATGGTCAATAATAACCTTTGCACCCCTTGTCCATCATTCATTCATGAATTTAAATACTCTAAATTTACATTTGTAGGTCTGTGGATTGCATTGCACTCACTTCTTGATACATTTCACAATAATTTGATTATCTTTTAAAATATCACAGAAGCAAAGCTCTTCAAAAATAACACTATTCTTAAACTGCAATCTAGCTACCCAGAACTGATTCTGTTAGTTCAAAGTTGCATTCCTTCAAAGGTTATTCCAACTAAAGACAAATCTGCATTCCTCAGATTACATGTGTGGCTTGGAACTTGCCTTTTAAAATTTTTAATTAGTGTCTCTTTGATTAACTTTTTGACTTCCTTTTCTCTGGAACATTCAACACTAAGAAACCCTTATTAGTCTCCCCAACTCCCAGTGATAGAATGAGCTACTGAGAATGTAATGAGTCCCTGTGACTGGAGTTGGGGACCAAGGCTGCAAGTCCTTCGTGTGGCAAGATGTTCTTGCACTGATGGAAGGCATAGGCCCTAGCCAGGAATGACACAGGTTTGAACCACTGCTCTGTCACTTACTCACTATTGGACTTCAGACAAGTTATTTACTTTTTCTGACTTAATTTCCTCATTTGAAAAAAAATGGAAATATGTAAAAAAGTGAACATATATTTTCAATATATATTTGCACAGTACTTTGAACAGTGCATGGCACCATAATATTCACTTACTAAATGTGAACTCTTATTTTTAAAGTGGACTCAAGAATAAGCAAATTATTGGGCTAGAAGATTTTTAAGGTCTTTTCCAATGCTAGGGTTCTATACTACTCTGATTTCTTGAATTGCTTCTCTGCACCTCTCATTTTGTATGTAACTTATACAGCGTTTTTGCTATTTGTATTTTTAGGTGTTTATCTTATCTTCACCTAGATAAAAATTTCCTTGAAGGCAAGTACTGTGTTATGTGTTACTGTTATTTTTCCCAGGGCACTGTGGAGCATAATGTCTTTTATAGAGATTTTCTGAATGTTTTTTCTGTTGATGATACTGGCAAATGCTTTAGACAGACTTCTTCCCCATCCTGTCAGTATTATTCCAGATTCCAGGGATGTTTCTGTTGTTCCTAGCACGTAAGGTGGGTGCTTAGGAATAGGTAGGAGTTCACACACCGTCCTAAAGATTCCTTTTATTCCCTAGGAAGAGTTTAGGAACCAGAAACATCTGGCTCATTAGATGGGTATTTACTCATTTTCTGCCTGAATTTGCTTAAAGATTTGTAGAGTGATAGCTTTGAACCAAATTATACTTTGATGGCTTCCCGTGTCTATAACACTGGGGAAAATCAAATGCAGTTTTTTCTGATAGTTTTAAAATCCTCACAAGGGGTGGTTTCAGTGCCGACACGAGAAAGGAACAGGACCAGCTGCAGGTTACAGGAGGATCCGAAGGAATATGCAGACACTGCCAGGATAGACTCAATTCTGAAACACCCGAACAACTGGGTTTCACAGAGAGAGTTAGAGGTGAAAATCTGTTCTTGAGAGATCTTCCTGAGTCCATATTTTCATTAGGGAGGGGAAAAAACCCTTTATGCTTGACAGGTTTCAGAAGGAGAAATTGCCCCTCTTGCTCTAGCCCACGCTCTCCACTGTTTCAGCAGTGGCCAGAACATCATGGTTTCTCCGCGTTGAGACTGTATCTGCACAGCTTGCTTTAGATCATTCCTCTGTGTGAGCTTTAACATGCGCTCGGCCCGCTACACCTCGCGATTGAAGCTAGTTTTCTCCCCGGCCTCCTGGGAGTTTTCTTCTGCCTACAAAGCTTCTCTCTCATGTCTCTAAAGGAAAGATTTGGGGTAGAAGGGAGGGGAAATTTTATCATTCTGCAGAATTCTCCCCTAACTTTAGTGGTCCACTTAAAAACACAATGCATTCCTCCATTGTGTGGTCAAAACAATACACACATGCAAGTGTAACTCGAGGTGACCATACAGCTAAAGGCAATAACTGAAATGATGTCACTGAGGCTGTTTTCACATGCTTGCCTTTGCCCAGTCTTTTTGTTTAATACTCATCTTTGAGTTTGCCTTCTGGGGCTATCCACCTTTCAGCACAGAATCCATACGAAGTCTGCCCTTTCGGGCACTCTAATTTTCCTGCATTTAACCTTTAAAAAATTGACAATTTTTCTCCTCTTTATAATTTTATGACTTTTGAGTCCATAGAAAGCAGGAAATAAAATGCCATTTTCTTTCTCCAAATTAAAACCAAAAGAAATCTGAAAAGAGAACAGAAAACGAATTGTTGGACTGTCAAGATCTTCCACATTAAGACATTGAATAATGAAATCAGAACAGATCATCAAGTATAGGTCAACTCATGTTTGCATCCCACTATTTCTTTAAAATAATATGACATGTGAGTTTTTTCTGCAAACCTCAAATGCCTTTTATTTTAAAACCTTCTGAAACATATCATTTATGTTTAGCCATTGTCTAATGAATACTGATTTGCAGAAACATGTTAGAAAATACAAGAATAGCTAAGAATTTTGACCTTTAAGTCATCTTTATTTATTGTATTTGTTTGGAAATATTGTAAAAGTTTTTCACACAGTTTATTAATCTGTTAATACTGGATTCAAGCACTCATCCGTGGGCTTTGTCTCAAGTAATAAGAATATATAAAGTATAGAATAGCTACGTTTGAAGACATGGTCAGGTATAGTCTAAAAATGGAAAAGATGTTTGAAAGTTTTAGACTCTCTGAAACACTCAGTTACCTATGAATGAAAAGACTGTGTGTGTGTGTGTGTGGCTCTGTTTTAAAACAAGCCATTCATTCTAAATAGAAGTCCTGTCCCAATGTTGGATAGCTAATTAACAACAAGGACAAAGGCTTCATTTAGAATTAGCTGCTCACAAGATTCCTTCCTGGAGACGCTGGTCCACTCTTCTTGTTAGACTTCAACAAGTTACATTAAACTTCTTCTCATCTTTTTATATTTTCAAAAATCACTTTGAAGAAAAAGAAATATATAATATTTAGAACTCTTATTATTCTAAATGATAAAAATTAGCAACAATTATGAGCAAGTTCTATAGAACAAGGTAGTAATAAACTGAGATTTGGCTATGGAAGAAACTAAATCTGTGGCTATACCTGCAGCTATACCTTGTGTCACCCAGTCATACCTAACCTACATGGTTCCATTTTGTTATTTAATTTTTTTTATCAACATGTTATTGCTTTTGCAGTGCTTTGAGCATGGATTATTGGGGTTTGGGAGAAGAGGGACTTTCCTGAAATGTACTTTCTCGGTACATGTATTTGGCTGCAGTCTTTATAGACCACAACATTTTCAATACAACTCACACAGTTAAATCAAGATTACTCCTTTATAATCACTTATTGGTGTTCAGTTCTAACTTGATTATTAGCAAGACAATATTTGTCCAATTTTTCTGGACAGGTATAGGGAATTTTCTATAAGATGTACACTCACCAAGTTTTCTAATTATCTGTGCATATGTGTGATTGACATTTTTATCATGGTAGAAGTGTATAAAATCATAGATTAGTATTTGAAGGATAATTGGAGGGTATACACAGAACTGACATGCACACATGCATGTACACGTATACATATTGCATCATCCTGCCTAAGGAGAAAATCTTCTGCTGGTTGGTTTTCCATACAATTTCTTCCAAATGAATTTTCAGGCCCATGGAAGTGGTAACTAAACATCCATTAGACACTGCCTTCTCTGATGCCACTTCAACCTCCCCTCCCTGTCCCCTACTCCCCCACAAAAACTCTTTCAGGAACAAGAATATCCTGGGGTGGGGCTGGAGGGGGGGGGAACCAAACCTGAAAAATAGGAGTCTGGGAACCTAAAAAGACTTAAGTTATTGGTGAAAAAACGATTTGTTGTGACACATTTTTGAGGAAGAATTTGCGATCAGTTGAACCTAATGATACACTTGCTGTTGCCATCATTTTCCTTGTAAGGATGACATTGTGCTAAGGAAAGAGAAGAATTTCTAAAACCTTCAATCATTCATGAATAAAAGCTTCCCGATTAGGCAGCGTTAGCTAATTTTTCTTGCTGCCAATTTCTATTTTATTTGTGCCTTGCTGCTATTTTTAATGAAACACGCAATTATGATATTGTTCTTACTAAAAAGCCAGCTCCTTTATGCTCCAAAGAGTTAAAGAAACGTAACGCCTTTTCTTTTAGCCAGGCTATCAGAAGGTTTAGTAGTGTGCCTTTCGTGACTGTCTAGAGAGAATGATGAGTTGGGTCCATTTAAAGGCAATTCCCTTGATCTCTCTTAGCTGAATGTGGAAGGGAGCTATGTCCTAGAAAAATCTGCTGGCTTGGCAGAGGAACCGCTATTAAAATAAATTGGTTACCAAGTGTTTATTACATTTTATGTTTGCCTCTCATCATAATCCTTCATAATGTGCTTAAACAATTAATTGCCACAATATCTAACCTTCTGAGGCTTGGAAAGGGACCCTGGGTAAATTGAAAGAGCTATGAATCCCTATTTGGGCAAGAGGGAGAAGAGAGTTTTGTTGTTGTTGTTGTTAATTAATCACATATTAATTTTGCATTTATCGAGTGTTCACAATTTAATGTGAACAACCAAATGTACTTAGAGAGACATATGAGACTGTTACGGGCTTTTCATGTGCTGTGCACTCAGGAGTCGAGGGCTGTTTCCTATTGGGGGCAGAAGGTGTGAGGCAGTGACTCTTGAGAACTTTCCTGGGTGGAAAAAGTGTTAATAAACATTTTTTTTTCTGTACGAATTCTCTCATATCTTAACATTATGTTAGTCTATAATAGTCAAGATTCATGAGCATCTGGCTCCATTCTTTTTTTCTACTTCATGGACTCAGCAATTGAACTCAGCTGAAAAATTTTGTTTTTCCAGCATACTCTGCACAATTTTTGGTGAATTATAATGAAAATATTCATTAGGTACTTAGTCTGCACTACATACTTTATTTCATATACTTTTCACCTTTATTTGGTAGAAATTATTATTATCTTTATGTCACAGATGTGGAAAATTAAGGCTTGAAAATTGAAGTGACTTGCTTAAGGTCACTCCGTTAGCAAAGGACAGAGCCAGTGTCCCATAGGCATACCTGTCTGTCTCTATTCATCTACTTACTCCTCTCTCATCCAGCTAGCTAGCTATCGGAGTATGGGAGGCTTGCGTTCTCTCTTACATAGCAGAGGCTACTTTCAAATGTCTAGTAGTCCTCATTTCTTGGGTCACTAATCAAATTTAAGAGAAGCTGAAAACTTCTCAGAAGTTCTCTGCACCCTGGTGGGCTTGTTGACTAACAGACCTCACCCTACACTGATTAGGGTGTCAGTGCTTGAGCTTCAAGTGCAGGGACCAGGGCTGTCACTCTTCAGGATGGAGATGGCAGCTTAATCCCTCTGTTTTCAGTGCAGCACCTGACTCTCGCCCGGGGCAGCACCTGATACCCACACACAGCTTCTCTGAAAGAGCGTCTCCAGAAAGCAAACCCTGCTTCTGCGAGGATGAAGAGAAACTGCATGGGATCAGGAAGAGCATCTGGAAACCCAACACAACACAACTTCCTGCTCATCCCGTTGCTGTTGGTTCATCTTCATCTAGGATTTGGAGGGGGAGGGGTGCCTGCAACCCTGACTAGTTGATAGCAGTCCAGCTCTGGCGGTTTATTCCTCTTAAAACGTCCTTCACTCACCTCCTACCAGTGTCACATGCCCAGACGTCATCTCCTCCTTCAAATACACCACAAATGCTACACGCTCCATGAAGCCTTTGTTCATTTTCTCAGGTACCGTCTCCCATAGCACCTGGTGTTAAATGTTATAGTCATGTTTTATTATGTCCCATACAATTCATTCGTTTTCAGGACTAAATCTGAAAAATGTTCTTCTTTACGTTTGTTTAAGCATCTAGCCCCAAACATCAAGCAGCACATTTTGTGTAGCAACAATAGTCCTATTATAGTTATTTATATGTTTCCTTCATTTGATCATTATGACATAAGAAGAAAAATCTTTCCCAGTGATTATATATTTTTTATAGCTTTGCTTCATAATTAATTAATAATTATAAAGAAGCTAAATACATTTAAGCTTTACAATTGTTAAATGCCTGCCTTGTGTTACACCTATATCAACACTAATTTTCACAGCAACCCTGCAAGGCAGGTACTGTATTCACTTTACAACCGATGAAACTCAAGCTTGGAGAAGATGGTAATTTACTCAGTAATGATCCTTTATATTTATACAATACATATTTAATAAAAGACTTTCAGCTTATACGACACCAATTTTTTAATCATCTCAGCAAATCTTTGTGGTTATTATTAACCTTCTTTGACAAGTGAGCAAAAGAGACCTTGGAACAGCATTTCTTATATCACGGTCTATGAAACCCTGGGGGTTCCTGAGACCTTTCTAGGGGTCCCCAAAACTGTTTCAAGGCCTTTATGAGGTCAAACTATTTTGCTCATAAGACAATATTTGCCATTTTCACTCTCATTCTCCCATGAGCGTAGAGTGCAGTTTTCCAGAGTTTCGTGATGACTAATTATGCCATCTCTCTGACAGCTAATGGAACCTGTCCTTGTGTATTGTGTTTTAAAAATTTCTTGGTGAATCTTTTAATATGATATATATTGATAGAGACAGTCCACATATATATAAGCTCTTTGAAGTCCTCAATAATTTTTAAAAGTGTAAAGTGATCCTGAGACCAAAAAGTTTGAGAACTACTGCCTTAAAGGAATACATTCCTTGTATTCCACAAGGAATACAACTGGTCTCCAGAAGAGAAAAATTGGCAATACAGATACTCTGTGATCTCCATCGTAGACTATGCCTCTCTGACGTGGCATATTTTTGATATCAGAATCTTTTCAATTTTAGCAGAAATTCAACTTCCCTGGAGGAAAGCCTTCATGTGTCCAATAGAACAATTTTCTCAATTGGTGCCCAAATTATATTTACCTAAAATAGTAAACACTTTTACCTGAAGACCTACAGCATTCTCTTTTCAGTGGCAGATGCATTCAGTATTATCACAGAAATCCATCTGGAATCCAATTTACTTTGGAGCATTTGATATTGTTAAAACTTCACTGTGTGGCCAACAATGATGTCCATACAACATTTTTTTTTTCTTTGAGTCTTCGTGTTTGTAGTTTGTTTTTTACCAAACAAAGCAACTTCTATGGAAGTTAATCTCTTTGATATTTACAATATAGAAAAAAAGCAAAATTTCATACAAGAAAGTTTTTGAAAAGCCTAGCTATAAGAATTATTGAATCTTTTTAGGTTGCTGCCTGATTCTGATTATTGGAAGACTTCCTAGAAAAGCTGCCAAATTTGACACATTTGTATATGATATATGCTAGAAAAAATTTCACAAAGAGATTTTTTTTGGAGCTACTGGACTTTGATCTAAGTTTCTATCAAGCAAACAATGTGTTTTGAGACATTTAGGCTTTACTCTCCTGGAAATTATGATGGAATTTTAAATGCATATTTAGCACTAGATGAATCATGATAAATTATTAATAATATTTTAGAGAAATTATCATCAATGAGATATTGAAGAGGTTATCTTAAACTTCAAATTTTATTCTAGAGATTCAAAATTTTGACTCAGAGGGGATTAAATTGAAAGTTGCAAAAAACACAAATAAAAGTTGATGATTTTTCAAAATTCCTTAAATCAAATATTTGATAAGTAAGAACACTTTCCAACATCCCAGAAATTTCATTTGCACCAAATTTCCTGGAGTTTGTGAATAATACCGATTGCTGCAGTTGAATCGATTGTGCAACAATCCGCATTGATCATTAAGACAGCTGAAATGAGCAGATCAGTCATGGGAAGTTTGTTTATTTCATGTGTATAGGCATAGTTTTAATTCCCAGAACAGAGAAATATTCCTAATATAAATATTTTTTTGGCTGAGTATACATTAAAGGGTCATTTTCTCTTTTGCTGTAGGGAACAAGAGCTCAGGGAAATGGTCTCAGCATGTTGACACTGCGTTTCAGGTTTGTAATAAAGTACCTTATTCTCCACCCTACGGGTTAGAAACTGGACTTTGGTAAATCTACACAGGGAACTGATCTGCAGGTGCTCTTATAGTTAGGAGGAAGAGCTCCTTGGTCCATTGAATGGGAATAAAATTCTCCTGAGTATTGTGATTGTAATGCTTTCTGAATTCTTGCAGTTTGTTTTTGCCACATCTGATTGCAATCAAGGCCTGGATTATATAAGAGATGGGTGCTTTCAGGAGAGTCCCAGCTAAAAGCTCCAATTCTCCCCTACAAGTTCCTCAGATGAGTACAAAGTCCGAAGTTAGAGGCAACTCAAACTAGGTGCTGATTCTGAGGAAACGTTTGGTAGAGGTGAGCAACATTTGCCATCTCCATTCAATATTTGTGAAATATGACAAAAGTAAAACATGAAAGAATATCCATCACCTATCTATAAGAGAAGTTCTATGTAATCAGATGACTAAGCGTGGATAGTCCCAGGGATCTAGCTGCAGTTGCGGAGGTAGAAGAGGGAGAGAGAAGATGAAGGAGAGATATACAAGTGCAGTAGACAGGAGTGGAGAGCAGCTGGGAGGCACAGCTGGCATACAATCATTAATTAGTAAATATTTTACTGAATAAGTGAATAAAGATGTGTTGGAGCAATGGCAGCATAGCAAGGTGTCCTAGCATGGTACAATAAAGGGAGAATACACTTGCAAAACAGAGCAGCTGCAAAAGAAAAGAGAGTTCAGGAGAAAGAACGTCTCCACGAGGCTTTTATACCAGACGAGCAAGTGCTAGTGATATAATATCTTACTGTCAAGTCAATGCGGAAAGGGTCTCTAAGTCCTCAGCTACATATGCAAGTGGAATGACATCCTCTGGTGACAAAGTATTTACAGTGTTGCCCTAGCCTTTCTTGCTACCTTTGAAGAAGACTGGCCAGAACTACCCCAGAGAGATGAGATTCTGAACTGCTTCAGAATCTCTTTCAGAAAAAGAGATTTCTCCTGCCAATTCCCATACTCAACAAGAGCTTTATTTGTTTGGCCCTTACAGTTTACAAAGTGCTTTTCATACATTTTCTCATTTGGATCTTCACAGCTGGTGTGAGGCAAGAAGCACACGCAGTTTGTTCCCGTTACACACAAGCAAGAGAAGGCTAAGATCAAGCTGCCGATTGCGAAGTGGAGTTCGGTCGATGATATAGGTCTTCCTGCTCCTAGTTCTTTCAGCTAACTCATGTCGGCTCCAGATAAATCCTGTGAAAAATTATTTATTCTAAACTAGACCTCTCATATGGTAATAATAATGCAATTTTTCTTGATCTGCAAAAAATGAAGATAGAGATATTACTGGCAGCTACCTGAGATAGTTATTAAATCAACTCATTCTTTTTTTTTTTTTAAAAAAGATTAAAATTATACAGTATAATTGTATTAACCTTTCTACTTAGGCCATATTTTCTAACTCTTTAATCATCTCAGGTAGGTCCCATTTCATTGTCTAATTATTAGAATTTGTAGTAAGCAGTAGATAAAGTTATTGTTTCTTGCAAAACACAATCTTTCACAATAAGATAATTATGTGTAGAAAAAAAAAGAGCAGTTAAGAACAACAGCACCAATCTTCTAAAATTGAATGAATAAAAGAAGTTCTGACAGTCAGAAAGATCATTAAAATTGCTCTTTCACAATACAGAGCAGCGAATTTGAAGTTAACAGTGAAAATCTGTTTAAATATAAATTTGGCATGAACAATCTTAAAGAAGTGTTATTGTTTTTTTAATACTATGCTTTAAAATTATAGTTCTTGTTTTCAAATGTTAAAATTGGGAACTTTATATGCTGGGACCACATCCTTAAACATCTTATTGTGTGGTTAAATGAAATAATGCATGTAGTACATTTTATAAAGGTATAACACTATGAAATATAAGTTAAGGACAATAATTGTAAAGTGAATGCTTTACATTTTATATATTAGCTTTTGCACATACATTTTTATTTACTTGCCCTATAAAGTAGGTATTATTATGTATAATTTATGGTCAAATAACTTGAAGTGCTAAGAAGTTAGGAGACTCTTCCAAATATCACCCAGCTATTTCGTTGAACTCAGGGAACAGACTCAATCTTTTCATTTCATATTTAGGACTTGTTCCATTTTTTCCACTTTACCTTTCCATCTATTCCACATGATTCATGCAGCAATTTTCTACCATCCATCCAAGCTAAAAATGTAGATGACATTCAATTTTAAAAGTTTTAGTCCCTTTTGTCTCTTCTGTACTGACAGAATGTACAGAACGTCCTTATTATAAGAAATTGCCTTTTTTACACATTCAGAATATTAAAACTCACAAGCTCGCTACATTTTTCTATACATTAGCTATCATCATTCATGGATATGCACTGGATTTGATTCTTTCCAGAAAGGATGTAGTTTATCGTTGGTAGGCAGTGCTACAGCCACCTTTGTCCAGAATATTGAGTTATTTCTGTTAATACGTAGAGAAAGGAAACTTCCTCACCCTCACTAGATGGAACTCAAGTAGGCAATTCCCAGCCCAGCTTGAAGCACTGCCGGAATTTACCATCGCCACTAGTCATATTCCCAAGGGCTTGCCAATTTTGTAAACACTGAATCAGGGAAGATTGTTTGAAGAAGGGGCAGTGGAAGTAGTTTGGATTTTGAGATTGGTCAGGCAAGGATTTGAGCCCGTTTTCCCTCCCACATGCTGTGTAGAAGTGAATTAACTCCTTCAACACTCAACAGGCCCAGGTAGAATATAGGACTAACGATTATTGAAGAGAATGCTTGTGGAAATTAGAAATAACATATAGAATGTACTTAGCACTGTGCCTCATCCATAGCATGTATTTAATAAATGGGGCTACTATTATTTTTTTAAAAGAAATTTATGGTAAATTTGAGGAGGTAGAACGTTTACTTCTTTTGGAAACAGATGACATGGAAAGTATACAGATGAAAAGACTCAATGTATTTATACCTCTAATTGCAACTCCCTTCTCTAAGTTAAGAATGAGTCTTCCTTTATATGTGTTTATTCCTTTATAAAAGTAGGATTATTTGAAAGGTTCAAAGTCCAAACTGCTTAGATTACAATCCTGATTTAGATTAGACTTCCTGGCTATGTGACTCCAGAGAAGTGCCTTAAACTCTCTGCTCTTGTTTTTTATCTATAAAATGAAAATAATAACAGTTTCCACTTCATAGGGTTATTGTGACTAATACAGTGATAAAACATGTAAAGCGTGTGGGACAATGCAGAACATGTAGCAAGCATTGCATAATCATTAGCTGTTCATGTTGTGAACATACAGTCATTTCATATTTTTTTCTATCTTTTTGATGGGGCTCAGAAAACAGTACCCCAAAATGAAGGCCTCAGAAGCAAAAGTTTTCCTCTGACCTCCTGCCTCTCAGTCCCATTCTTCCCTGAGGCCAGCCATAGAAACTAGAATCCCTCTTCCTCAAGGCAGATCATAAAAGTCAGAACCCCTTATCCCCCAAAGCCAGCCATAAAACCTAAAATTGTTCCGAGTAAAAACTGGCCATAAAGAAATTCTCTGACCAACCCTGTTTGTGGGTCATAAGACCCCCATTCCAGAGAGGATCCTGCTCCACACCCAGAAGGAAGGATGCTGCTCAGAGAGGCCAAGAAGAATCTGGACAGACAGGCCTTGCTGGGTTTCCCCACTCAGTCTGTTAGCATTAGATCTTAGCCTTACCCAATCATATTTCTATACAGCTGTTCATACTTTGTTGAACCTAAGCATAAAAATGGACAATTTTCCCTTTATCTGTGCGCCTTCATTCTGAAGGCTCTTGTGTATACACATCAAATAAATTTGCATATCTTTTCTCTTATCAATCAGTCTGCTTCACGTGGTATTTCAGAGAAATTTTATGGGGCCAAGAGCCTTGGTTTCTACACTTTGTTGAGAAAGATAATCCTCATCTCAGTTTTCTTAACCTTTCTTTCCCACCACCCTACCTATATTTTGCATATCTACGACATAGATCTTTTTCATTTACAAAACAGCTTTTTCCTTCTCTGCTGACAACAAAGGTCCCTGTAGCATATAAAGCTTAACTCTTTGTGTCTCCTCTGCTGTCACTCAAATGGAATTCCTCCTTCTTCTTGGCTTTGAAGAGCCTGGAACCTGTTTGTATGCTGAGTCTTTGAACATTTGGAACCTTGGCCATTTTCCAACAACCTAACTGAAATAATTTTTTAAAGGCAGCAACTTTATGCATCTGTTACGGGGCAGATGAGCTCTACACACACACACACACACACACACACACACAGACACGAGGCAGGCCTCCAGGGGTCAGGAGTTGGGGGTAACAGCTGGCCTTCACTCCTAAAGGGTAGAGGCTTATTCTATGTATTCTATGGAAATAGACAAAGAAGAAGAAAGGGGACATGCTTGTGATGTTTGGCAGAAAACATCTACTTGAATATTGGGTTTTAAGCTTGAAGTTACTGTCCCAGAGTCCCCTGTTCCAAACAAACGCCCACCTGTGCGCGCGCGCGCGCGCACACACACACACACACACACACAGCACATGCGCAGTTCTCCCGCTCTTACGGCGCAGCACCTCGGTGCATTCGGCTTTCCATCCAGAATCAGGTAAATTATCTACGACTTCAGCTTCCTGCAGCTCCAGGTCTCTAATCGATCACAAAGTGCTGTCGATTCCTCTCCTAAATAACTCTCGAATCTACCCAATTCCCTCCATCACAGCTGCCACTATCCGGCTTGGACCGCTGTGATTTTGTACCTGGATTTTGGGGACAGGCTGGTAGTTGCTCTCCTAAATCCAGACCCCTCCGCAGCCAGAGTGACATCCGGCACTGCGAACCCGACTGTTCTCTCTGCACTCCGGGCAGGTCCCCGGCCCAGGCGGCGCTGACAGTGGGCGCAGCGGGTCGCGCCACCTGTCCCTGAGCAGCCAGTGCATTTCTAGGGGGATGCTGGAACAGCCGGACGTGAGAGGATTTCTCTCTAAACATGTTGGTATCTTCCCAGAGGTTCCCGGATACAGAGCAGGGGAGGAGAACGTTTGAGGACGGGGTTGGCTGATGGTCTTCCGTTTGGCTAGGAAGAGCCATAGTGGTTTGGGTATTAAAATGTCCTTACTTGCACCCACCAGCTGGGAACAAATGGTTTTATACACAAACATATAATTTGTGATTCAGTACTTCTCCATGATTTATTTATTCTGCATGGGATACTCTCCCATATCTGCCCCAGCCATAAATTTACTTATTTTCCTACCATACCCAGGAAAGTTTAAAATGATGCTTTCTCTGGGAAATCTTTCTTGACCCACCGGGTAGATTTAAGGACTCTGCGGCAGGGTCGTATCACACATTCTATGTGTTCTCCGTGTATTTCCCACACCTGCTCACCCCGGTACCCTGGGAGTACATTCCTGCACGTGGCAGCAAAGCTGAGACAAAGACTCAGACAGCCTGGCCAAAGCGAGAGAGAAAAGAATTGGCGTGGAAAGGGGTGGGATGAGGTTTTCTGCTCCCCAAAGCCTGTAAGTGTGTGTCTGCGAACAAGGCTGCACACTGGAGCGAAAGCTTGCCTGTCCTGTGTTCAGGAAGCAGGAAGTATGGCACCTTCATAGCCTATGTGGTGGCACAGGTACGAGGGGACCCTCTTCCCAGCCATCCCCACTTGCCAAGCATGCCTGAACCACTTGAAATTTTGTATAAATGGGGTGAGCAAGAGACACTTTACATATATGGTGGCAGTTAAGCTAACTCGTTTGCTACTGCATCCCAAATATGTGCTTGCTGTTTTACCAATATTGTTTCATTTGACTTAATTTCCACCAAAACTTCCTAATATAGACATTTAGTTCACTTTTAGGGATCAAGAGACTGAAGCTCAGTCTCTCTTAGGGATAAAGAGACTGAAGTTAAATAGGTACTCGAGCCACATCAATATGACACGGGAGTTCTGAAACTCCAACTAACCCGCCAGGTCCATACTTGGTCTCTCTGCCACTCTGCCTCTTGGCTTTTATTCTTTTATATTGATCTATGATTTTCTGTTTACATGATTTTGTTCAAGAAGCAGTCATGGATTATTTATCTATATTCCCCAAACCTAGCAAAGTACATGGCGTGTTGTTGGGAGCAAACATTCCTCATGAGTAAATGAGCAAATGGAAGAATAATGTGAGAGAGTAGACTAGCAAAAGGGCAGTCCTGAAGGGAGCTGTTTGCTTAGGTTTGGTTTTCCCTGGTCGTTCCAGGTAGGTGCTAATTTTATCCTATTTTAATACTCTATATTTAATATTCCAAACAGGTCTGAGCAAGCCCAGGTGTCCCCTCACCTGTTCCCAGAGAGACTGCACTGTAGCCTGCTCAGCCCCTCCCTCTCTGTCCCATCTGCTGAAATTCCGAGATTCAAGGAGGTACATGCTCATTCTGCAGATTTTCTCTGAACATTAGTTGAACTGAATTAAGAGACTGTAGCATGAAAGAACGCTGGGAGTTTTAAAACATGAATGAAAGGGATTAGGCTATAATTATTCACAATAATTATGTACAAAGCAAAGAGAAAGATGAAAGTACAAGAAGATTACTGGTATCTCAACTCCCTGTCTGATGGCAACTCTGCATCGATGTTTCTGATTGCTACAGAGAAGGTGTTTGTGGTCCACCTCTGTTCCTGTCTACTTATAGCCACTAAATTGGTTGAATTTTTTAATAGATAAGACTTATGGCTGACCCTTAAGCCTGGCACCAACTACCAATGCCTCTGCTTTGCTGGCTCCCACCGAGTCAGCCTCCCTCCCTCCTTGTTTAGCCTAGACTTGGATTGATTCTTGTGAAAAGCAGCCACTTTTTCTGCTTTTCTGCAAATATTTTAAAATTAATACTTCTCAAGTTATGGCATTAATATTACTGCTCTATGAAAGGCCTTTCTTTTATTGAATTATTTATGAATTACCTTTTCCCTGTTCATCATTGCCAGTTTTATTTTGAAAGAAATTTATTTTTTAAAAGAGCACTTCAATAAATAGTAAGATATTCATTTATTTATTTATGAAAATTTGGAAACTTGGCTAAGTAAAAAGAAAGGGAAGTATCTGTTAACCATTTACTCTGTAGTAAACTTTATTAAGATTTTGAAGAATATACTTTATTGATTTTATATGTGTTTGTATGTATTTACAAAATGAAATCATATTGTACATGGAGTTTTAAAATCCACTTCCAAATAGCCCTACAGTATATCATTAGTTTCATACAACATCATTTTATTTTATTTTATTTTATTTTATTTTTTTTTTATTTCAACATATTATGGGGGTACAAATATTACGG
>VBSM01000483.1:28747815-28798650 GCA_008086735.1 Cheirogaleus medius
GAATAATTTCTGCAGAATAGGCACCAGCTCTTCTTTGTAGGTGTGGTAGAATGCATACAACATCATTTTAAATGATTGGTTTGTATCCCATTTTACAGATGTAAAGGTAACTAATAAAGGTAACTAATCTTCTGTTGCTGAGCATGGAGATGGTTTCCAATTTTCTGCCATTATAAGCAACACTTGATGACCATCCTTATAGCTAAATCTTCGCTTACTCTCATGACTATTTTCTTTGGATTTGATGCATAACTTTACATTTGTATTTTAAAGCTTTCAATGCAGATTACCCAACTATCCTAAGAAATGCTTTACTGGCCAGGCATCGTGGCTCACAGCTGTAATCCTAACACTTTGGGAGGCCAAGGTGGGAGGATTGCTTGAGGCCAGGAGTTGGAGAGGCTGCAGTGAGCTATGATCTTGTCACTGTACTCCATCCTGGGCAACAGAGAGAAATCCTGCTGTCTCTAAAAAAAAAAAAAAAAAAAAAAAAAAAAAAAAAAAAAAAGGTAAAGAAAGAAAGAAATGCTTTACTTTACTAATTTGTATTATTACTAGGTGTATTTGAGATGTTTCTCTCTCCTCTCCACCTCTTATCTTATAGACAGCAATTCTCAGGTTTGTACAAAATCAGGATTCAAAGGAAAAACTATGTCCCATATAACCAACTGCTAAATACACCGAAGTAGTGTTTCCACCAAATTCTTCATATCTTTTTCCTTTCAATATTTAAAATAAACATTTTTCTCTAATAAACTTCAGTGCTTTAAAAAAAAGTTAAATACTTTTTCATTATCTTTCATTTATCTTTTGAATCTTCAGATTTTTCTGACACAAGAACAGAGGGCTACATGATCAAAGAAAGAAAACACTGTCAGCATTTGTTTTCTTCTCATTTGGGAATTAAAGAGAGAGGTGTATAGAAATATGCTAAGCATGTAAGAAGCTCTAAGAAATTGAAAGTTACATGGGAAAATATAATAATGAGCCAAGAATTATAAATGGAATCTGTGGCAATGAAAGAGACCCGCATCGAGGGTGGTATTAATATAATCCATACTGACTACAGCTCTGACACACACCTCAAGGGTCACTGAGTAGGAAACTGGATTCTGAATGAATTCACAGCATGGGTCACATTTGAAAAAACCACAGAGACAAGATAAGAGAGAAAAGAGAGATAATGTGCCATGGTGTGTGTGTGTGTGTGTGTGTGTGTTAGAGGGAGGGGCAATGGAAAAGAGTGTGAAACAAGTTCAATTAAGCATTTATTTTAAAATCTCAGGATTCCTTTCTTTTTCTGGAAGGATCAGATCATTGAAAAGAAGCTCAGAGTTATGTGTGCTTCTGACAATTAAAGAATTGCCAGAACTCCAGTGAAGGATTCTGTTGCAAACATTAGCTGTGTTGGATGCAAATGAAGGTGGAAAGGACAGCTGTGTGTTCACTATTTATCAGGAAGAATGCCTTGTGGTCTTCTCACTAGAACTGACCAATGCCTTCCATATAATATAATTCTGTTTTTAAAATCCACAATTTTTGCACTAGAATTTAGTATTATAGAAAGTCTTCAAGGAGCTTATAGTATTTGGGGGATGAAGAAAACATCTGAAGTTTTTAATTTGAAAAATAAAGGGTTTGGGATAGGTGCTCTTAAAGACTATTGCTAAGTTCTAGAATTCTATATCCTCAAAGAAAAGAACAGTTAATAATTCTAATTAGAAAACAAATAGTCTATGACAAATACTCTTTTGTGCCATATAACCCATGTGTAGTAGCCTTAATTTTTACTATGAGTACTTTGACAGTGGAGTTAATTCATGGAAAATACTAGAGGAGTTAACCATTTCCCAAAATTCATCCTTTCAAACAAGAAATTATGTAAATACCTTATGGTTAAAATCTGTTATTGGAGTCTAACTTTGTAAAGGATGGTATTATAGCAATGCTTTCCCATGAGGCAGCTGGTTCATCTCTCTTTCTCTCTCTCTCTCTCTCTCATTCTCTGGTTCATGTTTGCTTATCAATGACTGTGTAGAGGCTGTGTGTAGTCCATAGAGGCGCTGGTCACCAGCGTAACCGTATATCACGGCACGCCCTATCTTGCTTGGTGGGCAGATTTTGGCCTTGTCTTTTATAGGTATCATCTGAGTTCACCTCTTTGCATAGAGCCATGCAGGCTACTACTGCCCAAGTCCACTGGGCACTACTCACATGGAGCTGTGACTCATGGCTTCCCTATGTGTCCGGAGGTGGGAAAATGCCACCTATTTGGGTATATTTCTTGATTAGGCTCATTAATTCTCAAAAGAGAGCATTTACCACATCCTTTACCTGGTTGATTTCCAAAGCTCATTGGCAACATAGAGATGTACACCGCAGATGTGGGCCTGAGATGGAAACCTTGAACCACCTGCTGTTCCCCTTGACATAGAAGAGAAAAGAGCTCTACTATTAATATTAAAAAGTGTGAAGGAAAATCAGAACAAATGAGATATTCTAGAATAGTAAAAATATAATGCTTTAGTGATTTTGGAGGGCACCCTTTAGAGCATAGTGAGAAAATTATCCTGATTGTAGGAGGCTGAGGAGAGAAGAGAGGGAAGAAAATAGAGTGAATGCTCAGGTCACTGCTATGGTTTGCACATGTCCCCTAAAGCTGCAGGCATGCGATTCCAACCTGTGAGACTTGCTGGGTGGGCTGAGCCCAGCAGAGCCATTAGGACGGGCTGCCCGAGGCCTTGGGGGCCAACCCCCACCCCAGTGTGCCCAGGTCTCAGGGTGTGGAGTCAAAGGGGATTATTCCCCAGCTTTAGGACTTCGTATGTTTTCCCTTGTTGAGTTTTGAGTTTACCTGGGACCAGTTACCCCTTTCTTCTTGCCCATTTCTCCATTTTGGAACGGGAATGTCTAGCCTATGCTGTCCCACCATTGTATTTTGGAAGCACATAACCTGGTAATCCCACAGGCTCCCAGCTGGAGGATGTGTCTCAGGATGAATCAAACCTCAAGTCTCACCCATGTCTGATTGAGATGAAAGTAGGCTTTGGACTTTTGAGTTGATGCTGGAATGAGTTAAGACTTTTGGAATAATTCGGATGAAGTGGATGCATTTTGCCCTGTGAGAAGGGCACATATTTTGAGGGCCAGGGATGGAATGTTATGGTTCGACTGTGTCTTCCAAAGTTCCTGTGTCGGGAACTGAATCCCCAGTGCAACAGTGTTGGGAGGTGGAGCCTAATGAGAAGTGATGAGGTTGTGAGCGCTCTGCCCACGCGAATGGATCAATGTCATTAGCTTGGGACTGGGTTGGTTATCTTGAGAATGGGCCTGTTATAAATGCGAGTTCAGCCCCCTCTCGCTCTCACACTCTGCTGTCCTCCTGCCATAAGATGACGCAGTACAAGGGCCCTCGCCAGATGTGGGCCCCTCGATCTTGGACTTCCCAGCCTCCAGAACTGTAAGAAATAAACCTCCATTCTTCATAGATTGTGGCATTCTGTTATAGCAACCCACAAAACCAACTAAGACAGCCAGTTTTTTTTTTTTTAGGATTTTAGAAGTAAAAGAAAAGCTAAGAAGACTGAAAGGTGAGATGAGATCTTGATTGGGTTGGTACTTTTAAATTTGGGAGAGTTTGGGGTGCTATTGCACAGAAAGAAAAGAGAAGGTGAAATTGAGGATATTGAAAAGGGAAAGAAAGAGCGTACTGGATGGGTGAATGGGTAGCAAGGTGCCCTAGGCATGAAGAAGGAATGTCACTGAGCCCAGGAGCATGGTGGGCCATGGAGAAGCACCTACACTGCTCTTTCCTACGGGAGACTACTCTTGGGGTGGTGCCCAAATGCCACAGTCAGTCTTCTCTAGCTAAAAATGCATGTCATGAGTAATAGGCGGGACCTTTATTAGGGTATTGAAAGACAAGGCTGTTTGCCCCGGGCCTTCTGTTTAGCAGCGGAGCACACAGAGCTACAAGTTGAGCAGACTTGGTTAGGTGGGTTAATTATGTGGTGCTTAGCATAAAAGAGACGTCAAATGCCCTCATGCGTATAACCTGCTCCTAAATTTTCCATCCTTTTCTAAACGTTATTGGGACTCTACCTTTCTACTTTCATGCCCATCTCAGTCTACTGTCTAGTAACTTGTTTTCCCCTTCAGGACAGCCTTTAATGCTCACTCTGTCTTTTCCTGGTTTTGCCTGTAGGAAACATTCCTGGGAGGGGCAGGGACTGTACATCGAGGTTGCCTTAGGACCTGCTCTGCCAAGGATGCTCCTGGCTGAGCTCGCAGATCACAACAAAAGGGAAATTCATGCTCACTCTCAAAAGGTAAAATGTCTCTTTTCTCAGAACATTTTACGCAGCCAAGTAGAGGCTAGCACATAGCTTGTCCTGTCTTCTTGTCTTTTTCAAAGGCGTGACTCACTCTAGCATTTGGAATGTAGAAATCTTATAAAGTGGCTTTTTTTTTTCCAAAACAAATTTGACAATTTTTCAAAACAAATGGAGACAATGGAAAGAAGGAGCGTACTAGTTCAATCATTGCAAACTAAAAGGGTTTTAAGTGGTAAGACAGCTAATTAATTGTATGAAGGACAGCCCTTGAAGGGAGAAAATTCCTATTTTATATTTTCCAGGAAAAATGTATTTTAAACTCTGAATTTTGAAAATAACCATATTGCTGCATATAAACCTATAGGAGTCTTTGTACTGTCACTATCAACACAACAGAAGCAAAGTCCAGGAAAAATAAAGCCATGTAAAATTAAGCCTTTTTGTATCTTGGCAGCACTGAACCATTGCCTGGCGTGAAAAAGGTCCCTGTCTGCTCAACTATTACTAGAAACTCAGTTTATCAAATATAATGAGTCAAAAGAGAGAAATGTGAAGTTATAGAGAATATGTGTTATTGGCAGTGAGATGCCCCATCCCAAAGATTCATAACATGGATTTTTAGAGTTGAATTACTTTAGAGAAAAAGGAAACCCCATATGTAGTGGGGATTATATTCAACTGCTTAACAAAGCGATGTGGTTTCAAAAGTAGCACATTGCTGTTATTAGGAGAGTCACAGCCACCACTGAGTATCTGTGATGGGCCAGACGTTATGACAAGCACTTGACTTATGTTATCTTCAATTTTCACCATAACCTTCAGAGTCAGAAATCATTAGCTCATTTCAAACATGAGGCAACTGGGGTTCAGAGAGAAGCTATGGTTAGCTGCTTTGCATGGGGAAGTGCCCAGACCCTAAAAACCATGATCTTTCTTCTGTCTCTTGATGCCTGATTATATTGTAGGATGTTGTTATTTGACGAAAAGTTAAGATGAAGTGTAATAATATCCAGAGCAAAACAAGCCAATTGAATAGAAAATAGACACATCCTATAATAATTAAATTACAAACAAAGAAATGCATTGTATTAGTGTCCTCAAAAGCACCACTCAGAGATGAGGCTGTGAAGTCTTCAACAGATGGAGGTGACCATGATAGAGTCACTTTGGATCCTATTCTTTTGGGCTCCTCCTTAATTTGCCCTTGAGACTCTTCTCCAGCGAATGCCCTGTGCTTTGTATCTGATTTTAAGACTCATTAAATATCTCTCCCAAGCAGAAAATACAAAAGATAAATCCCCCACAGCAAGGAAACAGCAGTACTGGGATATCCTGCTGCCATTTCCACGGTCTTGCCTCGTCAAATAATCTCCCCCAAATTCCCTTTCTACTTTGTCTTTGAGTATAAACAAATGAGCCTTTCTCATGTTAAAGATTTAATTGCCAATAATTAGGAAAAAATAGACCTGGATTTGTCAAATTTGACCAGCAATACTTTCCAGATTTTTACCGAAAAGGTTTGTCGACCCCTGCTTCAGATAAATTAGGTGATTTTAGATTGGATGATACTTTTTATGTCGGATAATCATAATATATATAACTGATTTGGAAAGATAATCTGTCCCGTATTCAGAGATATAGGACAAAGACAATGAATGAGCTTATGTCTGGTGCCTGTTTTCCATGGCGAAATCCCTCCTCGAAGGCCTTGGCTGGCATTTTTGACAATGCATGTACTCCTTTGCTCGTAGAAAATCAATGCTGCCCAAGTTTCAAAGTTCTTAACTCTTGTCTTTGTGTTCCAAACATGAGATCACCTGATAAATTATTCTTTGCAGCATCAAACTGGCAGGCCGACCCATCTATTTTCTCCCTCGGAACAACAACAACAAAGACCGACTTGCTTCTTTCATTATTCACAAGTGAAACTTCATCAGCTACTTTGTGGGCTCCTTCTGCAGAGAGTCCTTGCACACTCTCACCTTAAATTCAGCACCAGGCCCGTGTGAGCAAGCTTCAAAGGCAGCTTCCAACTTTTCTGTCCTTTTAGGATTGCAGCCCAGAAAGCCTCAAGGGACACGATGGCTTCTCTTGAGAACTGCCGGGCTGCCCTGTAAGTGTGAATGATGTCCAGAGAAGACACTAAAGAAGACGGATGTTTGAAGTTGCGACTGAGCTTGCTCGAGCGCTCTGCAGACAGCTCGCAGTGTTTTCCATCTTGTTTAATGCTGCCAGCAGGTCACCATGAAAAGGCATGCGTCAGAGCACGGTGCTGTTATTTATTTCCAACTACTTGTTCACTTGCTAAAACAGAAGCAAGGACTCCACAAATAGACTTTCCTGAGACCAGCTAGTGGATGTGCCGAGGGCAGCAGAATGAGGGAGAAGGACTGTGGCAGTCGGGATCCCCATGACCGGGTTTAAACTCATCCTGCCATTTCTTCACCCATGTGACAAGAGGCACTTTAACTCTTTGGAGTGTCGGCACCCTCGCCTGGAAAATGGCATGTTTTTCATAGGGTTTCTTGAGGATTAATGTGATAATATGGGTAATGTACCCAGTTGCAAACCTAGTAGGTGTGCAAAAAATATTATTATATTATTTCCATCCACTAAGATTCTAAACTCTTTTGATGTTTTGAGACACATGATACAATAGGACCATAGAAACACTATACTTTTAAAATGACCAAAAAGACGTGCACACACACACACACGCATGCTTGCGAGCATGCACATACACTACTTACTTGTATGTACCATAAATGTACGCTTTGCTTAACCTAATGGGAAAAGAACACCCAGTCTGGGTCCAGTGGTGCTTTGATTCACCTCTGTGGTTTAGAGTCTTCATCTGGGAAGTGCGAGGGCAGAAGCAAATGCTCTCCTAGGGCTACATCAAATGTAAACTTCTGTGATATTCAGATCCTGCTCCCTGTAGGGGAACCTTTGTGCATTGCTCACAGGTCACAATGATCTGTTCTCCTTGTTTGCTTATTTAAAGTGGCACGCCGTACAAGATGGCATTTGCATCTGGCTTGGGGATGTGATTCTCTACTTTAACATATGTACGAAGATATGATTTTGGAAATTCGCTTTAAACATGATGCAGTTCCACCCTCAGGCTCTGCATCTGCCTCCTGCTCAAAGCTGTCCCCTGCTCTTTGCAGAATGACTGGATCACATCTCCTGCTGGCGACAAGTGTCGGAGGAAGCCAGCCTTCTCTTCTCTACTCTCCTCCTACCTTGCTTGCTCAATCTTCCTTTCTATGTGGGTTTTCTTTTCACTACTTTCCTCATTTGAGGAAGGTAATGAGTACTTGGGTTTAACTGTCCTCTGCTGATTTGTAGAATGCATGTGGGAATTAAAGCCAGAGACACTGAACAATTCTAACAATGAGCATTTCTGCTTAATTATGTCAGTGTGAACCAGGAAAGATAACTGAGAGTTTATCAAGGTTTTTCTCAGAATGTGATGGTTATTTGCACTCTGTTTTTGACTTCTTGGGGCTGATTACCTCTACAGAACTGAAGTAGCATCTCTGTTCTCCTGAGATGGTGTGCTTCATTCTCTCCTTTTTATATCACACTGCCACCTATTATTATGAGTACAGCAATGGACAAAATAAATCCTCTTACTGTAGGCAGGTAATCTCTAGTCCACGAGATAATTACCAGCTCTCATGGGAATTTGTTTTTAAACTCATTTCATAATGATGGCTGTCTTCTCTGAAAATGCTTGCTCACATTTAATAGAATGTAATCACAAACCATGGTGGGGTGTATAGTCGTTGTTTCAAATGCTTTTCTCAAGAGGAAAGTTAATTATATCTAATGGCCCTTGATCTCCCAAGAGAATTGTCCTTCCCATCTGACAGAAAAGAGTGGTTTGGGAAGCCAGGAAATCTGATAAGGAGCTTAACTGTTTTGTAAAAGGTAAGTGGTCCACTTGTACCTTATGTCAAAGCTACTGTCTAAATGGGAAGCCTTTAGAATGGCACATTCTTTAAAGAAAAACTGACAAGCAGAATAAGGGCCAAAGCTAACACTATAAAAATAAAAAAGCAAGAAATTCTTTTGAATCTCAAATCATATAACAGTCCACAAATATGAGTATTTCATTTAATTGTGCCATCTATCCTGAAGGTTTTACAAATTGGCAAATATAGCAGATAATGAACTATTGATTCAAAAGAAGTTCAGGAAGCGAAGAGCTTAACTGTATTGTCTATCTTCCCCTGGAAGTCAATGTAGCAGGAGAAGGGGAGCAGTCTGTCGATTCACCTCCAAAATCCTTCTGACCCACGCTGATAAAAGAGAGTAAAAAAAAAAAAGCTGAATATATTGTCTCTAAGCCCAGTTTATATCTAAGAAATAATCCTGCAAGGAGAGAAATACTCGGACCTTCTCAAATCTGATGTCACTGCCATGATAGTCTGCCTTGTGACCCATTTTGAGTTTTATCAGCACTACATGTAAAAAATAGCAGTTACATCTTTCACCTCGAAGCAGACACTTACTATAGAGTGCTAAATGAAGTGCAGTGGATTTTATCTTGCTGATAAGAGACAGGAGCATAGATAACCTTTTTAAAGATGTTTTCTTTCTCACTCATGTCTGAAATAAGGTGAGTCGGGGTCAGATTGTAGTGGGGATTCTTGCTTCTGATGAGAGACAGACTACTTTATTTCTAATGCACCTTCCAGCCTTAAGATTCTGAGAGGGATCCCTTCAGAGTGAGCCACAGCCAGAGTGCCACAGTGAGTGGGGAAAGAGAAGCGCATATTCTACATGACTTAGATCTCATTTTAACATATTTATCCACTTGCTTAATAAATATGCCTAGTGTACCTACTACGTGCCAGGCACAATATCTAACTTTGTGGGGCCAAAAAATGGACACAGTTTTCATAACTTGGGAGAAATAAGCAAGTCACATCCATATCAAAATGCAATAATCCCTACAACAAATGTGCATACACAGTGCTGGGGACAACAAATACAGGACAGTCTAAATCTGTGGTCCCCAACCCCTGGCCATGGACCGGTACCACTCTGTGGCCTGTTAGGAACCGGGCTGCACAGCAGGAGGTGAGCCGCAGGTGAGCGAATGAAGCTTCATCTGTGTTTATAGCTGCTCCCCATTGCTCGCATCACTGCCTGAGCTCTGCCTCCTTCCCCAACATCTGTGGAAAATTTGTCTTCCATGAAATCGGTCCCTGGTGCCCAAAATGTTGGGGACCACTAGATCTAAATCATCAGGGAAGTTTCCCAAATATCTGGGTAAGTATTAGCAGTTGGATCTATCTGTAGCAGAAACTGTAAATATTGAGAGCTTCAGAGATAAGGTTAGAGAAGCAGAGGACGCCGAATCAGTGTAGGGACTTGTGTCCTAATCAAAGAAGTTTGCACTTTATAAAGCAAGCTTGGGGAGCCCTTGAAGGACTTAAGGCAGAAGTTTGACATGACCACACCTATGCTTTAAATACAGCCTCTGGCAGCTTTGCAGACATTTGTGGGGAAAACCAAACCAGAGCAGGAAAAATTGTATATTCTTTAAAGAAAAACAGACAAGAAATCAGAAACAATGCAAGAAATGATTAAAGCCTGAATAATAATTATTGATGTTAATTGATTGTGAATCGTAAGCCAATAGTGTGCTAAATATTTCAATAAACCTTATCTCATTTAATCCTTATAACAAAGTTATGGAGTAGGTACTTTGTATCCATTTTGAAGACAAAAGAACTGAAGATTCAGATAATTTAGATCTCTTGACTGGGATTGCACAGGTGCTGGTAAAGCAGAATTTAGATCTAGGTCGGTGTGAGTTTGGAATGCATGCATCGGGATACATCAGACAATACTTCCAAAGTTACTGATAAAAGTAACTTAAAGATAGATTTTACCATTCATCAAAGGGAATTCAGGGGTAGACACAGAGTCTAGGGGGAAGGATGATGAGCTCTTTTGTGGATATGTGGAATTTGAGCTGCCTACAAAAACAAACAAGAACAAAACCCTAAACCATAAGAAAAAATGAGGATGAAGCGGTTTGGTCAAAGCCGTAAGAGGCTCCATAGTAAGTAAAACACAGGGATTTGCTTATGTCACTTCAGAAGACAATCATTCTTTGTCACCTAGGCAATTGCAACCTTCTGTTTTACTTAGGACCTTACTCTTCTGAGAATTTATAACATTATCAGAAAGCCTTTTTCTCCTTACAAAGTAATACTTAAAAGTGGTGCTTAAAACACACTAACAGACATTAATTGCTATTTGTGACAACCCATGAAGTTACTCTTCCAAACCATAGATGTGAAAATATAGGCAAAATGTGAGAATTTATGACAATGATAATAAATTGGCATGCCTTTTATTGCTCTTATTTTGAAACTTGCTTTAAAAGGTTTTGTCAGTAGCCCAAGGCTTTTATTTAATTAATTAATTTATTTTGAGACTCTATTGCCCAAGCTGGAATGCAATGGTGCAATCGGCTCACTTGAAATCCTGGACTCAAGCGATCCTCCCACCTCAGCTTCTTGAGTAGCTGGGACTACAGGTGAGCACCACCAGGCTGGGCTAGTTTTTAAATTTTTTGTGGAGATGAGGTCTCACTATGCTGCCTCAAACTCCTGGCCTCAAGTGATCCTCCTGCCTTGGCCTCCCAAAGTACTGGGGTTATAGGCATGAGCCACCACACCCAGCCTATTTTATTTTAAAAAAAATAACTTTATTGAAAATTTAAAGAAAAAAGTAAAAGAAGAAGTTTATGGTTTAATGTTGTGGTTTTTTTGATTGCCATGTGTGAACCAGACCTCCCTGAAGGCTTCATTCTGCCGGGAAGACACACTGCACATCCTGGGACATGCGGGACTCACGCAGACCTTGCCACTTTCATCTAAGAGCCGTTGCTGAGTGCTGTGAAAGCCCTGCTCAGACTAAACTGCTGGGGCCAGTAGGACTAGGCATGCATAGGGCGAGGAGGACAACTAATATAGAAGCAAACACATGTAGACTTCACCAGATGGTCACAGTGGTATGGAGAAAAACCATGTGGGGTAAGGAATAGGAGAAGTACTTGTTTGGAGCGTGGAGTTGCCATTTTACACAGGCTGTCAGGGAAGACCTCACTGATGAGGTGACATTTGACAGGAACCTGAATAAAGACAGCACCACTCAGGTGTCTACGGGCAGAGAGTTTTAGATGATGGCTTACTATAACCTTGGGTTGCAGTGTGCATTTTGTTGTGGTGCTGTGCTAGAGTAATGTCTTCATAGATGTGCACTAGCAACCTGTGGTCATTGGGTGCATTTTCATAAATAACATTTGATGTTATGTCCAGAAAGGTAACATATTCATCTTGGATACAATAACTGTCTTTCGAACGACCATATTTCCCAGAGCAACTTCCTTCCAAACACTGGATTTGGAAGGACTTTAGTGATACAGAACAGAACGGCAGGGCATTAACATCCAAGGTGGTCGGTAACATTTAAATTCGCCTGTCAAACAATGTCCTACAAATCTAATTTTTCTAGATCCCAACACTAAACAACACAAGGTTAAACCAAATTTGGGGTTCTTGAGGGGAGGTATCATGATGGTTCTTCCAGTTTCTCTATCTTTGCTTGATCAAGTCATTTCCATAAAATGATAGTTTATGTGAAGAAATGTAATGTTCATCATATCCTGTGTCTTGAGGGAAAATAACCGAATAAAAACTTTGTTTATTTTACAGAAGTCTCTGTAGATATTGCATTTTGAAGTATTTGTTCTCTCTACTTATAAGAATAGTTATTGGTACTGTATCGATAAATCTTTCCAGTACCAAATTCTTGACTATGCTACATCGGTGTTCATTATCCTGGTTTCTTCTGAGAGTCAGACTTAAATTCCTCCCAGTTTATTCTCTTTCAATTATCTATTCAATAATTGCCTGGGATGTTTGTCTTTGGTTTCTTTTGTATCCAGGTTGAGCTTCTCAGCAAAACTCCCATTTCTACTAACACAGAGGCTTTTTGGTTGTATATCTTCTCCTAAAACCACCTTCTCTTTCTTCCTTTTACCTCCCACTAAATGCCAAGTTTCTTCTCAAACTCTCCAACACTTTTTAGCTTATACTCTCTTAAATTGGAAAACAGCTATCATCTCATAAAATTTTATGCATCCAGTGTGGATAATAAACATAGGCAATTAATAAAGAAGCTGTCTTTCTTGATGAACTCAATGCTAACATAGTTTACAGTTCTGATAAACATATACATATATGGTCATTTCAACATTTTGATTTCAAGTATCTTGTTAGTAAACAAGATAGATATGCATCAGATGATTCAGTCCTCTGAAGGCCAAGCAAAGAAACAATTATAATTCCAGAGCAGCAGCAGCAGTAAACACTTCCTGTGGCCTTATTCCAATGTCAGCACTTCATTTTAATGGTAACTGGATCTCGGCTGTTCACTGTGAAATCCTTGAATGTGCTTAACAACCTGCTTACAGTATATCGAGTTTATGGGGATGACCAAATGAAGCTTGAAAATTTATTGTAAGGAAATTGTGCAGATTATATGGGAGATATTTATCGCAACGTAGGGCTGAGTAGCAGCAGGCAAAATGTAAAGATTCAAGCAGGACAGCATCTAAGCAGGTACAGCCACGCCTGCTATTGCTCCTCATCTTTGGTCAGTGCCTCTCTTAATTAGTATATTTCTATTAATTCTTGATTAGCAGCTGCCAGAGCTCTCCCTAGAGCACGATGACACTAATACGATAATTCCTGTAGCACTTTGCAGAGCATTTTTCACACAGAGCATCCTTTTAATGTTCTCAACATTAAAAGGCATTATTAGGGTTATTTCATGTTATGAAGAAAGGAGCTTAATTGCATTGACCCAAGGTAGCTGAGGGGGTAAGGATGGTCTTCTTTCTCCCAATGAAATGCATATTTGTTTGGGTTTGGCTTTGTTTGGCCATCCAGCATGCACTTCCATTTCCTAATCTATGGGAGGAAGAGCAGGTCATTGCCATTATCTGTGGTCCTGTGGGTCTAAAGGGCCCAGCTTCCCACTGTGGGAGCCTTAAAATGGCCAAATCCCATCTTCTCAATGCCTGTCAGCAAGGCCATGACCTGGGATCAATACATTTGTTGCCTAGGACTTTGACTCACGAGGGGGGAAAATGCAAAGATAACGAGCAATAAGAATATATGTAGAATTTGTTGTGTAGGTCTGGTAATGACAGCATTTAAAAGACCCAACAGTAGTATATATGGAAGTACACATACCATGAAAGTAAATATTTAAAAGTTATAAATCAATCTAACAAACTGTTTAATAATATAAATTATATATATGTATATTCTAATACCTTGAAAAAAATGTGTCTGCATGAAAACCCATGTGGCCAAGTTTGAATTTAGAATTCTTGGATACCTTGGACTTGCTTTCCAGAGCCTGTAAGTTTGGGGATAGTGCTCTCTGATGTTTCGTCTTAGTGTGCTGGCTGTCTTTCCTTACCTTCTTACTCCTGGCTCTGTCTTGCTCTGTGAGGAGTTTGTGCCTACATAAGCCAACACCTTGAACTACAGATCCAAGCTCCATCTATATCCCCAGACAGAAAACTGAGCCTGGGCCATCCTTTTGGTCCACCTGTGGTCCATGCGTGAGTGGGTGGAGCCTGTGAAGAGGCCTGCATAGGCTCTGGAAGTGGATTCAGAACCATTTATGAAAGAATTCTGGGGTCATATGTATCTAGAGCATGGTCTGGAAGGCAGAGCTTGGGCTCTGGGTAACCTATCCCCTTAACTCAATAGGCTCTTGTCTCATGGAAACGGCCATCTCCAGAAGAAGACCAGAGTGAATTCTTTAAAATCCAGAGCTCAGGACAATAGCCCTTTTTGTCTGGATCTAAGAATCTTATTGGGTGGTGGCATCCCATCCAGGAACTTGTTGCTACTTGGCTTCTAGAACTCACTTGGTTCTTGCTGGTTTTTTAAGTAGGTTCTCCTACCTAATCTTTATTCTCTGAGCCCTCTACATATTTCCAGTTGAATTCTTTGGCTTAAAATAGCCAACTTGATTTTGGGTTTGTTTATACCTTGGAACCTTGTTTGGTACATACAGTCTGTCATTTTTCCTCCGGGTGAGGATGGTAGGGGATTAGCCGTGACTGGACACTGATAGGTTAAAATAGCTAATGAGAATCTGAACAATGTTAAGTATCATCAGTGCATGATGAATATTCCACTATTACCATGGAAAAGCAGGTAGGCGGGGCTGCTTCTCTGCCTTGCTATATATTCCACCAGGCTCACCATTTCTTATTGTCTTCCTAAAAGGGTAATCTGAGATATCCCCTCTGGTGAAATGTTAAGGGGTAAGACATTTCTTTGTGCTGGTTACTGTTAACACTAAAATACTATTTCTTTTCTTAAATTCAAAATAACTTACAGGTTACCAAATCAATAGATACTCATTATAGGAAAGACTTGTAAATATAGACAAAAAGAAAGAGACACACTCAGAATCATATCATTCAACTACCCAGAGATAATAACTAAGAAAAAAAAGAGAGAAGACCCCAATAAATAAAATTAGAAATGAAAAAGGAGACATTACAATGGTACTGCAGAAATCCAAAGGATTATTAGAGACTACTATATGAGCAACTATATACCAATACATTGGGAGACCTGGAAGAACTGGATAAATTCCTAGATACATACAACCTACCAAGATTGAGCCAGGAAGAAATCCAAGATCTGAATAAACCAATTATAGGTAAAAAGATAGAAGCACTAATAAACAATCTCCCATCAAAGAAAAGCCCAGGATCCTATGGTTTCATTGCTGAATTCTACCAAACATTCACAGAAGAACTAATATCAATCCTACTTAAAAGCCATATATGACAGACCCACAGCAAGTATCATACTGAATGGGATTTCAAAGTTCGTTCATTTCATAACGTGTATCAATACTTCATTCCTTCTTTTTTGCTGAATAATATTCCATTGTGTGGATATACCTCATTTATATGTTCATTAATCAGATGGACATTGGGTTGTTTCCACTTTGGGGCTATTATGAATAAGACTACTATAATCATCAGTGTACAAATTTTTGTGTGCACACATGTTTTTATTTTCCCTGGGTATGTACCTAAGAGTGAAATTTTTGGTCATATGGAACTCTATTTATCTATGTGAGGAACTCCTAGAGCTAGACTGTTTTCCAAAGAAGTTGCAACGTTTTACGTACCCACCAGCAGTGTATAGGGATTCAGTTTCTCTACATCCTCATCAATACTTGTTATTATCTGTCTTTTCTATAATAGCCACCCTAGTCCGTGGGAAGTGGTATCTCATTATGATTTATATTTGCATGGCCCTGATGGCTAATAAAGTTTCTCTCTTTCTTGCTCTCCCTCTCTCTTGAATTTAGCCCTGAAAAATGTCCAGAAACATTACAAGAAAAATGTTAACTCAATTTCACAATGTTTTATGTTGATAATTTAATTGATTTTCTTTTAAAATTCTTTTTAAATGAAATAATCCAACTCAGTCTATGGACCTTTAGTGATTGTGGTTTTTTAAAAAAATATTACCTGTCTCTAATAGATAATAATATAACTAAATATTATTCTGCTTTCTTATAAATGTAGACATTAATCATTATCAATCTGTGGGTTCCAAGAATTTGTCATTTATTATTTGTCAAGACCTATGACTAAGCTTTGGTCACTTTCTATTAATGAAGAGGCACTAGATATCCCTCAATTCACAAAGCTGTGTTCTCTGATGGGAAAATTGATAAAATATCCCTCTAAAAAACACAGTTTAGCAGATCTATAACTTATATTCATTGTAAATGTCTTATTTTGTGTGCTTAAAATTTTTATTTAAAAAGTAAATTTTTACTGTTAATATTTGATTCAGCTCAAAGGAGGACATCCAATATGAATTAATGGTGATGTAATGTCAAATAAATACAATGTGGTGAATCATTTAATTGAATGTTGAAAGTTAAATCTTGCTGCAGAGAAAATAACTCTGTGACAATATTTTGAAAACTATGTGTGAATAAACCTGTAGTTTTATTTTATGATATAAAAATGGCATTCAACCCCTGAGGTAACAAACTTCAATACACTTGAGACTGAGGAAAGACTGAGGGGCAGAGTGGTGAATTTGTTTTTAATACAAAATCCACATGAATATATTGTAGGTCTCAGGTGGATTTGCAGAAAATCTTGTTCTCAAATGGATAAAAGTGTGCGAACTTCTTTGAATAAAAAAAAATATTCAGACAGCAATATCTGAGATGTGAGCTGGAACTGGTATTTCATCAGCAAACTTAGAGCTGGCCCACAGAGCTGCTGGCAGAGTCAAGCTTCATATTGATATATATTCTAAGAAAGGATTTCAGTTCTCCATTGCATCAAGAGCAAGACTGACTGAGATTCAGATCTAATCTCTTGACTTCTGGAGAACAGACTGAAGTTGACATAGCCAGACTGAAAGATTCATAGTAAATCTGAGAAAAGAAAGGCTATGAAGAAATGCTAAGATATCTACAGAACTGGTTTTGCTAGCTTCGACCTTTGCTACCTGAGCATGGCCATGTGACCTTGAGCAAATTGCTCCACTTCTGTGGTCTCATTTTCCTCACAAGCAGGATGAAGACAGTTACATACCAAGGTTAGTGAATGGATTAAATGGGATAATGTATGCACAAGCAATTTTTCCATTGCAATATCCTCGTTGTCTCTGACATAATAGGTATTCAAAAATATTAATAAATTGAGTACTTGCTCTGTGCCAAAGACTTTTTAAATGCCTTACGCTTATTGACCTATAATCTTCACATCAACCCTAAAAGCAGGGTATAGTATTGTCTTTTAACAAAGAAAGCACAGAAGATAAAGTACAGAAAGGTTCAATAACTTGCCTAAGGTCACACAGCTACTAAGTAGTGAGCCTAGGATATAGACCCAGGCAGTAGTTTTAAGCATTGTACTGTCACTACCCAAATGTGTTCAAATGAATATGGCTTTTGAGTCATAACACAAGATCTAGTGTATTTTAATGCATAATTATTTTTGTACCAAAATTAAATTATTTTCTTGAAAATTAGTTTATGAATAATAATAAATCTAGGAAATAGAAATTTAGAAAAAATGGTTTATTTCATGAGTTTTGTAGTCATCTTTGGTAAGATGATTTAATGAAATATTATAATTTGTTTTCCAACCGATACTATTCCATCAGTCACATAACATGATTAATGTAGTGTTTTAGTGAATTAAGTTAACTTAGACTAACTCTCAGTGGTTCTGAAGACAGGTAACTTCATGACTCTAACAAGTACATCATCTAAAAGACAAAAAGAAGAGTCAACATCCTGCTATGCTATAAGTACAAGAGTCATGACTCAATCACAAGATCTTTCACCCTGTCTTCAAGTGTATTAATCACCAAGGCACTGAAGGTCAAGCCCTAAAATTGAAGTCTTCAGAGTGCACCAAAAAAATCTCTAGAATGACATCTACCAATGCCACAGGAGGTGGGTGGGGAGCAGGGCTGGAATAGGTCCTTCAGTCTGGCACAGCAGGGTCCTCCACAGTTCATTCTTTGCTATGCTTGTTCTGCTTCTTTATTTAAATTCTGGGGCAGCACCTGCAAGGATTCCAGGGAATTTCCCAGGGGAAACTTATAGACCTGAGCACTGGAGCTGGTCTCAAGACCACACCTAGTGCTCAGTCTCTCTCCTCTGCTATCCATTCTAGATTCCCCTTGCCCTCAGAGACAACCTCCACTATTTGGATAATCATCTGCTGCTATGAGATCCTGAGCACCATACCTTCCTTAGGCTGTCGCTGCCACACCTGTCCATTTACTGGAACAATTGATTGAGGACATACCCAAAATAGATTGCCCAAGAGTCCAACATACGTCTCCCTGTAGCAGCAGCTCCATCTCCTACAGTGGAGGATCAAAGAGATCGGAGTCCATTACCTCTGTCTGGTTTGTGACTCTTTTTCTTGTCTGTTGATCCTTTGCCGTAAGAAATTCCAAGTGCCCAGGCAGTTAATACAGCTTAACTGATGATGTGGGACTGATGATTTGTTCATGGTAAATATGTTTTTCCTTTGGGAATCAGGATCTTTAAACCCACAGACTCCAGAGTTGCAGGAAGAAGAAACACAAATTCCTTAAGTGAGTCATCAGGAATGTTGACAAGAGAGACAACTCTTGCTTCTACTCTTTGGTTCCTCACCTACGTATTCTACTTTTTGGTGACCCAGAGCCATCGAATGTCATTGACTTAGGGTGCTTTCTATGTCCTGGGGGATGTTTGCCCATTCTCATAGGGAAACATATCTGAGCTTACACTTCCATTGTGTTTTGTCAGGCTGTTTCATCACTCTACCCAGCTGTTGTGTCCTGAGTGGTGTGGCATGTCATAGGACCAGTGGCTCATACCATCATGTACCTGCTGTCAGACCTGCTTTGGTTGAAAGTGGGCCCCTCCATCTGACATAATGATAAGTGAAATCACTACCATTGGATCTGGCACTCTATACGCTCTCAGAAAGTGGTGTTGGCTGAAAGCACGTGTGCGGGAAAAGCAAATCCACGTTCAGAATTTATGTTTGTTACTGTCTAAATGAATCTCTGACCTTTCCAAGATAAAAGCAGTACACTGTGGTCAACTTGCCACCAAGTGACAGAATGGTCTCCTCAAAGAATGGTGAAATATTGGGGACTAAGATTTAGTCTTTGTTGCTAGCAAGTTTATTTGGCGGCACCAGGAGCTGGACGGGCACTGACAAGTGGGAGCCCGGGCTGTGGAGCCCATGCGTAACTCACACCCCGACCCCCAAAGCTACTCCTTTCATGCATCATTACACCAGCACTAGAACGGCCAGTGACAGACGCTGGCTGACATCAACTGGCTGAGTCATTCTGTCTGTATGGTGGTCTGACCCCTCTTTCAGGGTAGATGCTTTCTGGTGGGTCTAAACGTGCAATTCAAAGATCTTCACACATTGTGCCTACTCCCGTAGTTTTATCTGTGTGCCGCTACTCCAGATATCCTTGTTTATCATCTTCCAATCTCTCTCCCTCTGGGCCTTTTTTGATCTGGCCAGGTCATTCGTCACGCACTCATGTGTCTGTACATATTCCAAACTGAGGCTACATGTCTTTCTACACAAACGAGGTGACTAAGTGCACTGCCTGAAGCGCTGCCCGCTGAGAGGATTCCCCCCTGGTAGCTGTCGGTGAAAGCCACACCTGGGTGAGAGAGGGACCAAGCTTCGCCAATGGTCACTGGAGGCAGACCGTCCTTAGGGAGGGCAGCAGAGGCAGCTGTCTTCACCAACACGCAATTCCAAGACAGCGGGCAGCAGTAGCACTCTCAGTGTCTGAGGGAATATGTCCTTCAGGACTAAAGGGGAGCCTGGGCAGAGTGTAGCAGCTGTGACAGTCTGTATTATAATCTTCGGATAATCTAAGAATATGAACTGCTACTGCATTATTATCTTAAGAACTCAAGTTGAGGATGAATATGGAAATATACCATAGTGGGAAGTTGAGAGATGGAAGAACATTTAGTACCCTTTAAATTATTCCCATCCCTACTCATTTCCTTATTATTCCTCCTCGATGACATTTAAGTATATTTTTGGTTCTCTCTGAATGCGTCAGGTAGAGGTGACTGCCTAGCTCCAAATTATGTGGAGAAACATAAAGAGGTGTGGCTGAGAGCAGGTGTGCTACAAGGTGGGCAAGTCTAGCATGTAAGCAACAGAAAGGGGCATTCATGGCATACTAAGGGGCTACAGACTAGGTATAAGATTGCAATGGAATCATTATGCTGATCGTTATACTAATGACACAGTCACAGGTCTTTGGATCTCCTGTGTTCAAAGCCCAGGTTGGTACTAAAGCTTCACATAGATCCGTGAATTCTCTTTGGTTCCCGAGTTGCCATTTAGTAAGTTCTGCCTGCAGTGAGCTAAATAGTTCAGCAACAGCCTGAATGAGTTATTGCAGCTGCAGAAATACTTGTATTAACTCCCTGTGAGTAATTTATGCAGTGACTGAATCTGGACGACTTTTATTAGAGCCCTAATCAAAGTAGAAATCACAACTGTTGTTTTACAAACCAAGTGCTCTAGCGTTTAAGAAATAGACATTATTTTACATGCATGTACTTAATTTTCTGGATTTTAGTGCTCATTTTAAAGATGATCATTACTGTGACATCATTTAACAAAATAGCTTGGTAGAAAAAGTTATTGAAACTGAATATTATTTAAGTGGAGTCATTACATTTTTTTCCAACTTTATTGAGGTATGATTACCAAATAAAATTGTATATATTTCAGATATAAAATCTGTTTGGAAATTTTTGAGCTTAATGTACCCTGATGTTCATATCTTTCTCCAGACTTCAGAAGTTTTCAGCCATTATTTCTTTTTAAAAGTTTTCTGTCCCTTTCTCTTTCTTCTACTTGCATTTTCATAATTTATAAATTGGGCTACTTGGTGGTATGTCCCAAATATCCTACAGACTTTCTGTATTCTTTTTCATTCTTTGTTTGTTTAACTGGGGAATTTCAAATGACCTGTCTTTGAGTTTGCAGATCTTTTTTGCTTGATCAAGTATGCTTTGATACTCTTTATTGCATTTTTTAATTTCATCTATTGTATTCTTCAGCTCCAGAATTTCTGTATTTTCATGATTTCTATATATTTGTTGACCTCATTTTGTTCATGTATTGTTTTCTTGATATTGTTGAGTTTTCTCATCTGTGCTTTCTTATAGCTCATTGAGTTTCCTTAAAATATTTATTTTGAATACTTTGTGTGGCAAGTCATAGCTCTCCATTTTTGGGGGTTGGCTACTAGAAAATTATGGTCTTCCTTGGGTGATGTCATGTTTCTTTGATTTTTTTGTTTGTTTTGTTTTTCTTGTCTTGCATTGATGCCTGTATATTTGATGGAGCAGTCATCTATTCCAGAGTTTATAGACTGGTAGGTCTGAGGGTGCTGGCTGAGTGGGATGAAACCATTTCAGCTCTACTGAGGGGGCAACAGCATAGTCTCTGCATCTTACACAGTTGAAGTTAGCAACAGTGAAGATTGCAGTGGTCCTCAGTGGTGAAGCTTGTGGGTATCTGCAGTAGTGGTAAGGGCTGTTGGGGTCATCGTTGGTTAAGGTTGTGGGGTCATCCTGACATCTTTTTCTCCTTTGGGAAAAGTCATGGCCAAGAGGATCTCTCTTGGTGTTGGGTTTGGTTCATGGGCATGCTCACAATGGTGGTGACACTGGTGCCGGGAGTGCAGATGTTCCTGCTACAGTGTTGGTGTCCATGTGCAAGGCACAGATGCCTGGAGCAGCTGGTTAGCCCGGGGTGGGAACATGGGTGCGTGAAGGGCTGCGGTACCTGTGGGGTTCAGGCATGGGTGCTTCTGAAGCAGTGGTGTCTCTTGTATCCTAGGCACGTGTACATGTGGAACTGTCATGGAACCAGGATCAGATTGTGGGCATGTGTGGAGCAACCATGGCTCAAAGGTCTGGGATATGGATGTGCCCACTGCAGCAGTATATCTGGGGTCCACGACTCAGGTGCTCATGGAGTGGCTGCAGACCTGGGGTCCAGAGCACAGGCGGTGGAGTCACTAAATCTCTTTTGATGACACAGTGAACTCAAAAGATAGCACTGTCCTTTCAGAAATCCCTAGTTCCATAGGCCATCTGTATGAACAATACTGATGACTTCTTAACGTTCCTTTAGTCTAAACTATTCAATAAATGTTTTTACCCGAAAGCATTAATTTTGGAAAGGCATTTAGCACTTGTCTATTTATAATAATAAAAGTATCAGGAATGCTTTAATTAAAGTATAGAGACAATAAGTCTAAAACAACAATTAAAAATAGGAGTTTTTCTTCTCACACGTTGAGATGTGTAAGAATTCTTATGATGTTCATTTTAATATTTAGTAAAAGTATCTAACAGTAACATCTTTTAAAGTAAGAAAAGTATTTTAACAGTATTTTTTTAAGTACCATTTTTTCTTTGTATGTAACTAAAGACCACGATCATGCAGATTCTAGTGATGAAGACAATTCAAGCTTAAAGTATGTCCTACCAAAAAAGCAGGGACACAGATGGTCTTTTTTTAATCTAGTTAAAACCACATCCCAGGTTATCACCTGATCAAGCAGGAATGGATTTCCAGTAACAAGACATTATCCTTCAGGAAATACCCACAGCTTGCCTTGAACTAGGAAAAGACTGAAGCTGCTGTGACGCAGCATATAACCGTTTCCTTCAGTTTTCTGGAAAGTGTCTTTTGTTGATAATAGGCAGCTGTGTGATCCTCCTGGGAAAAACGCTGGGTTAGTGTGGAAGTGATGGATGATTTCAGCAAAAATGTGAGCAAATACGCCTCTATGGTTCCGACGCCCTTTAATATTTGGGAACATTTTATGATTCCTAAAACACACTTTCATAGTAAAAAACAATAATAATCAAAGACAAAAAAATACAAAGATAATATAAAAAATTATTTTATTCTAAGTTAATGAAAGCTGTGAATATGATTCAATATATTAGTGAACACTTTCTTATATGATATATCAAATGATACTTAAATGTATAAATATAATTTTTTTCTTTTTTTTTTTAAAGACAGGATCTTGTTCTGTGGCCCAGGCTTGAGTGCAGTGGCATGATTATAGCTCACACAGCCTCAAACTCCTGGGCTCCAGAGATCCTCACGAGTAACTGGGACTACAGATGTGCACCACCAACCTGGTTAATTTATTTTTCATTTTCTAGAGACAGGATTGTGCTATATTGCATAGGCTGGCCTCTAACTCTTGGCTTTAAGTGATCCTCCCACCTCAGCCTCCCAAGTAGCTGGAATTACAGGCATGAGCTAGTGCATCTGGCTCTAAATATAAATTTAAAAACTTAAATTATATGTGTATTCTTTGGTAATCATTTTTGTCTATTGTATATCATTAAAACAGTCACATATATAGATAAATTTTTAAAATATGATTTTTTATGTCTAAATTATAGTTCATTATATGAATATACAATAAGTTAATAAATCAATCATGTATTATTGATCATTTAGGCTGTTCATAATTTTTACCATTATAAAAATGCTATGTAATTAAATATTAATGCTAATTCTTATCTTTCACCACTATAAATTCCCAGAATTAGAATTGCTGTATGCACATTTTAAGGCTTTTGATAATTTTTAAGGTCCTAAGCGCAGATCTTATAATTTTTTTTCGCATTCCTGTAATAACAGTAGAAATTAATTATGTGGACACAAATCTGACATCTATGGGGTTATTTTGCTTCTCTTGAAAGTGCCCTGAGCATTTCATGCACTGGCAAGAGGTGTCTGTTCAATCACTTCATCATCTGTTCATTGAATTCCTGTTACATGCAAAGTGCCTGGTAAGTACCAGGACTACAGCAGCGAGTAAGGGTTTTAAACAGAGTCATGACTCTTATAGAGCTTATGGTCTACCGTAGAACATAAAGAAAGAAACAGGAATTGCAACACATAGTGTTTCTCAATGTATAGCCAGGGATGTCGCCCCAAAGACATATCAGAATTACCCAAGAGGTTATTCCAAATCTAATATTTATCTTTAAAGGAATTGCAAAACCCCAGTCAAGAAACTCAACGACAGTAAGTTAATAAGTGATAGGAAGGTCTTCCAGGTGTAGCAAGGAAGGAAAATAGTATTTCAGCACTATATGTGATATGATCAAGAAATTAAAGTACATAGAGAAATACCTAGATGAGCTTTGAGGATATAAAGATTACAGCTCAGAGGGAACAGCATCTAAGATGATATATGAAAGATAAAGATAAGTAAGAGCGAGTTAGTTCAAAGTGAGCACCAGAGGGAGGGAGGGAGGGAGGGAAGGAGGGAGTAGCTGAGTATTTGGGGCAGAATCAACAGCAAGTGTAAACACTGAGAGTGAGAAACAGCATATTGCAAATAGGAAATGAAAATAATTCAGAAGTGTGGGACTGTTGAGGTCAAAGGTGTTTCGGTGGGGTAGAAATAAGGTTAGAAAGGTAAATAGGGGACAGAAACATGAAGGAATTTATAAACCATCTTAACTAGATTCACTGATTGTCATCAAGAGAGGGAATGGCATGACCAGATTTGAATTTTACAAAGTTCATGTGGAATACAGTGTGGAAAGCGGATGGTGGAACACGGCCAGAGTGGAAGCAGGGAGGCAAATCGCAATGAGGCTGCAGGGGATGGCTCAGCATGTTGGGTAGTGATGCCCTGGGAGAGGGCAGGGGCTGGCGTGTGGAGGGGGGAAATTGCCTAGGCCATGTGACTTCCCTAATGGGGAGCGTGGGGTGGGAAAGAGCAAAGGAAGGCTCCCAGGAAACTGGCTGGAGCAGCTGGGAGGCCAGGGTGCCACTCATGGAGAAGGGGAACACCTGCAGGGATGCCAGTATAAAGGGGGGTCCAGAGAGGCACTCAATGTGGACAAGTTGTGCATGAGATTGCAGTGAGGTAAGCAGTGGCGTGCTTGAAAAAGCAGATGAGTCTGAAGTTTAGAAAAAAGGAACTGGTGGAGATAGAGACTGGGGTGTTGGGGTCAATAATACACATACGAATCACAGCCGAGAGAGTATATAATCACTCAGGGAATGTAAAGGATGGAAAAAGAATAGAGTTTAGGTCAGAACCCCCAAAGTTACCACTATATGAAGGGCAGAGGATTGCTGCCCAGAATCCTGAGATGGAGTAGCCAAAGAAATAAAGAATACAAAAACAAACATAAAACAAAACGGGAAGAGTGTGGGTCAGATAAATCAAGGGAGGAATATTATTATGTCCATCTGATAAGGCTTGTGGAAAAGATCAGAAGTTCTTATAAATTTCTTTTAAATATTAGGTAATCTATTGAGCAGTTAAAATTTAAGATACGAAGGCCTCTAATTCACTCTTTTCACATATAAAGAATACCCTTCAACCAATACAATTGAGAGCAACCTAGAAAACATTTATAATCTTTGACATACTTGTTCCAAAGGGGAAAATATAACCTAGTGAGAAGGAGCTAATTGGGTTTAAATCAGTCACACACATATTCCGTAAGCAAGTTTCACGAGGGCAAACATCACCCGAGTCACAAACTGTAAAGAGGCTGAGTCACGAACAGTAACTCAACTTGGCATACGGGTGACTGTGAATTTAGGAAAAGGATTCAGAGCAAAGATTCTCTATTTGCATACATGTAGCAATATTTCTGCTCTGTATTTCTGTGTCACGAGAAAGTACTAGACAGATTTTATCCAAATGTTAGAGAATGTGTTTGGAATCGTTTAACTTCAAATATAAATTACACGGCAGAGAGCACATTCACACTGAGCAGCGGCCGTTGAGAAGGGGCTGGCGGTGGCTCCTGAGCAGACGCAGGTGCGCGCTCCTGCCTGAGCTGTCTCCGGCCATGCGCGACTCCGCCAGCGGAGCTCCAGGTGCAGAAACAGAAGGAATTGACTGATTGATTGATTAATGGTTAATGAATCTCCTGAGTAATGCAGAGCTGGACAGTGCAGGAGCTCAGGAAATTTCACCACAAAATATGACTACTTCATACAAAGAGTATTTTGAATTAAAGGCCCTTAGAGATCAACAAGCCTTGGAAGGGGTTTTCCCTCTATCTGCATAAACTGGACTGAGCTGTCAGAAAGAATAATTGACTTCTCTTTCCCTCCCTGTTATCTCAACATATGACAGGAAAGAAGATCAAGAATGCAACCAGACCTGGCCTAAATCATTTTAAACATAATACGTGTCTCTCAGCTTAATTTACAAGTCGATCTGTCTCTCCCCATCCATTCATTCTCCCAAGTATCCATTCAGCCTCCCTAGCAACCATTTATTGCTCCTAAACAGAATTACCTATGTCGACCAAAATGAAGCCAAACTCTGTAAAATAATTTAAAGATGTTTATTCTGAGCCAAATTTGAGGACCATGAGGCCACACCCCAGAAGCCTTGAGCAAGTGGACTCGCCGTGGCTGGGTTACAGTTTGGTTTTATACATTTCAGGGAGACAGGGGTTACAGGTAAAGACATACATTGGTTTGGCCCCCAAAAGTGGGCCATCTTGAAGGGGGGGCTTATAGGTTATAGGTGGGTTTAAAGATTCTTTGACTTATAATTGGTTAAAGACATAAAGCTTTGTTTAAAGGCTTGCAATGTTTCAAGGTAAGGAGGTCTGTTAATCAGAGATGGACATGGACATATTTGTTGTGCAAATTGAGGACCTGCAGGTTTGCCCGGCATAGCCTTAGGCCTATCAGTGAGTTACAAAGGGTATTTACAAGAAGAGTGGGGGGCATAATAAGGCATGTCTGACCTCCTTCCTCTTGGCAGGCAACTCAGTTTGAGGGTATCCCCTTGGCCAGGAGGGGGGTCCATTCAGTCAGCCTGTTGGGGGGAAGCCTTAAGATTTTATTTTAGTTCACACCTGTATTCTTCATCTCCCCCTCCCCTGTAAAAGAAGGGTGTGTACATTTCTAGATCCCATTGGGATATTGGGTAATCACTCTGTGATTCTCCCCGTGCACATGGTTTTCTCTTATTAATCTGCTTTATTGTGAATTAGTCTTTCAGTGAACCTTCCAGGGTGATGGGGAAGTTTCCCCTCACCCCCACAATAGTGAGGACTGATATTTGAAAGTTTTCTTAAGCTGAAGTTATCGTGCTCTGGGAATAATGCAGTGAAAATAAGACCCATATTTCCTTTCAAAAAATTAGTAAATACGGATTTCATTAATGCTTAGCTTCGGGGATGCTGTTCATTAATGCCTGTGAAACAGAGCTAGAGAAAGGCTTTCTCTTTCCACCCATTGGCTAAAGATTATTGACATCCAATGTTCATTTGTTCAACTTTCTATTCAAATTTCTGGTTTTCTTTTCCTTAGGGAATCTTTTCACTAACTGCTCCATTCAACAGTGTGTTTTGTCACTGTTTCTTTGTCTATTCTGAAAATCCACCCAAAGGAATCTAAACGTTAGTTTTCTCCAGAAGCATAAGATCCATGCCAAGCCTTTTATAATCCTATCTGGGTTTTTTCTTTTCTTTTACCTACGTCTTTTTTTTTTCTTTTTCTGAGAAGTCATTGATTTTTCCCATCATAAGTTTCAAATAAACCTGAGAACAATGACAAAATTAACGATGCGTCACCAGTTGTGTGTTTGCCTTGGCCACTTTTCTCGGTTCCTGAAATATTCTTTTTATGATACAGAGTCACCTACAAAAATGCATAAAATAGAACAAATAATCCAATAGCTTTGTTATGTATGTGGGAGTAGCTGCTCATTGACCTATGGGAAGATCTGTGTGTCAACACACAAAGCTATATGTAAGTTCGGCTTTGCTCAACCTGGCCCATGCTTAATATGTTCTGCTGGTACCTTTGTTTGTCAGTCAGGTCTTATCTGAAGTGTCTTCTCTTTGAGTGCATTGAAGTCAAATGACTTCTCCACTCTGGCCACTCTCTTTCCCATAACCCTGCTTATTTTCTTTATAACACTTTATGGAATTATCTTTTTTGGTTTGTTTGCTCCCCCACCCCCCATCAGTATTTCTTTAGTATGAGTCACTTGAGGGTTAGCTCCTTGGTTAACTTGTTTACCAGGTATCCCAAAGCATTTAGATGGAACTTGGTTGCACTGCATTGGTCAACAAATACCTGATGAATGAGTCAATGAATAAATCAGCAAGAGACAGCAAACCCACTGAGTATAATTGCCTTAATTTTCCCAGCCTAGTTCATTTATTCAGTTGGTCGTCAATGAACATTTATGAAGTGGCTTCTTTGCATTGTTCATTGTGCCAACGGTTGAAAAATAAGTATGAGTAAGACATGATTGTCATACCAGGAGCTGGCTGTTAGTCTTCTGGGTGAGGAAAACAGTCACTTTTGAGCTGAGAGTCGATGCATGATTTCAGCATGGGGAGCAGCATTTCAGGAAGAAACAAGGGGATATCTCAAACACATAGCACACCCATGGGATTCTTAGTTGGGGCACTTTGCAGAGAAGAAAAATCATATCACGTGGGGATACATAAGCCTGAACGCATGATTGGAGCCAGATAATATAAGCTCTTTGAACTTTATCCTACAGTCAAGGGAAACCCATAAGAAGGGTGTGTGATATACTCACTTTAACTGTTACGACTTTTTCAAAGTATGAAATGAGATTATATTGAAACTGCTTTGCAAAAGAAAATGCTACAGAATATAAGCATACAAAAGCACTTCAACATTTAAAGATGATTCTTTTACGCTATTTAATTTTTCTCAGTTCCTAGTTACCTCACCTGTCTTATCTTTGTGAGGCTACTGTGATTCACTTTTAAGGAGTGCAGCACTGTTAGCAAGTGGGCAAGAACAAAACCTTCCCTGCTGGGATCTTCTCTTCTCACCTATGCCCAAGGATAAGGAGAAAAGCTTAGAGATCAGACAGGGAAACACTGAAGTGAGATGCCCTCCCAGATAGTTCAGGCTGAGCCATTTTCAGTTAATAAAGGGGTGTAAGTCTGGCTTAAAATACAAAGCAGATCAAGAAGGATTATTTCATAAGAAATAGGGTAAAGTCATGTTACTGGAAGAAATTTCCATCCTTCAAGTAGAATGAGTCCTATTATCTTCAAACCTCAGATCCCAGCCCATTAATGCACCAGGTAGTGTACTGTGACCCTTCCCTAATCCAGTGTCCCATCTTCCCTGTTCAAAGGGAGCCTCTGTCTTGGGTTTGATGTCTATCATTCTCGTGAATGTTTTTTGTACTTTTATTGTCTCTTTCAAAATGCATCAGTAAAATAAGTTTAGAGATTTCTTAGTTTTAGAAAATTGGTATGTTGCATCTGTTATGAAAAGCTCAGCATTTGTCCACAAGGCCAAATCAGAAAAACGAGGACAAGTAGTTGAAAAGAAGGAAAGTAATGTTTATTACTTTGTCAGCAAAGGAGGAAAGAGGCAGACTATCATCCCCAAATTCAATTTTCTTCCCCCATAAGCAAAAATACAGAGCTTTTAAGGGGTGGGTTCTCAGGTTCAGTTGATGGTTCTGATCCTTTTATCTCCAGAATCTGTTGGGAGCCCCCACCAGTCTGGAGCCAGGCCAGACCCAACCAGGATCTCCCAGGACTGTCTCCTGGTCCCCATATCTCCTGCAATGCAAAGAACAAAGAAAACACTCCCCTGGCCCGCCCAGCCGCTGGCCTTTGGCAGGGAAGCTGGTTTTAGTGAGAGACAGAAAGCACATTTTTTCCCTCTTTTTCCGGCCATCCTCTCTCTTACATATCTATCATTCTGCAGCCCATTTATTTATGTTTTTACTTAAGTGTATATTTTTGAGAATATCCGAAATGGTGCCGGTATGGCTAGTTCATTTATTACTATTGTAGCACAGTACTCCATTTTAAGACTATACCAGGAGTTATTTTTTCATTGACTTGTTCAGGGCATTTAGGTTTGTCCATTATTTTGTCGCTACAAAAAAAAAATGCTACAGCATGTTTTTATTCATGTCTTTGTGAAGTAAAATTGCTTGAATGAAAAACATATCATGTTCGAATTTACTGCATTTTGTTATGTGTCTCTTGTCAACTTAATGCATTCTCCTACCAGCCATAAATGAGAGCTTTCATTTCTTTGTATCATTACTAGAACCTGGTGTTACGGCACTATTTATATTTCTCATATTATTTGGAGATTGAATATATGTTTATGCTTACTGGTCATTTGTACTTTCTCTTTTGTGCAGTGCCTACCAATCTTTCTAGATTAAAATACTTCTCTCAACTGATTTGCTGTTCAACCTTCAGCAGATTATTTATTTAACCTCTCTATAAAATAATCGTAATAATATAACTTATCTAATTGGAATGTTGTAAGGATTAAGTGGCTTAGTTTAGATAAAGCTTTTGAAATAATGTTTGGCATATGGTATCCAATATATAAAAATGAGCTGTTATTATCTCATTGTGATTTTAATTTTCATTTCCTGATGATCAGTGGTGCTGAGCATTTTTTTCATATAGCTATTGGTCATTTGTTTTCTTTTGAGAAATGTCAATTCAGATCTTTTGCCCATTTTTTAATTACATTATTTACTTTCTTGCTAATTTAATTGTTTGAGCTCCTTATATATTTTGGATATTAACCTCTTATCAGATGTATGTTTGCAAATATTTTCTCCCATTCTTTCTCTTCACATTGTTGTTTCTTCACTCTGTTGACTGTTGCTTTTGCTGTGCAGAAGCTCTTCAGTTTGATATAATCCCATTTGTTTATTTTTGCTTTTGTTGCCTATACTTTTGGGGTCATGTCCAAAAAACCACTGGCTAGCCCAATGTCAAGAAGATTTTTTTCTATATTTTCTTCTAATAAATGTAAAGATTCAAGACTTACATTTAAATCTTTGGTCCATTTTGAGTTGGTTTTTGTATATGATGTGAGATAAGGGTCCACTTTCATTCTTCTGCATGTGATATCCAGTTTTCCCATCACCATTTATCGAAGAGACTACCCTTTACCTATTGTGCATTCTTGACATTTTTGTTGAAGATTAATTGACCAAAAAAGGTTTGGATTTTTTCTTGACATCTAAAGTCTGTTCCAGAGTCTATATGTCTGTGTTTATGTTAATATTGTACTGTTTTGATTATGATAGCTTTGTAGCATATTTTTAAATCAGGTAGTGTGATGCTTCCAGCTTTCTTCTTTTTGGTCAACATTACTTTGGCTATTCAGGGTCTTTTGTGGTTCCATACAAATTTTAGGATTTATTTTCTATTTCTGAGAAAAATGTATTGGATTTTTGATACAGATTGCATTGAATATGTAGATTGCTTTGGTTAAGATGGACATTTAAAAAATATCAATTTTTCTAATTCATTAACATGACATCTGTTTCCATTTATTTGTGTTTTTTTCCATTTCTTTCATTAAAGTTTCATAGTTTTCGGTGTACAATTCCTTGGTTAAATTCATTTGTAAATATTTTATTCTCTTTAAGGCTATTGTAAATGGGATTGTTTTCATGATTTCTTTTTCAGATAGTTTTTTGTTAGTATATAAAACACTAGTGATTTTTGTATGTTGATTTTGTATTCTGCAAGTTTACTGAATTTTTTTATTAGTTCTGAGAGGTTTTTTTGTGTGTGAAGTCTTTAGGATTTTCTATACATAAGAAATGTTATCTGCAAAAAGAGACAGTTGGATTTCTTTCTTTCCAATTTAGATCCCTTTTATTTCTTTCTCTTGTCTAATTGCTTTGGCAAGGACTTCCTGTACTATACTGAATAGAAGTGGTGAGGGTGGGTACTCTTGTTCCGTTCCCTATATAAGAGGAAATGCTTTTAGCTTTTCACCATTGAATATGATATTAGCTATGGGCTTGTCATATAGAATGTTTATTATGTCACTTCATTTTTTTTTCCTTTTTTATTTTTGGAGATCACTGTCTTGTGCTACCAGTTGTCCAAAGTCTGAAACTGTTATTACAAACTTATATTTTTATGACTTTCTAGTGATTTTAGCTAGGAGGGTTAATCCAATTCTGGTTACATTCTTGTGGCCAGAAGAGTTGGTCCTTTTTTATTGTAGGCACTTAGAAATGTTATTTAATTTTTATATGATTGTTCATTATAAATAATTATATAATAATCCAGTGACTATACTAAACTTTCTTACAAATTTTAGTAATTTATCTGTATGGTTCCTTGGATTATATATTTAGAATATTAAATTGAATGTAAATATTGCCAGCATGTTTCTTCCTTTCTAATTCTTTTACATATTTCTTTTTACTGTACAATTTTTTGTATAGATTACACAATTTTACCAAAGCAGAAAATGGCATTTAAAATGTGCTTTAAAACAAAATGAATTTAGAAAAATGTATACATTTTAAAAGTTTTTTAAAATTTTGTTTTGGTTTTTGCACTGTGCTAAAAATCAAATATGTCTTGCAGTAATACAATATGCCAATTCATAAGATGTAAGTTAATAGGATTTTCAATTTAACATTTTCAAAGTTAATATTAAAGTAAAGAGTTTCACATCTCTGGTAGCATATGTGGAAGAGCATTATAAATCTGCCATCCATCACTATGAAGCTTACAAATTTGACACTGCTCAATAAAGGCTTTCAGAATCATATTCAACAGTATCACAGCCAAAGAATCACAAATCTGTGTTTGGAATTTCTCCTTGTAAAATCTTAATGTTTACATATGTCTCCAGTAAAATGTTTAATGGAAGGGAACATAGCAAATATCTTGATTCTTATTCATATTTTAATGGGAATGCTTTTTCTAACTTGTCGGCATTAAGTGTGATGCATGCTAAAGTTTTTACCTGAAACTCTTATTCAGGGAAAAACAGTCTTTTCTATTCCTGCTTTGAAAATGGCTATATTTTTTGTTCTTTGTTTATTTTTCTTGGTGAATCAGTATTGCAATTTATAAAAATAATTTTGCCTTTATAAAAATACTTATTTTTTACTTATTAAAAGAATATGTAAATGTGTTGTATTATATTATTATATTTTATGATGTATAATTTTTGCATTTCTGAGATTAACACTTCTTGCCACAATGCTTTTTTATTATGATGATAATTTTAATTTGCTGATAGTTTATTGAATGTTTCTGAATCTATATTATGTGAGATTGGTAGATTGATAGTTCTTGTCTTAAAGTTGACTAGTTTCAGTGTAATTCATAATCTCTTTAAGGATGTGAATAGTTTTTCATTCTCTTCTAGCCTTTGATAAGTATACATTTATGATTGTTTTGTCTTCCTGATTTACTGAACTTTTATCATTATGAAATATCCCTCTTTATCTCTGTTAATATTCTTTGCTTTGAAGTTGATATCATGTTACTATATGTTTATATAGTAGGTATACTTTTTGTCAATCTAAACCTATTTCTTTGTTTTTTATGTATTTCTCTTGCAAAAAGCATATAATGGGGTCTTGTTTTTTCAATCATTCCAACAATTTTGACTTTTAATTGTAGTGGTTGATAATCCAATGCAATTATTGATATGGTTGTATTTATATCTATCATTTTCCAATTATATATTGTTTGTTCTCTCTGGGTTTTTTTTTCTTTTTGTTCTTGTATTTCTCCTTTTTTGCCTTCTTTTGGAATATATAATTTTTTGAAATTTTATTTTATTTTACTTATTGGGGTTTTTTTTTTTAGCTATCTATCTTTCTTAGTGGTTGCTCTAGGAATTACAATAAATCTTTACCTTCTCAAGTTTACATGGAGTTAACATACCACTTTACATACAATGTACAAATCCCAAAAGTATGTCATCGCTTTACCACCCCCTTTGCTTTGATATTCCAGTTGTCAAATGTACTACATTTACATATGCTATAATCCCTGTAATACTGATTTTATGTATTATATGTAATGTATTATATGTAATATGTTTATTTTAAAGACAATAATATTTAAAAATTGTCTTTTGTATTCACTCACATATATGTTATTTCTGATGCATCCCATTCCATCCTGTAGATCCATGTTTCTTTCTAGTTTTAGAAAGAAATACATTTAGGAATCTCAGGGAGTTAATTGATTATAACATGAAATTACATGAAGTGGGATGCCCAACACAGAATTATGGAATGTTAGCATTAAAAGAGAAGCTTAAAAATTGCCTAGGTTTTTTTTTATAGGTGAGGAAAGTTAATCAAGGCAACACAACTAGTTAGTGATGGAAAAGGTTTGAATCAAGGGCCTTTGATTATGAGTTAGCTGTTCTTTTCTTTATACCAGTAATTTCCAACTTCAACTTCTCAGACTACTACAGATTTCAAAGATATTTCATTAATTAAAATAGCCAAATACAACCTATATTTTTCCTCAGAAATCACTCACAAACTAAAAATGCCATTGTGTGAAGGCAAAATGGTAGTACTGGCTATCTCATGGTATTAGGAAAATACCTTTCAAACCATGGATATTAATGGAAGGAATATGAAATAATAAAATAAATAATAATAAAATAATTTAATGACATATCTCACCATGACATAATATCTGAGGTTTGTTTTCCTTTTAAATTGAGTAACAACCATGTCACTAGGCAACTAAAAAATTAAGCTTCAAAGAATATATATTCTTTTGGAAATAAATTTTATTTTAACCTATAGACAGAAGATGCTGTATAATCAAGATAGCAAAAGTTGTTGGGTATGGTTTGAATAACTTTACTTGTAAGTATTAATATTTTGAATAGTTGAAAAAATCATTATTGTCTTTAAAATTACAAGTTTACCCACAAACCTGTGAATCAAGTCTTTGTAATTGCTATTCTTTTTAATGTTTCAACTTTCTTCTTTATATAACCAGTGATAATTCAGATATGAAGAATCCATCCAATTCATATACATTATTCTTTGGATAACATGGTGTCTATATTATCTGGCAAAGACATAAAGAAGAATTGATGGGCGGGTGTAGTGGCTCACACCTGTAATCCCAGCACTTTGAGAGTCTGAGGCAGGAGGATCCCTTGAGGTCAGGAGTTCAAGACAAACCTGGGCAACATAGTGAGACCTTGTCTCTAAAAAACTAAAAAAAAAATTGCCAGGCATGATAGCTGAGGCAGAAGGATCCCTTGAGTCCAGGAGTTTGAGGCTGCTATAAGCTATGATTGTACCCCTGCACTCCAGCCTGGTCAACAGAGCGAGGCCCTATCTTTAAAAAATAATAATAATAATTGACATAGTTCTACAGTTAAATAATTGGTGTTATATTATTTTGATAAATCAAGGTTATAGGAATTAGTTACTGATGAAATTTAAACTTTAAGAAGATTATTTAAAAAATGATGGTGACTAAGGTTCTTTATGTTTATTAAATACAAAGCATATTTAAGAAGAAACTTAGAAAATTTAGATCAACGAAGAGAGAGAACTGTCTGACCAAGAGGTATTTCATATTAAATTTCATTTTTATTTCATCAGATGTATATTAATACGTTAAGTATTCACCTAGCTTCGATGAGTATCCCAATTTAAGATTACATGGACAGTAGTAACCACATTTAAATTTGTGTGAATAATTACATAAAGAGCTATAAGTGTAAATTCAAAGTTTATCTAAGGTCATTAAGATCCTTAGCTGAGAAATACTTTGAAATTGTAGAATTAAGATGGGCCACAGAGATTATTTAGGCGCTAAAATGTACAAAGTTAGAACTCCTAAAAGCATCTAAGACATCATAAAAGCTTTAGGTTTAGATGAAGAAGCTAAAGTCCAGAGAGTCTAAAAAACTTGTCTAAGATGATTTATCCAGTTTTAAGCAAAATTCCAGGTAAAATTGCACATAGCAATTTCTATCTTTATTTTACCTTTAATGAGAAGACTAGATCCAGATAAGTTTTTAGCATTCACCCCTTAAATCAATTTCATAGATGTGTTCCCCTTCATTGCCTTCTGAATATGTAGCACATTTTTGGAAGCTGCTCTGCTGAGCATACAGAGCCTACTGCTAGTTCTCACCCTTTAAACACTCAGCTTCTAGATACAATTGTGTGGTTTAGAATGAGAGCCTACTTCTAAAGATCAGCCTTAGTCTGAATTTAATCCTAAGGACTTGATGAAATAAACCTATGGGAGAACTTAGATATTCAAATGTTATCATTAGAAAATAGTATATCTGGTATCAGCTGGGAGCTTTTAGTCAATCAGAACCAACCACTATCTTTTAATGCTTTGTCTTGCTAGATTTTTATTTTAATTGCTTGTTTTTGAGCAGTTCTTTTCCAGGAGAGAAAGATATCTGGCAGAATCTCCTTCGAGGAAGCCAGGATTCAAACCTTTGGCAATGCTAGCGGTGGAGAAGGACAATCTCCTGAATCAGACGGAAGGAGGTGGCACGGTGTCCAGCGTGAGGCTGGCTATATTCAACATCAGTGACACACTGGGGTAGCAGGAGGTTGATGATCATCTTAGTTTCCACGTGAATCCTTTCTCAGTCACAGGCAAGTTGTTTCATTTGACAGTGGTTGAACCAATCTGTGAGTCATAGCTCCGCAGACGAGAGAGGATGTAATTTTCTGGTTTTTACTATTGAGATCAATAAGCAAATTATATAGGAGGCCATGCATGTCTGAAATAATGAAACAGAGTTGCCAGAACCTGTTTTCTCTATTCCTCCTCTTTACTACACAAAGGACCCGGGGACAACTGAGATTTAAAAATAAATAAATAAAAACAAGTCAGCCCCACTAGTTATTTATTTTAGTTGAAGCATACTGCACATAACTTGAGCCGCATGAAAGAAAAGTGCATGACAAAGAAGCCAGTACTTTCTGAAGGTTAAAAACAATGAATAATGAAAGCAATGCAGGAAGCGTGTAAGATGTGCTGTGAGTGCGTCTACGCAGGGGGTTGGATGTGGGCAGAGGGAAGACAGATACTTTATTCAAATATGGCATAAACTCAAAGCTGAATTATTATGCTTGAATCCTCTCTTCCAAATCAAGTCACCATATGCTGACTTTACTCCACTTTTTTGCTTCATAAATTATGGAGCAAAAAATTCTCCGCACATAAATCATATTCTGTTACTCTGAACTCTGAATGGGTCCATGTAACTTATTTTAAGTCCAATCTCAACTATTTTTTTTCCTTCTCCCAATATGGATGGATTCTATCTTTTTATCACAATCTATTTCTTAGTGCTTTAATTTCATTTTGGTATTATCATTTACCTGACATGCTTTCATGAAAAAATTCTTAAGGACATAAAAATTATTCTTTATTTAGGGTGAATTAAACACATTGACACTCAAATTAAATGAGAAAACATTTTGAAAGTAGATTATATTTCTTTCCATCAGCTTGTTGACGTTTTGTGGACATGGATTTGAAAGAGATCATTAATGCCACTTATTTTAATCCTAATGTTTTGTATAACATTATTCATACAACAAAATGTGACTTAGTCCAAATGCACGTGTATGGGTCCAGAGGTAAAATTCTAGGATGATTTTAATATAACAGTGTAGAAGGAAGTGGCTCTGTGATATGTATTTTTTAAAGAGAAAAGCAAGCCACCCAGGCCAAAGTTTGAGAGGAAGTTTGCGTCTAAAATTTCCATTATTTTTCCTTAAGGAATCTAGTGTTAAGTACAAAATGGATATATAGTAAACACAGCAATATGCATCATATCTGCATTTAAAATTGGAAGAGATGCTTGACGTGACTTAGCCTGGCCACATTCTCTTATTGTTGAAGAAACAAAGATCTAGAGAAGTAACATTATTGTCTCTGGGTCACAAACTGGCTCTAGAACTCAGGTTTCCCCATTTCTCTCCTTTCAATGGCAAGGACAGAGCCTGAGGATTTGGACACAGCCGGATCTGAATGTTAGCTGTGTGACCCTGGACACAGTGGCCTAACTTCTCTGGGCCTGTCTTCCCTCTTCGGTGATAAAAAATGTTCTGGAGACAGAAAGTCCTATCTTTCAAGTTTGATGTGAGGGTTAAATGTGTGGGAAATGCCTAACTCAGGCCCAAAGTGTGTCATGTGCTCTCGAAGTGGTAGCCATGACAGCAGATAGGCTTGGTGCAAGCTCCATCCGAGGAAGAGTAATTTCTACACATCAGTTTGGCCTTCTTCTTAGCTACTTATTTAGAAACCACTAATTGCGGCGGGCCATTGTCCTGCTTCTTTCCACAGACAAGCATACTGGATAATTAAAAGTACAATTCACTTTCCAACCTGTTTCCTCAATACTTGTAGCTTGAATAACTTTTGTTGGAGAATGAAGAGCAAGACGAGAAACTGAGTTTCGTAGGAAATGAAAAGCAAATTTTTGGACTAAGAATGTTCCTACACTATTTTAAATTAGTGGAAAAATGAGGCAATACTCAAGCTCTCAAAACTGTGCTCTGTTATATCATATTTCTCTCAGGTATAATTGTGATATATATAAAGTACCTTGGCTCCCAACTACAGAATTGAGGCAATTTTAAAATTTAAATTGTCCATCATTCGAGGGACAGTGTAATGATATATAATTAAAATGAAACATAAGTTGTTCTTGCAGGGCTAGTGTTACAGGCAGAATGGTCTAGTCTGAGGGGAAAAAAATGAAGTATTGGCTATAGCCATGTGTTAAACTACAAAATTCTACCTAGGAGATCTGTAAAAAGAGAAGTAACCATGGAAATATCACAATTAAAAATTCCCATAGTTGTCCAAATTATCAACTAAAGTCATTAGGATATTTAGAACAAATTTACTGATCAATTTCCATGCAAATTCTGTCAAAACTAACATTGTTAGACTATTGGCCTCCATTATGTCTTCTTATTTTAACTTGAGATGTTGGAAATACTGTTCACAGGCCAAAAATCTGGTATTTTTTTCCTTATATTTTTGTTAAATTTCCCCACTTCACTTAAAACAATGTCTCTTTTCCTCAGACTTCCATTGTATATTATATTCATGCTAATAAAATTCCTTATAACTTAATAGCAATGAAGATATTGAAAATAATAGCAAAAGTTGATTCCCATATCAGGTAATACTCCAAAATTATCAAAGCTTTTTCTTGCCAACCTCTAAATACTATTTTTTAATTCTATATCTATTTGTTCAGATGTCATTAATTATTTTTATATTTATTAATTTTTATTTGTTTTTTACTGATGGGTCTAATTTGGCAGGTCCCCAACTTCTCCAGCATCCCTAAAAACAATACATTATGATAGCTCAGGTATAATGCTTTAAAAAGTTAAAAATATGATTCAGTCAAATATAAAATTAATGTACATCAAAGATTTATTAACTTGGGAATGAACAAGCTAGTTAGAATATAAAGTACTTCCAAGAGCCTTTGAAGGACTAGTATCTACAGCTATACATAATAAAAATGGATTATTGTCCTAAGGTTGCTAGTTTAGTATAAAACTGTTTAATGTCCTAAATGGCAATGAAACCATAACATTTGGAGATATCTTTTCTACTAAAATGAAATCTTCCAAGTTAACATGTTACTTTACAGAACTTGAGCTCTTAATTAAATAAAATTAGCAAAATTAAAAAGGTGCCTTATTCTAGCAAATTAAATAACCCTTATTTGAAACTGATAAATAATGCTCCCATATGACATTGAAAGGACATGTTATCTATCTTTTTTGCCTTTTTTTCTAGTTCTAAATAATTCTCCTTAACATGGTTCACATAAGTCCTTTTATAATTCTTTACCTTTTTTTTTTATCCCATCGTGTATTAGTTTTCTATTGCTACTTTAACAAATTAACCACAAACTCAGGGGCTTCAAATAACACATTTATCTTATAGTTATGTAGATGAAAAATCTGGTTTGGGTCTCACCAAAACAAAATAAAAATGTCAACAAGTTTTGTTCCTTTCTGGAGGCTCTGGGAGATAATCTCATTCAGTGTGTTGGTGGAATGTATGAAGGGTCTAGTTTTTCCACTTGTGATTGTCTGTCTTTTGGTTATGGTCCATCTAGGGGTGTAATGTGTATAGTTTTAATTTACACTTACATGGTTAAGCATCTTTTCAAGTGCCATCTTTATTGAAATATCTATTCAAATATTTTCCCAGTTTTTAATTGGAATTTTTTATTGAATTGTAAGAGTACTGTATATATTTTGGATATAAGCCCATTATCAGAGGTATGATTTCCAAATATTTTCTGCCAGTGTGTGGTTCTCTTTTTTCTTTTTTCTTTTTTATTCTTTTCTTTCTTTTTTTCCTCCTCTTTTGGTATTGTTTTGAAGCACAAAAGTTTTTAATTTTGATGAAGTACAATGTATCAATGTTTTTCTGTTATGAACTGTTCTTTTTGTGCCATATCTAAGATTTCTTCACCCAACCCAAATTCAACAATATTTTCTCTGATGTTTTTTGCTGGAGGTTTCATAGTTTTAGCTCTTACATTTAGGTAAATCCATTTTGAGTTAATTTTTGTGCATAATATGAGGTATGGATTAAAATTTTGTTTTATTTTATTTTATTTTTAATGTGGACATACAATTATCCCAGTAACATTTATTGAATTATTTTGGAACATTTGTAAGAAGTCAATTTTCCATAAATATATGAATATATTTCTAGACTCTCAATTCTTTACCATTGATCTACCTGTCTTGTGCCAATATCACATTGTCTTGATTACTGTGGCTTTAATGTAATTTTTTGAAATCAAGTAGTTATTTGTTTAAATAATAATTTTGGGCAATATAGGTTCTAGGGATATCCCAATATATTTCAAAATCAACATGTGAATTTTTGTGAGAAAGCTTGCTGGATTTGTGATAGAAATTGCATTGAATTTCAAACTGATACGAAGAGAATTACTACCTTGACAATATTGAGTCTTTTAATCCATGAACTTGAAATGTCTGTTTATGTAGATCTTTAATTTCTTTTACTAATGTTTTGTGGGTTTTGGTCCATAAATCTTATGCTTATTTTGTTAAAGTTATTTCTGAATACATTTTTGTATTTTTTATTTCTAATATATAAAAATACAATTTATTTTTATACACTGATCTTGTACCCCAAGACCTTGCTAAACTCTAGTAGATTTTGTTAATCGATTCCTTGTGATTCCCTACATATAAAATCATTTCCTCTTCAAATAAGAATAGTTTTACTTCTTTATTTCCACTCTGAATGCATTTAATTAATTAATTAGTTGGTTAGCTGATATTTTGCTTTCTTATACTGGCTATTGTGAACAGAAATAGTGAAAGTAGACAGCCTTGTCCTGCTCCTGATCTTAGGGAGAATTTTCAGTCTTTCGCCATTAGGTATGATGTTTTCTGTAGTGTTTTCATAAATTCCCTTTGCCAGTTTGAGAAAGTTGTCTTCTATTTCTAGTTTTTTGAGAGGTTTTTGTTTTTGTTTTTAAATCATGAATAGGACTTAAGTTTTGTCAAATTCTTTCCTTGCATCTATTGAGGTGATCGTGTAGTATTTGTCTTTTTTATGACTTTGATATGGTTGGTAAATCACATTAAATTAGTTTTTGGATGTTAAACTGACCTTGCATTTTTTAGATAAATCCCACTCTGTCATAGTATATGGTAGTTTTATGTTTTGCTGGATTTACTTTATTAATATTTTGTTAAGAATTTTTGCAATCATATTAATGAGAGATATTGGTCTGTGATTTCCTTTTCTTGTGATGTCTTTGGCTTTGCTCTCAGGGTAATACTAGCCTTATATAAAAAATGATTTGGGAATTGTTCTTTACTCCACTATTTTCTGAAACATCAACTGTAAGACATGGATTTGTGTTATTTCTTCTATAACTATTTGATAGAATTTACCACTGGGGGTCATTTGGACCTAGGCTTTTCTTTGTGGGAAGATTCCTAATCACTAATGCAATTTCTGTACCTGACATAGATGTATTCAGATTTTCTATTTCTTCTTGGCTTGGTCTTGGTAATTTATATCTTTTTAGGAATGTGTCCATTTCTTCTATGTTGTCTAATTTTTTTATTTTAAGGTTGTTCAGAATATCCCTTTATGTTTCTTTTAGTTTTAGTAAGGCTTTCTTCCTCTGCCTTTGGATCCGTGTGTGGGTTAAGAAGCACATTAAAAGTCATGTCATTGTCAAGTCTGCTCTGGCTTTCACATCTTTTATGTGCATGCTTGCAACCTTAGGGTTGGAGAGGACTATTTGCTTGGCTTGAATCCCCTTTAGTGTCTAGTGTGCATGCAGGCAGCTGTCTGTAATGCTGTGTGAACCTCAGGCTAGTAGAACCCCTGACGGCAAACTACAGCCCGTGGTTTACATCTAGCCACTGGCCTGTTTTCACATGACCTGTGAGTTAAAAATGGTTTTTACATTTAAAAAATTGTTTATAGTTTAAAACTGATGTTAAAAAGACAAAGAAGAAAAAGAAAGAGGAGAAGAAAGAGGAGAAGAATGAGAAATAGTATGTACTATGACATACTATAGTAGGTGGCCCAAAAAACACAAAATATTCACTATCTGGTCCTTTCAGACAAAGATTTCCCAAAGTTGAGCTGCTGGCCCTCCCCATCTGCCAGCAGCATGGCTGCATGAGGAATCTATGGGATTCCTTCAACTCAGCAGAAAATCTGCCAGCCCTCAACAGTTGGCCCCACCCTTGGAGAAATGGGACAGCCCAGGCCAGAATGATTTAGGCTCCCACTGTTCTTACCTGAAGTTCCGCACTTTTTAAGCCTCTCAGTTTTTTTTAAGACTTTGGTCTGTTTCTAGAGCACTGAAATGGATGATTTTGTCCATTTTTTTCAACTTTGTAGAGAAGAGAATTTCATGATCTCACTTAAGAAAGGCCAAAAGTCCCATCTCCTTTCATAATTCTTTTTTAAGAAAACTAAATATAATATTAAAAATAATAACAAAATACTAAGTCATCATGACAATATCTCCTTTGTTAAATATTTATTAACCAGGACAACTCAGCACATAGATATTTGGGAATTTAAGAGCTAACAAGGCAAGAATGTTGCAACTTTATTTATTTTCAGGATTTAAAAGGTCATGAGATTTCAGAGCTGCCAAGTGGCTGACTAGGGTAGTAGTACATTATCAGCATGGACAGATCATCCCACTGATAGATTGAAACAGGAGACTAAGTAATTGGTGGTAGATTTTCCAAAAGATCATGTTTTTTCTAAATGTGAAATCTGCAGCCAAAGCATCTTTTCTGGTGGGGAATAAATAAGTCAACTACTGTTATTGAATCCTGCTTTAGCACCATGGTTACAAAGATGAATCAACCCCGGATACAGTTCATTTATCTATCCTGTCGCTATAACTAAATTTCCTCGAAGTTAATATTCCTGCCACTCTCCTCTGACACCTTACACAGGAGCCAGGAAGCCTAGCAGCAGAAGATCTATGAGTTCTGAAAGCATGCAAAGTGCAGGTTGATCCCTGGAGTTGATCTGACATTACTCTATTTCCCATGACTCATTTTGTAAACTACTTTTAAATCTCATTAGCTCGTTTGTGATTCTGCTACAATAACCTGCCTGTGTATTTCTTTTGAAAAAAATAATAAAATTATCTGTACACAATGGCCTCTTCTATTTTCACGAAACATCGTTTCCCCATGTGGCTCCCTCATCCCATATTCCTTAAGTCACCCCAAAGGGCCTCTTCCCTTAAAATCTAGAATAGTGATGTCCTCCTATAAGGAAGTAAACTGAACCCACTGACAAGCTTCAAGTGCTTTGTGAAATTATCAAAGCTCTGTTGTATGTCATTGGCTCTGGTTTAGCTGGGAGAATGTGAACACTCAGGGTCTGGGTAGACAACGCTTGAGGCAGGCCAGGGTTCTGAGCGAGAACACCCCAAGTGGATGATGGAGAATGAAGATACCATTTTTCCAACAGAGAATTACCAGCAGTCATCCAAACCCAAATTTGCACAGCAATCTAGTTAAGAAATCCGGAGGAAAAGAGCGCCTCAGCCACAAATTTGACTTCATTAATTTCCCTGACCAATTCCCACACCAATTTATGCTCAGCTACACAATGTTAAGTTCAAATACTTTAAAAAATCAAACTTACTTTTGTTACATTCTTTTCATTCAAGCCACCTGTTCTAATTCTCTTATATGCATAAGATTCTTAGCTATTTGATATGCGCTGGGTCTCTTCAACTTCTGATTTTGCAATATTTTTACTTATGAATTTCCTTCAGAGAGCTCACAGGGAAAATGACTCCCCTCAGGGCCCAATCAGTTTTTCATAACAATTAAGAAATTCGGTGGTAGTTTTAACAGATTTCTCCATTGTGAATAGAGGACTTTGTTAGAACAACTCCTTCCTGATTCCTGTAACCCTTTAGAAATTCTTCCTTAGGGTTATATTTGACAGAAAAATGAGCAAACACTTCAGCCTTTATGCTATACAGTGATCTTTTTTTGTTTTTATTGACAAGTAAAACTAAAAGTTTTAAGATAAATAACTTATCCTGCCACCTCAAACAACAGACATAAAATAATCAAAGAAAACCTTTATATAAAAGAAAGCAATATTTTGATAAGGCATAAAAGAAGTATTTTATTTGCCAAAGTGATCCTTTAATATAACAATCAGCAATTTGTCATTCATCCTAGCTCACCAAAAAATAATCTGTGCTTCTAGCCAAAATAAATACCACCTGTTTTTTGCTAATAAAATTAAACATTTTTTATGATGGAAGATGTAAAATAAAATTGTCTAATGCATTTTTATTGAATTGTGAAAATTTAGCAGAGAAATCACAAATTTAAATTTTAGAGAGTTTTAGATCTATTCTGAGTTTGTTACACAGATAAAATACATAATGCTCAGTTTTTTATATTTTACATTTTGTCAATTTTAAAATTTAATATGCTCTTTGTATACATGATTTAGTAACTTTGCATAACTTGTTAAGAAAGAACTGAAAATTGAGGAGGAGAATTTATTATTACCAAATATGGGAGTAAATATTTGAATAAAGCATAAAAATATCAGAAAACAAATAAATTTTCAGACAAGATTATCTCTTTCAAAGACAATTCAGAAACCTCAAATATAGAGAATACAGTGTTTATTGAATAGCTTTGTAAAGAGAACAATTTATTTAAAATAAAATAAAAATGTATATACATTTTTAAAAGTAGATTTACATTCACATATTTCAAGACTAACTTTCTTTCCCTTCTTGTTTAGCAGATGAAACTTATTGCCTAGTCTTTCCAATTCCTGATGCTTCCCCCTCATTTAACTTGCAATCATTTGGTATAAGTCTCTTTCTAGCCAAGAGGGAAGGTGAGCAGCTGTTTGCATAGAACTCAGTGCTACAGCCAACAGGAGTGTTATTACCAAAAACAAGAACCATTCCCCCACTCTTCCACCTGTTATTCCTGCTTTCTTCTGCACTGGGCGTTTTTGCCACCAGCTCAAGTGAAAATCCAGCTAACTCTTCAAATTTTGTTATAACGTCATGTGTAGCCATTGGCTATCTTGGCTCATCTACCGATTTACTGTAATTAATATGCCAACTGCTAACAGAACACTTTTCTCCATTTGAACTTGGGTTGAATCATTATAAATATTTCATTTACTTTAAAGAATTCCAAGGAATGTGTATAATATCAAATTTTACTTTTTTCCCCCACTGCAAGCTGTTAGAGTAGAAATATTAAAATATTGAATTAGATTTCCAAGAGAGCATGATTCAGGTTAATAAAATGCAGAAACCCAATTTTGCTAGCAATTTTTCTGGCTTTGCCAAATGACTCACTGGGTGTCCTTGGGCAAGCAATCTAAACATTTTCCCTAAGATTCCTCCATTGAAAAATGGGGATACTATAACATATAAACCGAAAACAGAACTATTAGAGGCTACACGTACACACACACACAAACACACACACAAATGAGAGTTGAGCACTTGTCATTGTAAGAGAATCTTTTCTTTAAGAACCTGAAAATCTTAAGTCATAACACTTGAACATATAACCTATGCTAGTGATTTCTGTCTTTTAATTTTAGAACTTGTATTCATTTCATAGAGGGTTTCATAGAGAATTTCATAGAGAAATTTCCATAGAGGGTTTTTTGTTTCGTTTCGTTTCTGTAGACAAGAGTCTTGCTTTGTCACCTGGGCTAGAGTGCCGGGGCGTCCTCATAGCTCACTGCAACCTACAACGGCTGGACTCAAGTGATCCTCCTGCCTCAGCCTCCTCAGTAGCTGGGACTACAGGTGCCCAAGCCACACCCAGCTAATTTTTCTATTTTGTGTAAAGACCGGCTCTCACTCTTGCTCAGGCTGGTCTCCAACTCCTGACCTCAAGCGATCCTTCCGCCTGCGCCCATAGAGTTCTTAATGTGGATAAATTTTCCCTGTCTCTCTATAGTACAGCCACAAATTGTTTCAAGTATTTTATGTTTAGGTTAAGTTAAAATTTGTTCAAATAGGAAAGAAAGGGGCTGAGCTCCTTTAGTAAGATAAGCTCCTTTTGTGCAGAAATAGGATTTGGCATAAAGCCGAGCCTCCGGGAGCAAGCATCCTAATGCATTCTTAATCTGGTAGCCCTCGATGCAGAAGTGTATGTTACCACAGGTTCATAATAAGCACGGAAGTTACACATAGACAAGTATCTTGGGGCTATATTTATGAAAAGAACCTTAGGGGCTTGTATAATCAAACCCCGTTGTTTCAGAATGTTGGAGTAAGTTCATAAAGCTAATTAATGGAAGAGCAAATATTCCTGAATTTTTATCAATGGGACCATATCAGGGAAAGATATGTCACTAAAGTAGGGTGGCAGTATCCACCCTGAAGGGGAAGGGGCCCCCTGAGAAATGGAGACCCAGTTGCCCTTCCGTTTATTGTTCAGAGCCCAGGACATGGGAGGGAGAGGCTGACTGTGCCCAGAGATACGTGAGTGGGGAGCCAGGGGGGACCCCTGATAAGGGGAGTGATTGTGAAACCTCCGTGGTTAGACACGGAATCTAAATTTGCTTTGCCTTTAGCCAGTCTCTCCTCCACAAAAGTCATAAGTTCAGTGGTTTTATGGCCCATTTTAAGAGATTATTTCCAAGTTTCTGAACACCAGTGAAATCTTGGGCGTCTACTACCGCACTCCACCAAGCTTTGAACCTGGAGGCTGCAACGCAAAGGCAGAGTCCATAAAATGTAGCAGCAACGCAAACTCATGCTCAGAAATGATACGCGGAGAAAAGAAAACAGTACTCTAGGCAAGCATTTTCTTTTCTTTTAATGCTGTCTTTTGGTAATTCCAAGTATGCTTTTCTTGACTCGTGCAGCTGATCTAAGGATGCTTGTCCAGACATGTTCCTGAGTCCCCTGTGCTCAACCGTGTACCTCCATGGGAAAGTGTCTTTCTGCAGGACAGGCCCGCCATGTGAACAGCACTGCCACCTCCTGGCACTTATCTCAAACTACAGCTCAGGTCAACTGATAATATATGATTAGCCTGGGAATTGCAAAAGCAGATCATACCAGAGTGAGAAAGAATTTTGGAGATTTTCTAGTCATAGATTTACTCCTCTAGTTTAACTGCTGACACACTGGGAGCAGAGAGGGTCTTGCATTGCTAAGATACACCGTGCACATTGTCAAAGATAAACAAAGTCAGACTAGTTAAAGTGGTAAGGACAGATTTTAATCACTAATATATTATTGCAGTAGGGTAAACTGAACTCATTTGATTAGTGCAGAGGTGACTGGGCATTTTAAAGGGAGAGGGAGAGAATAGGGAGGGGGTTAGCTGGGCTCAGTAAGGTCAGGGAAGTGAGAAATTATGAAAAGCAGGAAGGGGGCTTGGTCCATGTGAAATCCATCTGGGTTTACTAACTGGGCCCGTGGAAGTCAGCCTCCTAGCCTCCCTTAGAGGCTGGGGTGCAGGGGCCCTGTCCTCAGGTGCTGGCGGGAGCAAACAGAACACTGGGTTGGCAGCCTTGAGTTTTCTCAGGTGGGCACTTTAAGGGGAGCTGGTGCATCGTGGGATGTGGCCTAGAGCTGTTAGAAACTGTGCTGGTGTTTTTAGGCCACTAAAAACATTAGTCTTTATAGGCCAAGTTTGGGGCCTCGTTGAGAATGAGCTCAGAGAATCCTGGCTAGAGTTTGGACAAGGAGAGAATTTTTTTCAACATTTATTAAAGTAAATGTGTACTCTTGGCTCAGAATTAGACAATCTGTCTATTTACTTAATAAAATAGAGTTTTGAATTCTGGGCATCATATTCTATGCTGTATAAAAACTTCAAAAATATTTTTTGAAATAAAAATTAGTAATTCATAATTGTAGAAAACAAACTACTCAGACATGTTGAATGTACTCACGTCTATATTTACCCTGTAAAGAAATATTAATTTATTCTAGTGGTTCAGTTATACATTTGAATTCTAGCCTCAAAGAAGACATTCAAAGGGAGATCCACTTCTATACTCCGGGCAGTAGTGAGCTGAGAGTTATGCACTGAATTCACAAGGCAGGCAGAGATTACTGGGTTAGTAAATTCATAGAAAAAGAAACATAAGTAGCACAATTATGGAGTAGAACTTCATAGGAAGAAATACTATTACAGCAGGAAGTTTTGACAGTGGCTTACAAAACAGGTACGCTAGTAGAATCTTAGAGAAGCAGCAACACTAATTCACATACTAATATTTTTATATGTAAATCTATAAACCTTTTTTCAGATGATTTCACATCCAAGTGGTAATAATAAAAAGAAAGAGCTTTGGGGTGGGAGAGGTGAATTTTCTATGGTTTAATTATCCAATTCTAGAAACTATGTCTTTAGATTCTACTACAGAGCTTACCCTTAATCGCCAAAGAAGCATCATACCTCAACCTGATCTGTCAATGTTATGTCCTAACACTATACTGAATCTACTGCTATTGTTAGCTCTGTTTCAGTTGGTACAAAAAGAAAGAAAAGGAAGAAAAGAAGGAAGAATGGAAGGAAGGGAGGGAGGGAGGAAAAAGCATATTCCTTTATTGGTGAGTTCATCAATCTTTGAAGATCAAATAAATAGGTTATAGCACTGTAATAAAATTCCTTGATTCCACCATTTCTTTAAAACAAAGGTATATTATTATTGATGATTCCAGTAGGACAACTTTTATCACAAAACAGAAAGGGTTAAAGGATTATTTTCACTCTATGCCATGTACAACGTATCACTAAGAAAGGAATGGTAGCTCTGCTCATGATTTACCAATTAACTCATTAAACACCCATGCCTGTGGCCCACACTGTGTCCTTAGACACACTTTGATCCTGCAGTCCAAACCTTTCTCACATAACAAACAAACCCCCATAACAAACTACAAAACTCTGAATGCTGTGTGATTTATTTTCGACCTCTAAGTTGAAACGTATGATACTAAAAGTTGACGTTATGTAGCTACCTGAAATAATATATTCACTTTTCAAACTTGTTTTATGCCCAAGCTTGAGAGCTCCTGGATATGCCCAATGCCACGTGCAAAGTACTCATTTTCAAACCAGCAAGTTATTATTAAGTATATATTTATACTTCTCACTATACCAGAACTTTATGTAGAAGGTTACCACAAATATAGATCACATCAGGGCATTTTAAGAAAGTATTTGGGGCTATTTGAAGTCAATGGTATACCACAGAATTATGTGAATTCCTGTGGGATCCCACTTTTCAGCAGCAAAGTTGTGGTTTTTTGCTAATTCTGGAAATAAACGAATGGATCCTTTGGCATTTTTAGACTTTCCCATCACATGAAGCAAGAATAGTTCAAATATGACTTAATTGACAAGAGTTAGGAACAGAATTCACCAGAATTGTCTAGGAAAAGCAAATTCTTTTCCATCTTTGAACTCAATTCATTAAAATCATATGTCATCAGAGTTGCTCCTAAATTGAAGAGTAGGTAAATTTCAAATAGCTGTTTTGCCAAAATTGTTCAATGCTGAGTATAGCATCAAGAATTTCAAAGTTTCCCTTTTCATCCTCAATGTTTTGCAAAGTTTAGCTACAAGTGCACCAGAAACCTTAGGCGTGTGGTTGCTGGCAGACACACCGATGACAGCAAGACGGTAATTCTGTGGAAGGAACTGCTTCTGTAACAGAAGAGCAGGCGAATTGTTTTAGCCCAAAGGGGAGCAGGTAGCACAGGGCACCCCAAGAAAGCAGTCTCGGTGTCCGCATGGAGTCAGGCTGAGAGAGGCAGGTCGAGTGAGAAACAGGCAAAGGTTGGAGATGCACAGGCATTGGCCTAAATCTTGTTGGAGTGTGTTCGACATGGAGCCACTGCATCCTTGCAAAGGAGAAACCATATCCCTACGCCCCTTTTCCTCTGTTGCCAGAAATCCCTCCTCTGCAGAAGCAAGTAGTGACGTGTTAATACCGGAAAACTAGGCAACATTTTAAAAGTGGCAAATTATGATCACTTCCTTTGGTGCTCATTGTAATGCCACCAATCATTAGAAATTCTTTCAGCATGGCATTATTCCCTCTTATTTGATCTCACCAGAAAAACCTCAAGCAAAGTGTCATTTGCTAAACAAACCAGTGAAGAGAAATGATTAATTTTTTTCCTCTTCCTGGTTCTGAGTGATTTTAAAATGAAGACTCCTTGTCAAGTCTATAAAGAAAAAATTAGCGTTTTTGCAATGGGTTTGCTGCCAGAACACAGGTGCCATGAAAACCACCCATAAAAGCCAAAATGGGGGAGGAAAAGACTCACATCAACATCGTCATCATCGGACACGTAGATTCGGGCAAGTCCACCACTACTGGCCATCTGATCTACAAATGTGGTGGGATTGACAAAAGAACCATCAAGAAATTTGAGAAGGAGGCCGCTGAAATGGGAAAGGGCTCCTTCAAGTATGCCTGG
>VBSM01000483.1:28798750-28873961 GCA_008086735.1 Cheirogaleus medius
GGAGACTGGTGTTCTCAAACCCGGCATGGTGGTCACCTTTGCTCCAGTCAATGTCACAACTGAAGCAAAGTCGGTTGAAATGCACCATGAAGCTTTGAGGAAAGCTCTTCCAGGGGACAACGTGGGCTTCAATGTCAAGAACGTGTCTGTCAAAGATGTTCGTCGTGGTAACGTTGCTGGTGATAGCAAAAATGATCCACCAATGGAAGCAGCAGGCTTCACTGCTAAGGTGATTATCCTGAACCATCCAGGCCAAATTAGCACTGGCTACGCTCCTGTACTGGATTGTCACACTGCTCACATTGCCTGCAAGTTTGCTGAGCTGAAGGAAAAGATTGATCGCCACTCTGGAAAGCTGGAGGATGGTCCTAAATTCTTGAAATCTAGTGATGCTGCCATCATTGATATGGTTCCTGGCAAGCCCATGTGTGTCGAGAGCTTCTCAGACTATCCTCCTCTGGGTCATTTTGCTGTTCGTGATATGAGACAGACAGTTGCTGTGAGTGTCATCAAAGCAGTGGACAAGAAGGCTGCTAGAGCTGGCAAGCTCACCAAATCTGCCCAGAAAGCTCAGAAGGCTAAATGAATATTATCCCTAATACCTGCCACCCCACTCTTAATCAGTGGTGGAAGAACGGTCTCAGAACTGTTTGTTTCAATTGGCCATTTAAGTTTAATAGTAAAAGACTGGTTGTTAATAACAATGCATCATAAAACCTTCAGAAGGAAAGGAGAATGTTTTGTGGACCACTTTTGTTTCTTTTTGTGTGGCAGTTTTAAGTTATTAGTTTTTAAAATCAGTACTTTTTAATGGAAACAACTTGACCAAAAATCTGTCACAGAATTTTGAGACTCATTAAAACAAAGTTTAATGAGAAAAAAAAAAAAGAAAAAATTAGGCACAGTCCATGTTAGACTCAACTGGATTAAAACTAGATTTGTGCTCTATTATTATCTGAATCAAACCACCATTTGCATTCAGATTTAAGTTCTGTCAAACCACAGAATATTACACACGAATAACCTACAATTTCTTTCAGCAGCTGATATATAAAATCTTTATTTTGTTTAATAATGTTTACAGCCTTATTCAGGTAGTCATTACATTATTTTCTCTATTACATTTTCTATAAAGTTCAACAATGTTCTCTTCCTTCCACTCCATCTTATGCTCTCATAATAAAAGGACACATGATTCAAGGCATTAACAGTGGCTCATGGTATTAGGCAGTTCAAAGAATCCTAGTTTGAGAGTTAAAGAACTAAATCTGGAGCCTTTAAACTGATAGTTCTAAGGCATGGTCTATTTACTTAAATTAGTTCAATCTTAAACATAGAGAATGTTGAGGTTTAAACTACCTTATTCTTTCAAAAGAGAATGTTTTTATCCTTCTTACACAGACATCAGAAATCTCACAATACGTTCGTAATAGAAGATATGTTTCTCTTAGCTCATTATTATTATTATTATTTTTTGTTACTTGCCTTTAAGAACTGACTGTTATCATATCCTATAAATGCAGAATAAAATATTCTTGTTATTATCTATCTGTAATGCTGATTAAGGTATTTATTCATATATGTTATCTTCTATGTTGATATCACATGTTGTCAACAAAAAAGTATATATTGTTGACTTTGATTTGGATTTTCTTTTTCAAGTAGCAAATCACTGACCAGTATGTTACTTGGGCAGCCTTTTTTTTTCTTCTTTTTTAGTTCCAAAGGGTTTGGCTGCTTTATTCAAAATTTAGGTATTTTACTTTGCTTCAATAAAGTATTTAAGCAATGACAATATAAGTATGGACCAACATATTATACATTCATGGAGGTTTAACCACTAGACATTTATGTCTATAGATTCCTGATCCAAATGTTAAGTCATACACAAATAGTTGAATTGTCTTTCATAATATCACATTAATTATATAAAAGTCAATTATCAATGATTTATACTAGAATATAAATAATCCTGTATTCAGCCAAGAAGGAAACAAAAATAAGGGAATAATCTTTGAGATCTAAGATTCCTTTTTTCTGTCACTCATCCATTAAAATTATCAAATATTGTCAAATATTATTCTCAGGCTAAATATTGGGAACAAATATGGTTCTTGTTTTCATGGGACTTACAGCACATGGAGGTGATAGATTTTAACTAATTAATAACAGAGATAATATAAAATATGGCATTTCCTGTAAAGAAAAAACTCTAGGGAGCTATGACAGTGCAATGGGTTAGACTGAAGGAGCAAAGAAGGCCTCTGTGAAGAGGTGTCATTTAAGGGGAAATCTTGTGATTAGGGATCATGATGATTAAAGTGATTTGGGGTACGTCAGATAAATAGCAAAGGAAACAGTGCTCCAGGGAGAGGGGCAAATGCTCAGAAGTCCCTACAGGAAGAGGAACACAAAGATGAGAAAGACTGGAGAGGAAGGGAGACTGACATGTATGTAAAATCAGATTTTATTTTTTAGAACAGTTTCAGATTGATAAAAAAAGTAAGATAATACAGATTGTTGCCATTTACCTGGAACTAGGTCCTGCTATCATTAACGTATTAGTATGGTGCATTTGTAAAATTAATGCACTATTATTGAATTCTTACTAACTAAAGTTCATAGCTGATTCAGACTTCCTTAGTTTTTACCTAATGTCAATTTTATGTTCCAGGATCCTATACAGCAGCGATCTCCAACCTTTTTGGCATCAAGGACTGGTTTCAAGGAAGACAATTTTTCCATGGATGGGGATGGGGTGGGGGGAGGTGGAGCTCGGGCGGTGATGCAAGTAATGGGGAGTAGCTGTAAATGCAGGTGAGGCTTCGCTCACCTCCTGCCGTGCGGCCCGGTTTCTAAAAGGCTACAGACCCATACTGGTCAGCAGGAGTTGGGGACCACAACTACGAAGGACACCCCATTACATTCAGTTATCTTCTTTTCTTAAGCTCCTCTTGGCTGTAATAGTTTCTCAGACTTTCTGTGTTTTTGATGACCTTACCAATTTTGAGGAGTCCTACTCCAGTGTTTTGAAGGATATCCTCTGTTGAAATTTTCCTGATTTTTTTTTCTCATGATTGGACTAGGGTTATGGTTTTGGGGAAGGAAAATCACAAAAGTGACGTGCCATTTGCATCCCATCAGATCATGGGCATATATTGTCAACATGATTTATGATTGTTGATGTTGACTTTGACATTGATCACCTGACTGACTTAGTGTTTGTCAGTTTTCTCTACTGTAAAGTGACTCCCTGGCCCCATCCTACACTTTCCCTAATCTATTCTTTGGGAGGAAGTCTGTATGTGTAGCTCACACTCAAGGAGGGAGGTTATGCTCCACCTCCTTAAGGGAAGAGTAGCTGTGTTAATTATGAGCAATTATTCTGTATGGGAAATTTGTCTCTTATACTCTGTTATACTAATTTATTCAATCATTTATTTATATCAGTATGGACTTATGGGTATTTATTTTATACTTTGGGTTATAATCCATCACTCTTTATTTTGTTGCTGAAGTTGTCCCAGCTGTGGCCGGGGGGAGCTCTTTCAGATGCTTTGTGCCCCTGGGCAGGCCCTCACAAGGGGCAGCTTTATTTTGGGAGAAGGGTGCACTTCCTGGCTTTCTGTCACTCCTGGGTGCTCGGGCTCATCCTGTGTATTTTCTGCCCTGGTGTTAGAATCAGACATTTCTACAAGAAGACTTGGTCCCTTTTATTGAAGAATGTATTTGAGAGCAGGCTCTAGATGTGTTTATTGCTTCTGGGGTGCCATTTCTTTTAGGTCTTCTCAGCTGACAGAGCAAAGAAATGTAGCTGTGCATCCTAATCCTTGTATATACACACATCTATGAATACTTCCATAGGTAATCACCTGTATCTATATTAAGCAGATGAGTTTACAATGTGGTCTATAACTCTAATCTGCTAGTACATGCATCCTTCTAGCTTCCTCCCCTCCCTTCTGCCCTAAATTCTCAGGCTAATTATAAGACAGCTGGCTTCCCCCAGCCCCACTGTTTATATAGCTGTTCAATTCCATTATACATATACAGCAGTATAGAAATCATCAAACTGTACCTCCACGGGAGACAGTGTTGTCAACTAGAGTACAACCCTTATGTGCAGTTCCTTTGCCTTTATTTTTACAAACTTCACTTACTTGCAAAGTTACTTAGGTCAGTCCCTTCCCCTCACCCTCTTCAGTGAGGGAATTTCATATATTTATGATACAGTTAGATTCTTTTGTCACATTCTGCATATCTTTCTGGGATCCCCAGCCTCGTATTTTTTTAAGTGCACATATATTAAGGTTCACCCTTTGTGCTATAAAGTTTAGTGAGTTTTAACAGATGCCTAATGTCATGCATCCATCATGACAGTATCATACAGAATAGTTTCACCATCCCCCAAATCCCTGTGCTTTACATATTCAGCTATGCCCTCTCCCTCCCCCTCCTAGCAAAAATTTGATCATATAGTATACAGCCTTTCAGACTGGCTTCTTTCACTTAGCAATGTGCATTTAGGTTTCCTCCCTGTCTTTTTGCAACTTGATAGCACATTTCTTTTTATCACTGAACAATGTTCCATTGTATATCTGCTATAGTTTATTTAGCCATGCACTTACAGAAGGACTTCTTGCTTGCTTCCAGTTTCGGCAATTATAAATAAAGCTGCTACAAATACTCACACATTTTTACGTGAACATAAGTTTTCAAATAGAAGAAGGGTGTGATTACTGGATTGCATGGTAAGACTATGTTTAGCTTTGTAAGTATTGGCCAAACTGTCTTCTAAAGTAGCTATACTTTTTTTCATTCCCACCAGAAATAAATGAGAGTTTCTGTCGCTCTATATCTCATAAGCATTTGGTAATGTGAGTTTCTTAGATTTTAACCATTCTAGTAGGTATATAATGGTATCATTGTTCTCAATTGCATTTTCCTAATGACCTATGATGCTGAGCGCATATTCTTCTCTGCCATCTTTATATCTTTTACATCCAGTTGTTTTCCCCATTTTTAATTGTGTTTTCTCATTGTCAAGTTTTAAGAGTTTCTTAGAATTCTTTGTAGATTTTGGATGTAAGTCCTCTATCAAATATCTGTTTTGAAAATATTTTCTCCTAGTCTGTGGCTTGTTTTTCATTCTCTTGATAGTGTCTTTTGCAAAGAGGTTTCAAATTTTAATAAAACTGACTTAATTTTTTTCTTTCATCTTTTCATTTTCTTTCATGTTTTTATTTTATATCTAAAAATTCACTGTCAAACTCAAGGTCACAGGTTTTTCTCTTGTTTTTTTCTTCCAGAAGTTTTGTGATATTTTGCTTTACATTTAGATTGAAGATTTGAATTAATTTTTTTGAAAAGTGTGGGTCAGTGTCCACATTTATTTTTTATTTTTGCATATGGATGTCCAATTATCCCAGCACCATTTTTTGAAACCACTATTTTTTATCCACTAAAATTACCTTTCTCCTTTGTCAAAGATCAATTGCATCTGTGTAGGAAGAATGTTATATTTTTTAACAATATCATTGTGTTACAATTCCACACCATAAAATTCTCTGAGATTAATTATACAATTCAATAAATTTTAGACATTTATAGACTTAGGCTGCCGTTACTGCAATCCAGGTTTAGAACACTTCTTTCATTCCAAAAAGATCTCTTCTGCCCGTTTTCATTCCCCAATCTCATCACAGCCCTAGGCAACCACTAATCTCATCTGCTTTCTGCTTCCGTAAGATTTGCCTTTTCCTACTGGTAGGATCACTTGTGTATAAGTCCTTGCATGGCTGTATAGTTCATTTCTCTTGGAAATCATAATAGCTCCTGCAAAAGAAGATATGGTTCACATAAGGATTGTGGCAGTAGAGACAAGAGAAGTGAATAGATTCAAAATATACTTTGGAAATTAAAACCACCACAATTTTGCAATGGATTGAATATGGGAAAATGTGTTAACAAGAGCCATTTACTGAGATAGGGAAACTGAATGAAGGATGGGTTTGGGAGAGAGGGTTCAGGAGATGGAAAAGACATGTAACTCCATATTATATGCTTTAAATATCAAATTTTATGTATGACCCTACAGACTCAGGTTCTGTAGCTCAGAGCAGTGGTCATTTTTATAGACCTCACCTTATTCAGTCTCTCAGCAGCAGATCACATAGTTTATCTGCTTTTCTTTCTTTAAACCATTTTCTTCACTTGGCTTCTGGGATATCACACAATCTTGGTTTTCCCCCCGTCCCATTAGTATCTCCTCTATCTCCTTGGATGGATCTTCCTTCTCATGATGATGTCTAAATATTGGACTGCCCAACATTGTTTTTTCTTATACTTTGTTTTTCTCTGTCATTATTTACTCTCTAGTTGACAACATCCATTTGCACAGACTTTAATTCTATATATAGTGTGATAATTCCCACTTTGGTATCTCTGCCAGAACATTCACTTGAATGACAGAACTGTAACTCCAGTGCCACATGTATGTCTGGGGGGCAGCTTCAGTTTAACATGGCAAAATCTGAACTCTTCATTCCTTTCTAGCTCCTCCCCATCTAGGTTTACTTTTTTTGATGCTCCCCTCAAAAAGGGGCCCCACCATTGAGCCAGTTGCTCAGCCAAAAGCTGGGAAGTGTCTTTTATTTTTATTTTTCATAGTCCACACCTAATCCAGTAGCACGCATTGTCATCTTGTCAGTGTGTCAATGGCTCTTGCTAACTCGTGTGCCCATATTCAGCCCATTACAATGTTGACACGACTTTGTGTATTTTTTTAAAACATACATTGTATATTCCCCTTCTCACTATGTCCACCACTACCACCCTAGTCCAAGCCTCTGTTATTTCCAGCCCAGTTTCACTTCTACCACTCTTGTTTCTCTAAAATCTATTTACCATAGAACAATGACAGGGATATTTAAAAACTTAATCCTATGTACCACTTCCTGGCCTAGAAACAATGGGCTACATGGGCTCTGGGCATGTTCTACACTTTGCTCTCATCCTTTCGACACCCTCAAGCACACTTGCTCCTGTCTCACAGCATTTTAATGGCCTTGAACTGTGCCTGCTCATTGAAGATACTTGTTGAGTAAATTAATGAATATCATCCCACGTAACCATAAACAATATTAACTTATTTTTCATACTGCAGTGTGTGAGAAGCCATAACCTAGAAGATGAAGGACGGAGAGGTGAAGATTACAGGAAGATAGAGTGACAACAGTAATATCTAACAAAAAGACAATAGGCAAGAGGGGAAAATATAGAAATTCTATCAAGAGTGAATACTAACTCAAAAACCAAAGCTTCTTTTTTGGGGGGACAGAGTCTTGCTCTGTCACCCAGGCTTGGGTGCAATGGTATGATAGCTCACTGCAACCTCAAACTCCTGATTTCAAGCAGTCTTCCTGCCTCAGCCTCCCAAATAGCTGGGACTACAGGCATGCACCACTATGTTCAGCTAATTTTTCTGTTTTTTGTAGAGATGGGCTCTCACTCCTGCTCAGGCTGATCTTGAACTCTTGACCTCAAGTGATCCTTCTGCCTCAACTTCTCACAGTGCTAGAATGACAAGCATGAGCCACCATGCCTGCCCCAAAGCTTTGATAGTCATTAACACCCCTCTACACTACAACAGGGACTGCATGTTTCACTGTGGAGTCAATGACAGCCACAGGAACCTCTGAATCATTAAGAGAAGGTTGAAAGATATTGACCACATCACAAAAGCAAGAGAGCAGTTAAAATGATTTAGAAGAAAAACAGACTTTATAAATTAGCTTAATTTTCCAAATATTTTGTTGCTTTAAAAAGTGAATTCACTGATTTGGAGAATTTAGCTCAGTAAAATGATTCATTTCCTAGTGATGGTGAGTGTTGCTCTGCCCAGGTACCCTTAAGATGTATTACTGGAGAACTTTGTATTAGTATGGAATAAAGAGATTCAGATTCAAAAATAATTTTATGCTTAACATCGAATTAATATTTTGCTTTTAAACAGGGCAGTGCCATTATTTTACTCTTACTTTTGTAACTTTTCTTCAAAAAAAGTAATAGGCCATTTTTATCTTTTGTTAAAATAATTAATGCTAATTGTAAAAGTACAGAAAGAATGGAAAAAAATCATCCATAGTACCACCAAGAAAAGAAACACAACATTAAAATGTACATGTGTGTCATTCAACCTTTTCTAAACGTTGTTATGCCCTTCTAAAAATTCTTCAGATTACCTAATTTCTTATTATTGATATAAATTAAAGTTTTTATCCTTTGTGTATCCAAGCCTAACCAATATCTCAATAATGCACTTTAAAAAAATAAATTTTTTCAATATCCCTGAAGATATGGTTCATACTTCAATTCATTTGAGTATATCATCCTTGTTTATCTAATAACATTTGTAATATGTTTATTTTAAATACTTTAACAAAAAATACTATCTCACAATACTAAGAAAAATAAAACTAATAGAACATAACATTTGAGTTATAGTCTTAAATATTTATAATAAAATATATAAACAAATATGAAATAGAAATCTCGTCTTATTTACAAGTCACTTCTCTAGACAAAAAAAACCACCTTAATTCCAATTTAAAATGTATTATAGTTTCATAGGTATGTTAGGATCCCAAATGGAATACACAAATATTGTTTTAAAATGTTGTAATTTAATTTCCATGTACATTGCCAAAACTGTAGAAAGGATTCAGTGTTTCATGACAAAAGGAGAATAGTGTATTACCATTCAAATTAAATATTTTATTTCTTTTCTAAAGGGCATTCTAATTTTGCAAATAAAATTGAATTGGCATAATCACTTTCATATGCAGAAATACTTTACCCAGCTTTTACTTACCAGAAATCTTAACCTTCTTTGCATTTTCATATCACTTTCTCTCCTCTTGACAGACAAGAAAGTTTGTTTTCCAAACAAACATTCTTTGAACAAGTTCTAACACTTAAGCTATAATGATAAGCAGAACTCTGGGGAAAAAAATTTGCCCTTACGTGCTGTTTTAAATAATATTATGGTAAAAAGATATCTTAGAGGTCATCCAGGCCCATCAACTTCTTTCAGAAATCCTTTCTCTGAGGCCCCTGATAGATGACCATTCAGCCTTGCCTGGGACATTTCTAGTGGCTGGGACCTCACAAGCCATTCACTCCATAATTTTCATTATTCTTTCATTATTCATTCATTCAACCAGTATATATGTAATATTTACCGTGTGCCTGCCAGAATATTAGACACTGAATACACAAACATGAGTAAACCTGGAGAAACATAAACACTTTTAATTGTTGGGTTTTATTTTATTTTATTTTAGCTGATATATCTCTTTTTGCTACTTTTGTCTTTTCCTGATTATAAAAATGGTGGCTGTGAAGAATAATTGTAAATTTTTTTGTTGAACATCTATTAAAAATATGACAGAGTAAAAAGATCTAAATGTAACACAAATGTGTTTTCTAAGAGATAGCCCTCTAAATAATTACGTAGTCGTGGCATCTCTTTATTTCCTCTCTCAATCATTTTCATAGATACCCTCTCCAAAAAGTGTGCACACAAACAAATGCACACACCTTACACATCTAGGCCAAAAAATCTGCAATTCCTGTTTGTGACACACTTGCCAATATCATCATCATATTTAAAACCACCTTTTGTCTAAAAACATCTGTAATATGCTCTTAAATGTGGCAACCAGAACTAAACTGATTTCCAGACACAGACCAGCCAACCAAGTGCCTCTATATCCCTGTGCATTTGGAATACTAATAGCTGAGTTTAAACGGCAGTCATTTTCAGAAAGGGGAAACAGCCAAGCACATCACTGGCTCATACTGAGTTTGCTGTGGACAAATAAGCCACTATGTCTTATTCATAAAGACTATTGATAAGCTAGGATTTTGATTTATTAATTTTTTCACTGCCAGGCAAGATTTCACCCTATCTTTCCACATTTCACCTTGCTGTTTTAATCCCATCATTTTAGCCTATTAAACTTTTAGAATCATAGCTTTGTTAGTAGATGTATAGCTGGCTGTTCCTCCTTGATTCAAATGATTTGTAAATTTGATATTCTCTATATCTTCAAGTTATTGGTCTAAAGAACGTATACACTGGGTCAGAGTCATGGACAAAGACTTCAGAAGAAAACAAATATCCGTCTTTCAGTTTGATAATGAATGAATAGTATCTTTGGTCCTAAAAGCCACAAGAAATTAGTTAACTTACTGTCAAAATTTTTCAACCTTCTTATTAAAAATATCTTTGAATATCTTGATAACAACCTGAAGGTATGTAATATTTGCAGTATTTTATTCATTGGGATTAGTCCAATTATCCTACTTATAAATGAAACTATTATTTGATAAAATTTCTCAGGCAACTGTGCTGATCATGATTATTATTTTTACTATTATTTTATTTTTATTTTTCAAGTATTAATGAAGCACATCTTTGATGATCTGTTCTGTAATTTCATCAGAGTTAGATCTGGATTTTATTTTCTTCTTTACCAATGATTTACGGTTGTTCTAATTTTATATGGAATTATTTCTGTAAGAGAACATATATTTGGAGTTATTTTTCTTTCTGTTTTATAACTGGAAGATAGGATTAGATCATCTAATCCAATCTCATTTTAAAAATGGACAAATTGAGGCATTGGGAGATACATTTATGTCAGTGTAAAACTAATTGTGCATTGCATTTAGTGAAGTCCTTCACCATCTGCCAAGGACAATCCTAATTTACCGAACAAAGTTAACTTCCAAGTTGAAGATACCCTCGGAATTTCCAGATATGACTTTCCATCATTATGAAGTTGAGCATATTTCATAACTACAGCCAAGGGAGTTTATGATTGGCCTGACTCCATCTATTCCACATAGCTTACATTAATAAGAATTACCATTAGATGAGAAAGGGATAAATTGGACACAACCATTACATTAAGTATAATATACCAAACTGTTGACCTTACATCTAATTACCGAAGGACACACCGAAAAAAGACCGAGGCTTCTGTGATGTGAGCTGAAAGGCAGACCTAAAGTTACTGATGTTTCTGGGATATACACTCGTTATAGAAAATTTAACATTTTTTCTCGAAATAATTTGAATTCTGCAGAGCCGATTTGCAGAGGTTTCAAATCAGCATTAACTGTATCATCTGTTTAACAATCAAAATTAAAAGCCTATGGCAATTTATTTTTGCCTTTCTCAAATAAATTATAGTTCTGCCAGCTACATGGATATAGCATATTAATGTGATTTATTTTAAAAAATGAAAATAAAGCATGACTAAATAAAGCAAAAAAAGCACAACCCTTAAAATGCTAATTCTCTTCTTGTCCTTTACGTCTGAAAGCATTCTGCCCTTTGTAAATACCAAGCCCCATGCTACTTGGACCGGGTCTACCCAAGTAAAGTCAAGTGGAAGATTGAGCTTTTCTTGCACTTTCAGTCGATCCAGACAGCTGTTCCTGGTCACTATACGAAACCATGCAGCCTTCCACTTCTTTGGTTATATGGCACGGCTTTCAAAGTTTTAGTTAAAAAATAATTGTAGAGTGGCATTCTGGTTGTCAGAAAAGTAGACTCTTGGTGCCTTACAAGCAAGAGACTAATGTGTCATTTCAAGAGTAATAATTACATTCACATCTATGATAATAGCGATTATTTATTGAATATATCACCTATATGGCAAGTCATTATTTTTAATTAATTTTAAAATTTCACAATAAGTGAATACATTCTCACTGTATGTAATTCAGTCAATATACATAAAATAAATTTCAACCTTGATAAATCTCTGTTCCTCCAACCCCCATCCATGTTCCTGACCCCCAGAATTGATCATTGTATCTATATATTTAAAAAATTTTATATATATGGTTTTATATATATTTTATAAATATGTTTTATATGTATTATGTATGCTTATATGTATAAATTACATATTATATGCTATTTTGTACCGTGGGCTTTACAAAAATACGTATGTGATCAATTTTTATGGATTGTTCTTCCGATTTATTTTAAAATTTAACAATATGGCTTCAAAAATTTCTTGGCACTATATATAAGATATGCCTTGTTGCATTTAACTATTAACTATAATTTGTCTTACTACATTAATGGGCATTAAGAAGTTGCCCTGCCTCCTCAATTATAAACAATACCTTTTCACAAGGTTAGAATATTTCTCTCAGGCAGACTCTAAGAAATGGAATTGTTGGATCAAAGAATGTATATGTTTTGCATTTTATAATATTCCACCAAATTGCCCCCTCAAAAGAATGTGTCAATTTACATTCATCAATGTTGAATATAAGTGGCTATTTTCCCACATGCTCACCAAGAAAATTTAATCCAATGGATGTAAATGGTCTCTTATTGTTATTTTAATTTGCTTTTCTTTGATTACCACTGTGGTTGCAGATTTTTTCCTCATACTTACTGGCCATTCATATTTTTTCTTTTGTGAATTGCGTGTCTCTATCTTTTGCTCATTTGTAAATTCTTTTGCTTGTACTTTTAAAAACTAATTTTCAGAGTTCTTGACATGGTCAAATATTCTAGATGTTTTTGTCATATATGATAATAACAACCAATGGTTACTGAGGCCAGACACTACTCTAAGCAGTTTGTATGGATTAGCACACTTCATCCTCTCAGTGCACATTAGTCTTCGTCTTACCAATAAGGGAGTTGAGACACAGAGTCGAAAGACTGTTGTGTGGGTTTTTTCCCCCTTTTTTTCTAATTTGGTCTTGAGGTCTCTCCATGGAGAGTGACTAAGAACTCCAGCCCTGCCCTGTCAGGGGTCCATTGCATGTGGCCATGATGTTTACAGTGTTCCTTTCCTGGACTGCTTTATTCTGGTGGACAGTCTGATGCCTAAATGTCCAACCAGTGAACAGGTGTCCCTCTCACAAGAAACTTGTTGCTACTTGTAGACACCCTGTGGCTCTTGTCTGACCTGTGTCCAGTTTATTCCTACCAAGATAGCCACTTTCTAGGAGAGCTCTGACCAGGAAACAAATTAGGTTCAAGAGAGTCGCTCAGGTGAGACCCAGAGGAGGCAGGACAACAAAACACCGGGAATAACGGAAGCAGTTGTATTCCTTACACGTCCCAGAGGGAAGACGGCAGCGCGCCTCCCGGGGCCAGTGAGAAGCTGGACACCCTCAAGGCCAAGCACGCTCAGCCAGCAGGTGAGGGCGAGAGAACGGACCTGGGGTCTGTGCCTTTATTAAGGGCCATGGGTATTATCTTTTAGGCTCTCCCTCCGCGGTTGTGGATTGGCTGGTTTAAAGAGAACACGTGCAAAGGGAGAAACTTACACTCTTGACTCTGCTGTTGACCATTAGGCTTATCGTGGTCAGTGGCTGTGGGCTGTGTTGGGTTTTGGGTCAAAGGGATGAGGAACAAGCGGGTCTATCATAACCACACAGGGAGGGCAAGTTTCAGCTAAGCCAGAGGTGACAGGGTATGGCTGAGTTTCAAAAAATTTATATCCAGCCTAAAAGTAGATGTCAAGGCAGCAACTATATTAAACAATTTATGACAATGACCTTGCCTAAAGTCACAGTTGATGGCAGAACTGGGCACAATCTTTGGTAGTCAGACAAACCCAGAGTGTATTTACTTTCCTAACCAATGCATGATATTGCCTTTATATATGTTTCCTATAGTGGAAAATTTTTCTCCCAGTCTGTCTTTTGCTTCTATTTATATTACATTTTAAATTATTATTATTATACCAAAGTTTATATTTTATGTAGCCTAACTTGTCAGTCTTTTTCTTTATTATTTTTCCCTCTTTATTGCTTAAAAATCCTTCTATATTCTAAAAATGTGTTCTATACTTTCTCAATAATATTATTGTTTTATTTAATCTGGAATATACAATATGTGAGCTGTAAATTTATTTTTACCCCATAATTTGAAAACCAAGTTTTCAAACCCTGTTTATTAAGTTTCCCCATCAATTCTTTTCCTACTGTTTGAGAAGATTGACCCTTATCATCCTGTAAGTGGATTATACACATGGGTATGTTTCTGTATTTTCTATCCTGGTTCATTGTTTTTTCCTTTCTCATACCAAATCCACACTTAAAACAGTAATTAAGATTAAATAATTACTACAACTTTAAGGTATGTCTTCATATCTTTAAGGGCTGGTGATTTAGCTTCACCTCACAGCCTTGTTCTTTTTCAAGATTCCCTTTTTCTATGTTTTAAAATTCATTCTTCCAGATGAAGCTTAGAATCACTTGTAGTAATTCTTGGAAAATACTAATTTTTAAGAATTGGAATAAAATTGATTAATGTAGGGATTATACACATTTCTATTACATCGAATTCTCTTAATATGACATGGGGTGTAGGTCCATTTGTTTACACTTTCCTTTATGTTCTCAAATACAATTTTTTAATTTTCCTTCTATAGGACTCATACTTTTCTAACTAGGTCTATTCCTAACTACTTTAATATATATGTTGCTAGTGTAATTGAAGATTTTTTAGTTATATTTTCAAATTGGCTGGTGCTGATGTTACTGATTTGTCTGTTTTTATTTCACAGGGTAACCTGGCTGAAGTCACTTAGTTTGTCAGCTGATTTTCTTGGCTTTTCCAGATAGAATTTCTTGCTTTGTTTCCAATAATTTTATCACTCATGTGTTTATCTTGTATTTTATTTGGCAGGACTTCCAATACAGTGTTGAATAGCACTGGTGATAGAGGGTATTTGTGTCTTATTTCTGGAATATTTAATAAGAGTGTTTCTAATATTTCCTGCCAAGTATGATGCAGATTAAGTATTATTGGTACCTACCCTTTGTCAAGAAGTTGTCCTCTACTTTGTGGTTGCTAAGTAGTTGCTCTATTTGTTTGCCAGTTTGTTTGTATTCAGGAAAGAGGCTGGGTTTTTAGGAAGCAATTTTCTAGAATCATTTGTATCCTTAAAATTCATACTGGTTGTGCCAGGCCAGAGTGTGAGGTGAGGCTCAAAGGGACCCAGTAGAGGGGCCAGACCAGCATCACAAAGACTGGAGAGGAGAGAAGCTCTTAGGAACCAAAGGAAACCAAGGAAAGGAAACTGTACCTTTCCATTTTTTCTGACGTTTCTCAGACATCCCCCCCCCGCCCCCCACAACAGTGGCAGAAGCCAATACTAAGGTGATTGGCATCTTACAACCAAAACTCCATGCCAGTTAAAGACAAAATCTCCATCATTCTACCCCAATTCAAAGTCACAGAACTGTGAGCAGGTCTGAGCAGAATAAAAATATTGATTAGTCTGAATTGCTCTTTGAAAATCAGATATATCCTGAGTCTGGTATTTGTGGAGGGTTCGGTGAGCTCATAGTACTGTGGTAGGCACAATATCTGGCACAAGAACAGGCCTGTATTTGGATATTCAGGAACACTGGCTTCTAGCCCTTTTCAAGACATTTCTTTCAAGTACATGGAGATGAATGAAGCAGATCGATCAAAGTGCTACCCTTAAAACTCTTTGTGGTATGATTGCTGCAAACTGTTCTTGTGGGAGCATTCAGGGCTGGGTTTCTGTCATCTATATTTTACAACCCATATCCTTGGGTTGAGAATTCTTTGTAATTCTCACTTTCATGTATATTACAAGCAGCTAGAATGGGAGAAATATATGCCTAGTACAATTTGGAAGGAGACCTTTAAAGAATTTTAAAAAATGCAAAGGCATTGCTGCATTAGGTACAGGACTAACAGTATAATTAGAGTAAATCAAAATGTTCTTGCATCAGTTTCATTTTTAGAAAATGTTAATTGCATGTTGCTTTATGCTCTGTCTACATGATGGACTTCCTTAATTAGATTATGAGTTTTGGTTTGAAGGTCCAGCTTCAGGGTAATTAAAACACTGGGTAATTAAGAATGTTTCCTAAAACTTACCCTCTGAAAATTTTTTGTAGCTATTTTTCCATGTCTTACCTTCTTTAATGAACATGTGATTTTTACGCTTTTTCTTCCTTATGAAAGAACAGTGGGGGTGATTGTTCTTGATGGGCTGCTATAATAATAAGAAATGGATTTTAATTTGGACAGTCATGCTCCTGGTGTACTGGATGAGCTGCACCCACCATCGAGAGCAGCTTGCAGGGGTCATTTACAAATCCCGCCTCTGTCTGCCAGGCTGATCCTGGACAACAAGAGCCCCTACTTGTGCCAAGAAGTAAAGTGTCATTTAATTGTTGGCATATTTCTGGTAAGTTCCTGGGAACTTGTAGATGTTGTAAAATAATACCCTGGGCTTATGGTTAAATATCAGTTCTTGTGAACTGCGGCAAGGGCTTATTTGTTTGGGAAAAGCAAAAAACGGGAGGAAAAAGAGGATAAACATGAAGCAAGGGATGATAAGATAGGAAAAACAGAGATCCTTAGATTTCAAGAGAAAATGGCAAAGGAAGGGAGCAAGTTAGATGATGGACAACTTGTAAGATCAAATAAGAGTGAAAAACTTGGCAATGATGTCAATAAAAGAGTAAAGGGGGTTGATAGAGGTGAATTTTGGGGGGAGGAAAATGAGTCATAAAGATGACCAATGGATTATAGAAAATGGGGCTTTCTCATAACTTATCCAAGCCTCAGAGGTATTCCATCCTCGCACATTTGCCTTTGACTTCCTTGGGGCTGAGCAGAACTGGGGCAGCCACACCTGGAACACTGAGCCTCCTGTTCCCATAGGAAAGTGTCCCCCCCACCACCCCAAGTCCCCTGATACAGCCTCCATCCAGGGAGGCGATGGCCTAATGGAACACGCCAACCCCCACTTTGTGCCTTTGATTCCAGATGAGTTAGTTCACCCGACAGAGTCAGTTTCCTCACTGATAAAATGAAGATAATAGTAAGTGCACACTAGTAGCAACAATTAAATAACATAGGTTAATACATGTAACCCCCTTGACCATGTTGGAGTCTCAATGCATCCTTCTCCCTGATGACTTGTTTCTCTTTTCAATAACCACAGGGCCTCTGTTCACTCCCAGCATGGCATTGCCTCTTTCTCCAGGCATAGGTTGATTCTGTACCAGCTTTACCTGCCACTAGACTCAGCCACGGCAATGACACCCTTCCTTGGACATCAAGAATTCCTGGCCTCACACACAGTCACCTTTTTGCAAGTACCATAAAATACTGCAACTTCTTTTACCCCTTTGTGATTTACACACTGCTGTCACTTACTTTCATTTCTCTTTGTATTTTAAACACCACAAGACATAATTACAGTTTTGTACAGTTAGTGTTTATTTAAATTTTTCACATATTTACCAACCCTGTTTTTGATTCCTTTCCGTATCCACAAATCTCCAACTGGGATCGTTTCCTTTCTGCCAGGAAAATGTATTTAGTGGCAAGACCAGTTTTGTGGATCTGAAAATGTCTTTATTTCGCCTTCCTTCCCACTGGAGGTTTTTTTGTTGAATATAGATTTCTGAGTTTTCTCTTAGCATTTTGAAAATATTCCACCATTTTCCAGCTTCCATTGTTTCTATTGAGAAACATGTTTTCAGTTTATTCAGTTTATGCAGTACTTTCTGTGTAATGCCGTTTGTCTCTGATTGCTCTTAAGATTTCCATGTATTTGATGTTCTACGGTTTCATTAAAATGTATTGAGTTATAGAATTTTTATATCTTGTTGGGGATTTCCCGGGCTTCTGGTATCCTTGAATTGACGTCTTCCATCAATTCTGGAAAATCTTCAGTTAGTCATTCTTCAAATATTGCCTTTGTTTTCATCTCTCTTAAACTATAATCGTGCCTTTTCCTTATTCAGTTGGTAGCATTTATTAAAGAAGAACTTATATTCACTGCCTCTTCTTCTGTAGTCTTCCTTAGTGTCTCAGTCTGTCTGGGCTGCCATAACAACATGCCACAGATTGGGTAGCCTAAACAGCAGACATTGATTTCTCACGGTTCTGGAGGCTGAGCAGTCCTATGAGCTGGGTACCAGCAGATTTGGTTCTGGTGCGGGTCCTCGTCCTGGCTTGCAGATGGCAGCCTTCCCTTTGTCTTGTAAGGATACTAATCCCATCATGAGGGCTCCACCCTCATGACCTAATTACCTCCCAAATGCCCCATTACTAAATACCATCACTTTGGGAATTAGAGCTCCCACACATGGATTTTAGGAGGACACAATTCAGTCCATAACACCAGATATCATGGTTTATTGCTCTATATCTTCAATGTTTCCTAACATACTAAAACTAATTTCTTCAGCTGTTTCTATTTATTCCTGTTCACTAAATCTAAATATCCTTACTTTCGTTCTCATTTTCTTTAGTTTCTCTGTAGTAATCAGCAATATTTATTACTTTTTTCTTTCTGCGTAAAATTTCTCTTTCTTCTGATTTTAAGCAAAAACTAATTTTATATCTCGTTTCCATCTTTCCAACATCCCCCTTTATCCACTTCCAAGGTGCAAAGTGTGGATGTTCCCTAAGAATTCATCCCCAAACTCTTTCTTTTCTCTATCCTCTCTCCCTCAGAGGTCCCATGACCTGCCCACCTGTAGCCATGGTTACCTTACCTGTATGTAGGGGTGACTGTCAGCAGGGTGGCCACTGCCCTGGCAGCATCATGTGCCTTCAGGCTTATCGATGCTGTGTCCTGCTGGTTGCTTTGCATATGTTTCGAATTCCACCCCTAATTATTATCCTCAGCTTCTGCCTCTCTAACAATTCTAGTCCCATATGTTCACCTCCCTTGGGGATGTTTCCATTTGATTTATTTTAGACATCTTAAACTCAACATGCTTAACGCTAAAATCACTATTGCCACCCTCCCTTCTGCCCTACCTTTTGACCCCAATTTTTTTTATCAGTCTCTACATATCTCTTAATAATAGCACTTTATTTTTCTCAATCAGGCATGAAATATCAGAAACATTTTAGATTTTTATCTTATCTTTTATTCTTCATTCTATCTATTGATGATTTCTAAAGTTTTTTCTCTTTGCATATTTCTCTGAAACCTTTCCCCTTTCTCTCCGTTACCATTGGCATAACTAATCCAAGGACATCCTAATGTGGGCTTCATCCATCCAATATGCCAGAGCCCTATTAATGTTAACACAGCACCACTTTTATAACATTGTTCCCTGCTCACAAATGCCCACTGTGGCTGAGAGAAATGGTTCTTAAATTGTCTGTGTCAAAAGCCTAGTTTTGTTTTTGTTTTTAATTTCCAATTCTTATGAAACAATCCCTTTGTAACACAACAAAATGAATTGTGCAAGAATGAAAAACAAAGACATACAAAATACTGCACCATTTTTTTAAGCCTGTGTGTTTCAACAGATAGAACATTACTCCATCAGATTGCTATACACTTTTTACACTCTCACCTTCAATTTCTCATCATGGATGCTAGCAGTCTGAAGACTAGCACAGTCCACAGACCACATGTTGAGGGGACCAACTTCAATCACCATGACACTGATTCTCTACTGTGCTTATAATGCAGAATCAATATAGGAGTTTTAAAATATGCAAATGTCCATGCCCCTAAGATCTAATGAACAGAATCTCTGGGAGATTGCCAGGGCATGGGCATTTCAGAAAAGCTGTAAAATCGATTCTGATTCTCAGCCAGAGCTGAGTACTATTGGCTTTGGGGAGAAGTGCAAACTTATAACTCTTTGTAATCTAGCTCCTATCTTTTAAATATTATCAAGACCATTTCTTTCACATACCCCATATTTCAGTCACACAGGACATTTGGCCTTCCTAAAATATAATCTGCTCTTACCCCCTCTGTTCTCTGCTTCCCATCTCTCTTCCAGTCTGGAGCGTCCTTTCCACCATCTCTACCTGTCAGTATCCAGCCCGTCCTTTGAGTGCCCGTATACTGAAATGCCTCATTGTGAAACCATTACTGATTAATTGCAAACATTAATTTTGCCTTCATCTAAATGTCTTTAGTACTCTGGTACTCATGATACTTATCATAGTTTATTTAGATTCTGCTTGTAGAGGCATCGTGGTAAAGAGGGAAAATAAAATAATTAATGTTCAGGAGAATGGCATTTGAGTCTAGATTTTACCTCTTCCTAACTGTGTGCCCTTGGGTAAGCCTAATTACTTCTTCATTCATGCACATTGGGAATAAAAATCTTAGCCTTCATCATAAGATAGCTGTTATAAGTACATGAGATTATATATGTTAAGGCAATATCAATACAATATATTTTTACCTGCCTTATTAGATTATAAGAATGTTTGGGGTTGAAAGTAATATAAATCTCTATATTCCTATACACCCAGTGAAATATTTGACATAGCAAGAATTCAGTACATATTTTCAACTCAGGGAATAAGTAAGTCTATTCCTTACATAATAAGACTTCTAGGGTGGTTCCCAGTAGGTCTTCTTATTCAAAATTATTTCCAGTAAATTATTTGCCATTGATGCCTGAAATTCCAGCATTACAGATTTTCTCCTTTGGATTAGCATTGACTGTGTTATCCAGGATAATGAATTAAGTCATTCTTACTTATGCCTTTATGTAAATCTCTTCCTCTGAGTATTTTCTCCTCTTACAAGAGGTATCCAGAGTCATGTAAAGACAGAGAAGTTACAGGAAAGATGGTGAAGCAGTTTCGAGTGTGCCAAAGATAAATGTAATCCATTTCACCCATTTTTTAATGGAAAGGAACCTAAGCTGACCAAAATTATAATAGCTTATCTTTATCCTGTTGAAAGAAAGGGAGGGGAGTGGGAAGGTCTAAAGAGAGAAGAATAAATGAAAAATATAAGATGGCAGAAATAAGTCTTCATTTAACAATAGTTACAATTCTCATTTAAATTAAAAATGTGAATTAAGATGGCAGAAATAAGATCTAATTTAATAGTAATTACACAAATTAAAACTCATCGTAAACTAATGAAAAGACCACGACTCCCCAGATTGGATGAAGAAATGTGTTTTCTGGAAGAGACCAACTGAAAACAAAAATTCTCAGAAAGACTGAAAATAAAAGGATGGAAAAAATATATCAAGCATATATAAATTAAAGAAAGCTTGACATTTTCTTATAAAATCCAGTAAGTACTGACAGTGAACATGGCAACACTGCTGGGTGAAGCGTCAGATGCAGCAGCAGGAGGGAAGAATTTAGCAGCAACCCGAGAAGCACTCGGCGCCAGTCCTGATCAAGGACCCGGACCAGCGGCGGGGGCAGGACTGCAGTTCCTGTGGAAGCCCCTGGGGTGCTGGAGCTTCTGGCTGCTCCAAGGGGGTCTCCTATAGAATATCTGACACCTATTGGAACTGGAGAGTAGGGATTTAAAAAGACATACGACTAATCCTAAAGAAAAAAGGAAAAAAAAGTGAAATTCCGAGTGGTAGATAGGCAAGGAAGAAAAGGAGGAAAGGAGAAGGGAGGGAGGAGAAAGGAAGTAAATGAAGACAAGAGTAGGTTATAATTCAAGATAAAATAAGGCAAAAATCCAGTGTTCTGACTGTTACAATTACGTATTTTGCTTCTCCTATAAAATAGCTTGATCCCTGCTTTAGATGACAACCAGATCGTCTTGTATATCGGCCTAAGTAACTGAACAGTAGAATTTTAAAAATTTTGTTTAGAGGTACATCTGAGATGATAGGAGACTCCATTGAAAGCAAAATAAAACAAAAATTAAGTTAAAATTTATTTGATTAGATAAACAGAGCTGCTTCCACTTGGCTTCCTCTCCTGGGAGTGAAGGACAAAAACACAGACCTTCACCTGGTGTATCTTCCTATCTCTTCTAAAAGGTGCTCAGTAGGTGTTTTGTGTGACTGGACATTGCTCTCCGCACAGCTGACTCTGATCTCATTTTGCAACAGCCTCCGTAGCTGACAACTCAGAGAAGAAAAAATTCCAAAAATGTTTTATTTTCTAAGAGATAGGAACAGAGGAAAACAGAGGTAAAGATTGGGTCTATGAAAGTTTTCTTCCAAGAAGGGAATTTAAAGAGCATAGATTATCTTTCCTCATTATGAGGAATTTCCATTTGAATGCTGAAGGCCCAAGCTCATTCTAAAATGAAACTTGAAAGGCTACTACGATTTTACTCATATAGAGATACAGATATGCTTCCTTATCATTTTTATTATTATTTTATCATTAATATTTAATAAACCTTTCATTTGGTATGTGGGGAAGATACAAATCCCTATCTTATGTCACCTTTTGCAACCAGCATTAAGGAAAATTTTAAAAGACCCTGCCTTGATCTGTTTTCCTCGTTGTGTCTATTAATTAAATTTTCCTTTTTTAAGAGAGTCCACAAATGTTTTCAAGCTAGCAACTATGGGATCATGTTTTGTATTACTGGGAATTATTAATACTCAGTTTACTGTATAATATTGCCTCAGAGAGTTAAGTTGCTCATTTAAAGTAAAACCTGGAAGTAAATTTAATTTCTAATTGTTTTAATTTTTTCCTGGAGAGATGCTTTAGAAGGCTGTCTCAGGCATGGAAGTCGACATTAAATGTGATATTTAATAAAGGCAAATGAACACAGGAAAGGAGGTTTGTCAGTAATGAGTTGTTGGGCTCTGGCCTTTTTAAAACGAGTTAATGACGCTTGCTTCATGACCCATTTCTAATGGTAGCTTGGTCTTTTCAAAGAGGACACCACTGTCATAGTTCAGCGATATTGAGCAGTCACATGTTATGGTGTATTAAAAGCAAGTAGGTAAGACTTAAATGTTAAACACTTTGCAGAATAAAAGGCTACCAACTAGTTAAATAAAGGAATTATTTGCACACAGTGGATTGTAAAGATGGTACTTGGTAAGGAAATGTCCTGCTGGTCAAATTCTGTTTTAAAACATAGTTAGAATATCTAGGCTAAGAATTATGAAGTGCACAGCTCTTTTAATAATTCAAATACCATCTCATTATTGATCATATGTTTGAATGCAGATGGTGTTTTATTTGTATAAAGGCAGTGACTTTGTTCCTTTATTCTCAAAGTAACCATTTTGCTTCATCTTATTTTGCTGTACTTAAGTTTTGGTTGTAAAACATCAGGGAAGAACTATGATTATTTCTCATTAATGAAGATAAAATATTCCTATATAAATCAGGCTATAAGTCAAGTCCACAAAAATAATTTATTTCCACTTTATAGAGTTATGTTTTGGATATGGTGGAACAAATCTGGTAGACCAAGCACAGATCTAAGAATCAAAATCCTACATTACCTAGCCCCATCACTGAAGTGCGTAAGTTATTTACTATCTCTCATCAAGGAGTTACTCTTCAGAAAATATATATATATATATATATATATATATTGACTCCCCATTAATTAAAAGATAGCCAACTCAATTAAGCTTATTCATTTAATGTTTTTTTTTTAAATGTAATGTGACATTGTGGGATGTTATGAAGAAGTATAGAATTGTTCAAGAAGCTTCAATTGTTCAATAGACAAGATCAACACCTGCACAATCTAATGAATGATTCAAGAAAATAACTGAGAAAACCTATGGTTATTCATCACGTGAAATTTACAGCAAGAAAATGATTTTCATAGATGGACGTCAGTCAGGGATGACCTTATCAGGAGGTGTTTTGGGTTCTTGGAAATATTATTTGCCTTCATCTCCTATACTCATTCTTAACGGCTGGTCATTAAAGCAGTCCCAGGTTGTGTTTCTGATATGATGCTATGTACAGAAAGGTACAGATGTCACAAAAGCCAGCAAAAGCTCAAACGTAATCTAGATACAGGGAGCATGTCCGTCACATCTTGTGCAGAGTGCTTTTGCCCTTGTATACTTCCGATCTGTCGTTTGAGGGTAGCAGGTCCCTCATTTAGGCAGAACTCTTCCTTTATTCCTCTTCTTTAACGCACAGTCTCTAAACTTTCTAGCTCGGGATCAAGACTGACATGAGTTAGAATTCTGACTCTGTTACTCATTTCCTGTGACCAGACTTGTACTTTTCATAGTTTATTTTGGCAACAGCATGTAGAAGACAATAGAGAAAGGAGAGAACTGGGGGGAGAAAGGACTGTTTTGAGATCATTACAAAACCCGAGGTGAAAGTTTCTTTGTGTCTTGAATCTTAACACAGAGTGAAAAGGAGACTGGCCCAGCCTCGTGGAGAAGACTCCCCCAACTCAGGCGAGAAGGCAGAACTTTCGTGTACCCCACAACCCCAGCTAGTCCAGCGTGGGTGTGGGCTGTGCCTTCACTGGGAACCTCCACGCCTGCGGCTGGCAGGTTGGCGACAGCAGCTTCCACTTTGTCACACAAGGGCGAGAGCTGCTCCCCGTCTGCCCCTGTGCGTGTTCCTGCCAGAGGAGAGAGAGAGAAGAGACAGAGAAGAGCAGGCTCCATTTTTTAAGAAGAGGTACTAGCAGTGGTACCCATTACTGTTGCTGACCTCAAGGGGGAATTGACGCAATCTTTATTCTGATTAGCCACATGCCTATCTGAAATTCAGGGGTTTATTGATGGAGAAGTGGAGAACAGGTATGGAAAACAACTCTGTTGTTAAAAAGGGTGATTTCTCTCACTTCCAGATGCCCAGTCGAGTAGAAGAATGAAAGAAAACTTGGATGTTTTCCTCTTTCTATTGGCCCAATAGTAGATAAGTTTATAGGCATAGACATAGATAAGGATACGTTTACACATATGCACAGGCATGTATATGTAAACATATGTGTATATGTGTGTGTTTGTGTGTGTAAGTGTGTGGACAATAATGTCTGGGCAAACAGCCCTACATTCCACCCACATATCAACTTGAATCACACTTTTAGAGTAAACTAAAAAAAGAAACCAAGCATTTAGGTTGCATTATACATACCCAATGAGAAAGATAATTCTCAAAACAAATGGTGTTTGAATTCTCTTTGATATAAGCTATAACATTCTTTTCTTTTAGTTGAGGTAGAAATGAGGAATTTGGGAGGGAGAACAGAGCTGCTAGGGAATTACTATAAACATAAAGTTCTCCTAAAACATACAATTATAAGCAATATTATTTCAATCATTAAACTATTACTGAAGATGTTATATTTCCTGATGTCTTAAAATTTGTTTGATATATGCCTTTTTATCATTTCACAGTTTCTATTTTGCCCTCATTATCATTTGAAAATGCAATCATTCAATTTTCAAATCCATAATTAGTGTACTAAACACTCCACAAGTAAAATGATAATCTGCTAATTTTCTTTTCACAAAAATCAATTTCATAGCTATCAAAACACTGGAATAAAGTAGGACCTCTTGTCTAGAGCTATATCCTGATGTGTATCCTAAGATTGAGTGTTTGAGTGTTACTGTTCTAGAATTTTATGGCTTTATTGTTGTTGGTTTTTGGTTTTTTTTTAAAACAAATTTAGTGCTTTGAGGCGTTTCCTCCGTGAGAAATCATGAAGTACGGAAAAGAAAATAGAGTTAGTGGATCTCTAACATTAAAACCTGGCAAATCTGGGGAAGTGGCTAAGGCCTGTAAGCCTGAGATATTTCAAAGCATAATAGATGTGTTTGCAAATGATAGTCAAGCTTTACGTCCTAAAGCTAGAGATGATAACCAGGCAAGTCTCTTACAACATTTTTTTTCAGATAGATAGGAATGTTAATGAGGTCAGAGAGTAGTTCAATAATGGCATAATAAGTCATATGGATATTGCACTGAAGAAAAGATGAAAAGGAGTTTAAGAAAGGAAATAAGATTTTAACCTTTGGGTTCGAAAGGAATTCACCATTACTCATACTGCGGCTACTCATTTTAGCGTGAGTAGCAGGACTGACGGTGTTTGATTGTGCAGCCTATATTCCATCAGTACTGATATTAAATTACCGCATTTTAAACTTCAGAAATTGCATATAAATATATGCTGTGGGTTACTTTAGTACCAAAGGTCTCAGAAAATTTATGACATGTTATGGGGGGAGGATAAGAGAAGATGTATTTTGGCTTATAGTAGCCACAGCTGTAAAGCAGAACCACTTTGTCAGCATAGAAATGCTTCCTCATTGTCCTCAAGACTGTTGTGGGTTTTTATGGCTGTTATTTTTATGGATTGTAAGAACAGAAAGTCACCATACTTGGAATTTACTAAGTAGTCAATGAGACTGAGCAGTCATTTTACGTTGTCATTTTTGTCAAGGTGATCTAGGGAGTCATTTTAGGATATGTCTTAATTTTAAATTATCTGGGTAATTTTGGTCAGTAATCATATTTTATGCTTTAATTATCTCGTTCTCTCTTACCTATTTACCAACACAAGATTTGGATACAGATTATGAGTTCATGTATATGAAAGTACTACATAAACTATTAAGTGTTATGTGAAAGAGAGTTACTGTCATTTTAGAGTAGATATTAAAGAAAGCCAGCACCATACAGTACGAGGGCAGAGTCTTGGCCCGTGTCCTCCTGCACACAGGAAAATGTATAACACTGGACACTCAAACAATCTATCTAGACTTCCCTTCTTCAAGATTAAAAGGTTGTTGAATTAATGATATCCAAGAACTCTTACATGATTTTAATCCAGTAGAAGATCAAATAACAGTGAGATGGATGCTTGGAAAGAATACAGCAAATATTATTTAGCTATAAAAAGAAATAAGGTACTAGTACATGCTCCAACATGGTCAATCTCAAAAATATTATGCTAAGTGAAAGAAGCCAGATGCAAAACATGACATATTGTATAATTCCATTTATGGGAAATGTCCAGAATAAGCAAATGTATGGAGACAGAAAGTAGATTAGTGGCTGCCCAAGGCTGGGGGAATAGGACTGGGGGAATTACCCAAGGAGTAAAGGCTGAGGGATGTGGGGGGTTCCTTTCAGGGATAACGAAAATATTCTAATATTGATTGTGGTGATAGAGGCATAACTCTGTGTATATCATAAAAGGCATTGCATTGTGTTCTTAAATGGATCAATTGTGGGATATGTGAATTATATTTTAATAAAGCTGTTAAAAAATCATGTAGACTTAGGGATTCCATGGACAGACACTGGAAGCATCACATGGTCCTCTTTTACTGTGATGCCAGGCTCTGGTTGAAAATGACTTGATCATTCTCACTAATAAAGGTGGCCATTCACATGGGAAATACAAGAGAGCTAGATTAATCTCAGTTGCTCTCTTACTGCCTCCCAATGACTTTATGCAGTGCTTTTCCCTGCTATTAGTATTACTGTTTTCACAAATTCTCATTTGACAATGAAATCTTCATAGCTGGGGCTCTTACATTCTAGCCTGGGCTCCGTCTGCAGCCACTCCCACCGACCACAGCCATCAACTGGACTCGACGTCCACAGTGAGTATCTCAGCAATAAAAACTGATCTGGAGAAAAGGTGATTCACAGAGTAACACATGTATTTGCATAGCATATGCATCATCGAATCCATTTTTACAGTTCTGTGAAATGATTAGAGGAGATATTATTACCCCAAGTTCATAGAAGAAGGAACCAAGAACCAGAGAAGTTAAATGTTTTGTCTAAAGTCAAATTGCTATTAGTTGCAAATCCTGGATCAGAATGTAGTACTATGTGATCTCAAAAGCCATACGCTTTCTTTCACATTATGCTGACTCTTTTACCAGAATGAAAACATCTACCCTTTTGGAATGCTTTCTTCTTTTAAAATAGAGTTGTTATGTAAAACCTTCTAGCAATCGAAATAGTCCAGGAAGCTTAGACAGAAACTGAAACTTGAAAAATCTACCTAACAAAGGAGATAAAGGATTTTTAGTTTTACAAAAAGATTCAATACAGAGTATCTTCAGGAAAAGAATTCTCATGTGGATTTGAAATATGATTCAATTTAAAGAAGTCAGAGTCTATTGATGTGCTGAAATATGAATCAGAGAGCCTGAATTTAAGTCCTACTTCTTCCATTAACTACTTGAGTAAATTGTGCAGCCTATAGAAGCTTCAGCTTCCTCAATAATAAAATGTGACTTGGAAATTATATTTCATTCATTAATTAATTTATCCATCAAATGTATGCCCAGGTGTCTTTCTAGGTGGTATGAATTCCATAGTGAAGAAGTCAGAACAAAACCCTGCTGTGAGGGTCAACCGCTGATTTGCTCTGAGCTCTGTTTCCAGCCATCTCATGCTCTGCTGTTTCTCACAGGGATGGACAATTCCCTAGTCTCTCTTGCCCATTGGCTTCAGGGTACGTTCTGACTATAGGACCTATATAAGTTCTACTGGCAGAAGATTAGGGAAGAGCATGTGTGGAAAAACCGAAGTATTTCTCCCACAGTTACTCACCTTCAGTGAACCCTGTACCTGTCCAGAAACTCCACCGTGATCTACTTCTGGAAATGCTACCCACACCCACTGTTTCTGTGGCCAGCCTCCCACTGGTGCTAATATCTGGGTTTCTGTGATGTCCTTTCTGATGAAAAATATAACGCATAGATCTAAGGAACTCTACAAATCCTGAGCAAGATAAACACTGAGAAAAAAATGCATCAAGGCATGTTATAATCAGATCGTTGTAAATAAAGAGAAACACTTAAAAGCAGTCAGAGTGTTTTTATTAGAAACAATGAACACAAGACAGCACTGAAAAACAATAAGAACAAAAGTCACTCTCAACCTAGAATTCCTTATCCAGCAAAAATATCCTTTAAAAGTGAAGGCAAAACAAATTTACTTTCAAGAAAGGACCACAAGAATCTGTCACCAGCTGACCAGCTCTATAAGAAATGTTAAAAGAAGTTCTTCAGGCTGAAGTCAAATTATGCTTAGATGAAAACTTGAATCTATACAAAGGAATGGAGAACAACAGAAATGACATGTGAAGGGGTAAAAATGAAGTACTTTTTCATTTTTAAAGTTTCTTTAAAAATAATGGATTTTAAAAAACAAAACAATAACAACATATTGTGGGCTTTAAAGCATGCATAGTAAGTAAAAAGAAAGATATGAAAAAATAGCCCAAATGATAGGAGAGAGGCCAGGGTGGTTGAAAATATAAGGTCGTAAGCTTCTGGCATTGCATGCAAGGTGTTATGATCTTATTTGAAGTTAGACTGTGAGAAGCTAGAGATGTATATTGCAAACCATAGAGCAACTGCTGAAAAAATAAAACAAAGTTATAGCTAATAAACAACAAAAGACTTTAAGAAAGCTTTAAAAATATTTAAAGATATTTTTAAAAGCAATATCTATTCTGTTTGTTAAAACTCACCTATCTACGTGTTGTTTAAAAATTTGATTACTCCTTGATTCTTTCATAATTCAAACAAAATTGTAAAGAATATGCACGTTTTAAATTCTAGTTGGGAAAAAAAGCTAGAGGAAATATGTTGGTGAATATTGGAGCAACTTCTATACTCTTGAGTCATTTACCCCTATGGCCTCAAAGAATCCTGGTCACTTGACAATTTCAGCTCTATTGATGGAGGTGCTTCACCAAGTACATTATAACCTTGGGATCCCCGTAGTTCTTCTATGATGCTGGGCTGTCAACACTAGGTGTATTAGCTTTTTGAAGGTCTTTGATGTTTCCATGGCTGTGAGATACAACATTTAGGTGTTCTTTGATTGCACAGGTTTCATTTTATTCAAGTAAAGGTCTGATTAATTTCTAGAGTCAGTGTTCAATATCCAGTGCACAATACAACTTTGGCTCCCATCTGACACACTGTGACAGGTTTGGAGAGTCTCTATGTTTTTGGAATGAACTTAAGACCAGAAAAGTGAAATGGATATTCTCAAAGACTTGCAAGAGAAACAAGTAAAAATATCAAAATTACAGATGGGTTACAAATGTGGTTAATATTCAAAAAGAAAACCAGACACTTTTGTTAGAATTCTTATTTAATTTTTCTGTTGCTCTTATAAAGCTGAGGAATGCTCATACATATCCATACATTGAGATTCCTTTCTAAAACACAATAGTATTTCTGTTAATCTTGGCATATTTTATTCTGAAATTTTGCTAACACTTGAAAAAATAAGGCTGCAGTTTTAGCTATAACACCTCACAATTTTGGCAGTATTTGATACTATTGATCATGTCTTCAAAAAGTTTGTGACTAGGAAAATTAACATGGTAACATGAAGATTTTTCAACATGAATCCTAGGTCCGTGAGCATATCTAGAGAATATTTATTCATAGTAGAATGAGCACTTAGTAAAAATCTCATTCATGCTAAATTCTGTGAGGAGCATACTCGTGTGCTAAAGCTCATACCTACATGTGTATATTAGATTCTGTGTGTTAGTATATTTGAGAGAGAATATTTTAGGTAAAAAAAGATGGATTATGTTGGGAGATAACAGAGAGAGATTAAGTGCAAAGTGCTTTAAAAATAATTTTACTTTCTTTTGACTTTCTGATTTGGGAATTAAATCATTAGACCAAAGGAATATGGATCAGGTCATTGTAACAAATTGAGTTCACCTTATTGCTATTTCCTTAGAGGGCTCAATGTTTATTGACATCTTAAAAAATGCTATGTGGCTTGCCAAACTTGGCTCACAAACGTGGTTAGAGAGAGACCAAGAGGAAAAGAAAGGAAGGGATGTTGAAAAAGGCAGGGATAACAAAGAAAACCATAACTTGCTCTTTCTTTTGTCCTATCTGTCAAATGCAAGACAAGTTTACATTGTTTTCTTAAGGAAAAAATTAACCACTGTATAAAATTCTTGATAATTTTCAGATGGTTGTAGTTGATATTTTAAATTTTAAATAAAAATTGTTCACCTGCTTATATACATGAATATGTGTTGAAGATATGGAATGGAGAAACTTCTTATATTTGATTCTAAATATATTTTCTTCTTTTCCCCAAATATATTTTCTTAAAGGAAATAATTCAGTGAGTACAATAAATGTAAGTAAACATATCATTTGCAAAACTGTTTATATTGTTTCAAAGAATATGGAAATTGAGGTACTTAGTATATTTTTATTAGTGTGAAGCAGATATTAAAAAATTTTCCGATTCAGTATTTGGTTCATCGGTTTATTCAGTAACATATGTACCATACCTTGACACTGAGCATGACTCATGTACTTTAAAACAAAAGTTCAGCGTGTAATCTATGAATGCTGAAAACATGATTTTTTTTCTAAAGAGGTCCTAGAAATAAGAAAGGCCACAATTCTGAGATTAGTTACTTTTATCAGTTACCTGTTGTCACATACACTCACGCACACATGTGCACACACATACACTCTGTGTAACACGTACCCAAACTCAAAGGATTAAAACTAGAATCGCTTATTATTTCTCGCAAGTTCACAGGGTTGGTGGATCTGAGCAAAACAAGCAAAAGATGTTGTAGTCTTAATTGGCCCAACTCATGCACCAGCTGAGTGTTGGCCGTCTGGGTTGGGTTGGAGGCTGTGTATCTTTTACCTCCCTCCTGAGACCCAAGGGCTGACTGGGGCCAAGGCACCAAAGGGCAAGCAGAAACACGCACACTTCCTGAAGCCCAGCACGCTGCCAGTCCCAGCTCATGCTCTTGGCTAAGGCAAGTTGTATTGCTGAAGTCAGTCATCTACTGTGGAACGAACTGCAGGGTCACAGGGCAAAGACGGGGACACAGGAAAAGGGGACAAAATGGAATGATTAATATAATCTATCTAATCCATGTTACAAATGGAAAGACTTGTAGGACACATTCAAAAGTGTGCCAGCCATGAATAGTCCACTGATATAAAGAAGATCTACTTCCCAAGTCTCTGTAACTTGATCCCAACCTGCCTGTCACTGGGCATGTCTTCGCTTTTGTCTATTATTTTCATGCCACCATGGAAACAATGCAATGTCCTGTAAGTGGACTGGTCACAAAATTGGATAGGACTGCAGTGTACATGGTATTGGGGATTATATTCACATGTATACTGCATTTTGTCACCACATTGCCACTTCATGCATCTTACATTCCAGTGGCTGTACTAGCCTCATTTTTATAACACCTTATTAAATCTCTCTACCAGTTCTGTTGCAAACAGTATGAAAAAAAAATCTCATCTAGAGAACAGTTTCTTTTATGGGCTCTCCCCTTCCAATTCTTCTTGGAAGCATTATCAAAGAAAAAAAAAATCAAGAGTTGGGGATCAGAAGGCAAGCGAGAATTTTTTTTCTTAATGAGATTTGTGGAGTGGAAGAAGGACAAAAATGTGGCAAAGGAAGGGAGGTTCCCAAAAGAAGTTGCGTTGCGTTTTTATTTATATTTTATTTCCCTTCCCATACTTAGCTTGTGCCACATGCAATTTAAGAATGCTTGTTTGACAATGTGAAGTTCAGATGTTACTTTATAGGCTCCCAGAATAAATAGCAGTTGTTAAAAATAAAAAAAGTCTAACTGCAAAGTCATAGAGTATATATCCTGGTTCTCCTCTATTCACAAACTCTCTGTACTAATTGGGACAATAAAAAGTTGTAAGATATCTTATAAAATATATATATTTTTTACTGTATATTTTATTTTCCATTTTTTTAGCAAATAAAAACTAAAATTGTTTATGTAACAGCAAACAAAAAATATTTTGGTGCTGACTATTGCTTTCTAGCCTTTAAATTAAAAATTCTCTACTGTAATAATTTTCAATAGTTTAAAATGCCATCTTGTATGACAACTAAACAGTTTTATGCTTAATTTGTTTTCAAGCGACCAGAAATAAGGGTTAAGTTTTTTTTTTTCAATTATAAAAACGAGGCAATAACATGATCGATCCAGGTAGCGACATTACTTCAGTTAGTTTCTTTCCTTTCCTTTTTAAAAATAATATGTCTTAAAATTATTGAATAATACACAGTAGTAGAACATGTGAATTAAAATATTTCATAAAAATGTAAAAAAATGTTAGCATTAAAGGTATAGGTATATGTTTATAATTCACCCCAAAAGCAGTGTTTTCTGCTTACAGCTGCAGGAGGTCATCTCTGAATAATTACTAGTATCTGAGCAATCTCTTACAGTTGGTAAAGCATTTCCAACTTCATTTCACTGTGATTTAAAGAGGTGACTTATTCAAAGTTACCTAGCAAATAGGATGCAGAGCCCACACGCACGTCTTCTGATTTTAAACCTTGCATTTTGAAAAAATGATCTATAAACCCATAACCTTGCAAAACCTCTCCACTTCTTAAGTTTTTCTCTGAAATTTATGTAAACTCAGGTTATCCCACATACATGGCAAGATTTTCCTCAGTTGTTTTGTAGATGATATGTTCTGTCTTTATATCTAAATTGGGAATGTTATTGCAGGTCGAGATCTCCTGTGCTGGCAGATTCTTTCGTATCTATCTCCTGTTCTCCCAGCTCTGAACCTCTCCACGCTTATCATCTGCTTAGTAACATTTGGTGACGGAGGACAAAGAAATGATTAGTCACTGGTGGAACTTGCAGCATTTCGTAATTCAAACTAATTTGAAGTTTCTTTGATTTAGTACACAGGACTTAACTGTGTATGGGTATGTGTCCCTAAATTAAGGCTCCTGTAGTAGGAAATGGTATTGAGTTTTCAGAATATATGAAAGAGAGTCTGATGTAAGCAGGGCTTGTAGACTTTTGTTGAACCAGACTGTCTTTCCTGAGACTTAAATTAATGTTCTCTTTTCCCATTCAGTAAAGTTCCTAAATCTCCTTCTTAAAAAACACATTTATGTTTTTCTGCTCTGAATGTTGAAAGGCTTCCAATAGGTCCTGAAAGCACATTATTTCATCTCCTGGAGTTTCAATGAACTTTTTTTTTTCTTAATAGCTCAGTGAAACTGGAGAATAATTACTTTTTCAGTTAATGTTAAACCGATGGCATTTTTAAACAAGAAGCTGGCAGCAAATATTATGTCAAGCCATAGTGCAATGAAGAGAGGTTTGGCCACTTTGCAACTCAATCTCTGAAACATCAGACTTCCTTTGTCGAGCCAAGTACAGCATTAAGAAATAACACCGTGGAGGTGGAGGGGGTGCTGGGATTCTTTTTGCTCTAGGTGTAGAGTTCCGTATCCCCATAAACTGCTACATGACCCTGACTTTCCAATCCTTTTTATAACCAAGCAGTCCTTTTGCAAAGACCCAAAGTTCCATTTTCTCACAGTTTAACAAACATGTAGATTTAAATAGGTTAACATTAATAAGCTATTTAAATGCTTTAACATTTCTCTCATTTGTATAAAACTTGGGTCAAATTCAGAGTCTATTGTCACTCCCTTTGAAATGCCTTAGAAATACAGGAAAGGAATATTTTCCAGCAATAACCCAAGCATCCGTGCATACTACACTGATAACCAAAATAAACCATAACAGAGCAAACTCTTCCACACAATCTTAACAAGTATTTCAATCAATCAGTACACTTCTGAAAATATACTGTTTTATGAGCAAAGCTCTCTATTGGATACCGTGAGGTATATTTAGTAAAAATAAAACAGCTGGGGTTCTAACTACACAGAGAATTATGTTTAATACACAGTGGAAAGCATTACATTTAATACTAGATGTGCAGATAACATGCATTGTGTGTGGAAAAGAAGAAGAGGTGGTCTCCTTTGAGAAGGGCTTGAGAGATGGCGAGGGAGGGATGGAGCAAAACAAGAAGACCTAACTGGTCAGAGTTGGGTGTGATGTGACCAGAGCTGAGGGTTTCTCCTGGAGACACGCACAGCAGATGGACAATCCGAAGTAAGCAACAGGTGGATTCTAAGCCCTAAGTCTAGGCTCAGGGGGCAAGACTGGGGTCACAGACTTGGGAGTTCAGAGCTGGGAAGGTCAGAAGGAGAACTGAGAGGATTAGAAGGAAAACAATGTGGGAACAAGAAAAGGCAGACACCAGAGAAACAACTACAAGCAATGAGCAATGTTCTCAGGACACTGGATTTGACGTGCTTGGTTTGTGCTGGCTCCTTAGTGTGGCAGAAGGATCACAGGGAGAAGATCCATGTGAGCAATAAAAGGTTATGCCCAACTCTGCTGGTGCTGATGGCTGGTGTGTGTGTGTGTGTGTGTGTGTGTGTGTGAGGGATTGTGTCATCTATGCTGTAGTTTATGCTTGGAAGACAGTTTTATGTGCTCTAAATTTGGACAGTTCCAAATGAATCTATCATTCAGAATCTAAAAATCACTTTAAGCCTCAGATTATCCATGATGGGTAAGCTGAGGTTATCAACTGGATAACACAGGTTCTTAGTCTCACCTTTAACTGAACAATGCAGTTTTAGTGGACATAGATTGTCTACACATATAAAGAGGGCAACTGGATGATTGATATACATTGGCCTTGGCATTGGTTCTATATATTTTCTTAAAGCTTTGTTGTGGTATATTTTACATATCATAAAGTTCACTCATTTCAGGTATACAATGCAATGATTTTTGGTAACTTTGAAGAGTGGTTTGAACATCACCATAAATCAGTTTTAGGACAGTTTTTCTTGCCCCTATCTAAAATTCCTAGTGCTGTAATCTATAAAAATACACCAGGTCTCAGATGGCCCGTGGGTCAAAAATAAATAAAATAAAAGATAAAATGAAATAAAATCCCTAGTGCTTACTTAAAGTTGATCCTTTCCCCACCTTAAGCCCTAGGCAATCACTAATCTAATATCTGTCTTTATTATAAATCTTCCCTTCCTGAACATTTCACATAAGTGGAAACTACAATCTGTAGTCTTTGTGTCTGGCTTCTTTCACTTAGCCAAGTGTTTTTGAGGTTCATTTGTGATGGTGTGTGTGTCAGTAGTTCATTCCTTATATTATCCTACACTATTCCATCACATGGATATACCATATTCTGTTTATCCATTCACCAATTGATGGACAGGTAGGTTGTTTCCATGTTTTGGCTATTACAAATAACAATGCTATAAATAGTTAAGTACAACTCTTTATGTGGATATATGTTGTATTTCTTTTGGATACATACCTAGGAGTTGGGTTGCTAGATGATTTGATAGTTCTATGTTTAACATTTTGAGAAAATGCCAAATTGTTTTCCAAAGTGGCTGCAGTGTTTCCATTGTTTTCATGATGAAGACAATATCTGCTCCTACAGCCTCTATGTGATGTTTCTAGTACTTCTACCTGATGTGAGCCAGAATTAAGTTAAATATTATATATATATATATATATATAAATATGTGTGTGTGTATATTCATTCTTTCCATTCAATTTTCACAAAAATTTCTTGTGGTAGGCACCAATATTATTATTCCCATTTCTACACATCTTGGGTACTTTCATTATGTTCATTGCTTTAATTTCTCTAAAAATTAGTAGCTTAGTATTTAACAAATATATCTAATACATTCACAGAAAAGACCCCATGTGGTTTGAAAGAGAACAGGAAAGTAGGAATATTTGTTGATATTAAGAAGATGGACAATTTATGAACAATTCTAAAATCTTGTATAGATGAAAGAAACGAATGAAGAGACCAATTTCTTTCTTGGGTGGCTCATTTATGCAAGAAATGTAATGCATTTTAGAAGATGAGGAATCAGCTTGGTACCTGAGGAGTATCCCATGACTGGTATTGTCCCAACCTGGTTGTAACTCAAGCCTAGCACATGCCAGCCCTACAGAGTAAGTAGATGAATTCTTTGAGGTCCTGTTTATTGTTGTATCACTGGTGACTAGATTGAAATAGGAACACAATGTATATTTTGTCAATTAATTGTGGCAACAAATGAGTATACACATTCCAGAGAGATTCTCAGACATACCAGAGTTGGATCATGGTGAGTACATACCAAATAGAAAGAAGCAACAACCCTGGGTATCCAACCCACAGGATTGATACTTCATGACTGCTAAAACTCTAAATTCATGCTGGCAAGGTGGCTTCACATCTGTGCTTTAAATTAGCCATTATGAATTTTCAACCTAAGGCCAAACTCAGTCTGTGGGGGTGCATTTATTGCATGCAGTCACAGGTACTCGGTCTCATAGAAAAACCCAGTTAAAGATATCCCAGGGATGTTGAACTTAGGGTACTACAAGCTTCTGTTAAGGGGGGAAAAAGTATATCCCACCTATATGTATTGTATTAAATGAAACAAAATAGTATCTGGATAAAGTCATTATTACTTTTTTTGTTCCAGTTAAGATTTTGGCTTAGATCCTAATAGTTTCTCCAATATTTATGTTTTTTTATATTAAGGAGCTTTAACTTAATAAACTTAATAATTTTTTTTCTCTTTTTCTAATTGACTTTGAAAGGAGACAGATAAACAATGGCAGATAAATAATTGATTATGACATTGACTTACTTCTTGATTAAAGCTAAAAGGAGTGTTGGAAAGGCGATTTATAACTGTTATTTTCTTACACATTTTTAGTGCTTACTCGGGGAAGCACTTGGCAACAAACATCAATAGCCTTAAAAATGATGGTGCCTGTTGACTAGGTAATCCCTCTTCTTGAAATTTACTCTAAGAATATAAAGGTAAATATAGGAAATATGAAATACAAGGGGAAAATATCTGCACAGAAATATTAACCACAGGATCTTCTTTCCATTTTTAGGCACTGGAACCAACTTAATTCGACAACAGTGAGGGGATGATTAGGTACATATCAAGTGACCACTCAATGGCATGTAAGATAGCCATGGATGACACTGGTGATTACAGTTATGTTCCGCACAGGAAAATGCTCATGATACAGTTATACATAAAATTGAATCAGAGTATTATGTACATTTGATTATATATACATAAATTGTGTGTGTGTGTGTGTGCGCGCATGTGCGTGTGAATGATAAAAAATGCATACAGGGAAAAATGCTGAAAAAATCATACCAAAATGCTGGCAGAAGTTGTTAGGGTTCTGCAATGAAGAACACCTTCTCTTTTCTAATTTCCAGTGTCTGAATGTGATTATGTTATATCAAAGAAAACAATAAATAACAATGAAATTAATCATTAACCCTTTAGGTTAAAAATAAATCTGTTCTTTTTTTAGTTGTAAGTAACATTTGTTGCTTATTAATCATGTGCTGTATAGGATGTTTCCACACATCGTATTATTTAATTCTATTACCATTTCCATAGTACAGACACTACTATTAATATTACCTTCATTTGATAGAGTAGGAATGTGTGGCTCAGAGAATGAATTGTGCTTGGTAAGGTTAAATGCAGATTAAATACAGCACTGAGTGAAGCCCCAGTCCTGACCGATTTTCATCGGAGCATAACGTCTTCACCAGCATACTCGTCTACCTCAAACAGGCACTGGGGGTTGGGTGATAAACTTGAGACCTTACAAATTAAGTGTCTGAAAGAAAAAAAATATATATTCCTTCTAGATTTTGGCTTTGCATGAACAGAATTTTCATATGTCTGACTGAATTTTTCATTGTAACTGGAATGTTTGGCAACATGAAGTCATCTTTGTGGGATCGGAAGTCGGAGCAAGCAAAAGTTTTTGGCATGTTTCCTCATGACTAATTTTACTTTTCTCCCCTGCCCAACTCTCAGTGCTATCACATTCTTGCCTGACCTCAGATATCCCTCAGCTAGGTTTCTCAGGGGCAGGATTAGCGGGCCGTATTTGGTATTGCTGGGCAACTTTCCATCTTCCAAATAGCAGAGTTTTTAGAAACACGCACTGTTTGTACACGGCAAACAGGAGTACTGGTTCCTGCTCAGTGAGTTGTGAAGGCAGAGTAGCTCTGTAGCTCTGACCCTGATCCAAGAGCCAATGACAGCCAAGTCATATGCCGCCTTTCCAGTGGGACATTCAGGGAGTATGTGGGTGGTATTTCCTTTCTCTTCCCTGGGACTGTCTGACTCATACTGTCTGATCAGCTGAGGCAATCTTCTAAGAACAACTCGGAATGAGAATCACAGTAACAACCTTTGTCTGACAGCGACGAGATTTCCCTGCGCCAACGTGTCTGGCCTGGGGATGAGTCCCAAACAGTTTTATACCAGAACAGTTGAATTTGTCTCAAAAAGATATTTGTTTGTACTGACTGGTTGGAATTTGAACAGGGGGGTAGGAGGACCCAGCTGGTGGCTGCGAAGTGTGACAGTGTTAATCAGAATTAGATAGTTAAACAGGGAGTGTCAATTCAGAGAAAGAAATTTTTTTCATTTGAAGTGTTCATACTTTCCACTTCTGTGTGGTGGAAAGTATGAATTCTCCCACTCTTTTTTTTTTTCAAGAATTGATATGAGATTTTTGGTCAGTTTTCTTCAAAGACGTGCCTTAAAAATATAAGCCATCTTCCTTCCATTGATCATACCTACCTAACTCCGAAATAAATAATATTTTGAAATAGTTGGTTTTTTATGATTAAAAATATTTTTAATACATCTTACGTGTACAACTTGATTTTAACTATGTATATATCTATGTAACCACCTAAATCAAATGAAATAGTTGACTTTAATTAACACGTGCTTAAATTTGAAATCTGTCACAACTTGAAACTGGGTAAAACATCTTATGGTCCCCAAAGAAAACAAACTCCTGTTTTTTTCCTGAAAAAAAATGAATAAAATAAAAACGAAAACAAAGAGAAGCAGCCCATATAATGTTTCCAACTATCTTCTTAATACATTGTAGAGTAGCTAAGGGTGCTTATGGAATTAAAGAAAGAGAAAAATATAATTTCCATGCTACTTAGAACAGTTTATAGTAGACCCCAAAGGCACCTTAACATGGTCAGAATTCTCTAATTTAGAAAATGAAGAACTGGTAGATTTGGGTGTCATGATGTCCAGCACGTACCATCAGACCACAGTGTAGATCTGTGCAGTGAGTAAACGCAAAGCCTGCCTTTCTTACACAAGACACACTCAGTCCTCTCCTTGAATAGCCAGAATTTCACCCAGTAAAGGAGCTTCCAGCCTAAATCTCCAAATTCATATATTCCCTGTTTCTACTGCCCCAAAGAGGTATAATTTGTAACAATTTACCCAGTAATAAATCATCTTATTGTGATGAAACAAATGGCCTTTAATCACAGAATTTTTATTGTATCCTTAATGAACATTGATTACCATCATGATTATAATGATTGTGATCTGTTACAATAAATTTTTAAGTAAACACTGCTACACCTGCAAGCAGGCAGAGGAAGATTTGAAATCAATCCAGCAACAAAAGTTCTCTTTCTAACCTTCCACGTTCTCAACTGCCATTTGTTTTGAAAGGGATTTCAAATGAACACTAAACATTTCACAAAACTTGCTTTTTGTGCTCAATAATTTATTTCTTGTTAGAACAGTCTTTTAGGCTAATTAAGATGAATTGTTTGTAATTAACGGAAACCTGGCATTCACAGATTGGCTTGAAGTCTGAATTCTAAATGACTAAAAGAATAGGAACCTTGATATTAGAAAATGATTACTTGCTCTGTAATTTGCTGGCCCAAGCAAGTATATATTCATGATTTAGATTACCACACATATTTAGTTTCTGTTGTCTCGAGCAATAACAATATTAAAACAAAACTTTCTTGCTAATTTAGTGTTGAAAAAAGTAAGTCTTTAAAAAGATCAGAGATTCAAGTTGAGTACATCTTGAAAGATTAGAACATTTCTCTAAAATTTGTTAGTTAAATTTCTTCAGAGATGTGTTTCTTTCTTTTTACTTTCAGATTTTCTTCCTTTCTTCAATTACTAGCCTAAATGACATTCTAGATAGGAAAGAGTGTTCAACTGACTGAATGCAGTGACCTGGGTTAATTAACACATTTTCTTCTTCTGTAAAGACATAGGGTTGAACTAAATGATCCCTTAAGACCCTTTTCATGCTTCAAATTCAGAAATCCCACCTAATTTTTCTTCATTCTCTTGTGTTTGCATTCTACTATAAGTAACTCTTTTAGCCAGGTTTGCTATCTGTGAAGACCAGCCCAGTGGATCTCAGAACACACTATGAGCAAAAAGCACATTCAGATTCCCTGTCCCTGACCCTGGATTTAACAGATCCAGTCTTAGTAATCAGCATGTTAAGAGACCACTTGTGTTGATTCGGAGAAGACTTTCTGTGGCCCCACCCCTGTGAACCAAATGGGTTATTCACTTGTTTACAAGTTTTACTTAATAACACACCATTAAATTGTAGATTTTGCAAAAACCATCTGGCCTTTTGTTGAGCATCACCTATTATATGCAAATAAAGCTTAGCTAATATCATGAAAGCCAATATGTAAAGAATTCTGCTTAATTCAGCGTCTATTTTTCTTGTGGCTTTTAATAAAGGAGTATAAAAAGGGAGAAGGTATTGAGAAGAGGAATGAAATTTTGGTTCTAACTATCAGAAAATCATGTATCAGTCTCTGGAGGAAAACATGGTTCTAGATTGAAGAGTCTATGTGGCCTGGCTAGGTTTAAATGCAGAAAACTGGTGGATTGAACACATAGTTTAAGCCATCAGAAATGAGCTGGAACATTTTGCTTATATCTTTTTGCATTATGTTTTAAAGGAGTTTAAGAAATCAGGAGTTGAGCTCTTCGGGTTAACTGCATGTTGGCAGAATTCCCACCGTCCCTCAGAGGGCTGAGCGACCTCAGCAGTCTAGGGATCTGAGCTCGGGCAGCCTCTGCGCCTTGTCTGTGCGTTCTGTCACTGTCGCCATGGCCGCTTGTGTGCGCATTTGTCCGTCACTGTCTCCTGTCATAAATCCACTCCTGTCCACTTGCATGATGTTACAGACTTTTACTGACGGTCTAGAGAGATCAAGGAGGGGTAATGTGCTGTACCCTCTTCTGACTTCCCTTTTACCCATCCCATCACTGTCTTCTCCCTCACCCTTTTAAAAAATCTGTAAAGTAGAACTTGCTCCCCAGTAATGACAGTATCCCAGACACGCAACTTCTTGTGGTCATGATATGTTTTCTAAAAAATTACGATGCTTCCTGAAAGAAATTATGATAACTCTCTTTTCCTCTCCACCTGTTACCTATGGGGCCCCTGCCATGTGAATAGATATCCTATATAAAAAGTTTGAAACGCTACTTTATTAAACGTTTTATTCTACAACTTCTCACACCCTTTAGCGGGCTATTAAATTTTGTGCATCTTTTTGGGAGGAGAGAGTAAGAACTATAATAAGCTATATTGATGAAACATATGGAATAGTGGAGGTTTATTTCCCATAAAACTCTTAATAATAACATCTTGTAGAATACTGGTATCTTGTGGAGCACATTTTGAAATGTTTTGTTGTGATATTTGATAGTGTGGGATTTACATTATTTATTTGTGGTCAGACTTGTATCTGCTTGATAGCTTGTTAAACACTTAATGTAATATATATAGCATGTATTTCTCACTCCGATTGTCATACTTATGCCAAAAGCACCCTTTGTTGAGCAGCTGCTGTGTGCCAGGAAGCTGTGTTGGTGATTTGCATACGTTATTAACAATCTCGCAATGACCCTGAAGGACAGATATTGTGTCATTTTATAGATTAGGAGACTGTAAAACTCAAAGAGGTTTGGAAATTTGATGCTGGTGATGGATTTCATAAGTACCAAACTGAACTGTGCTTTGAACCCAAGTATATCCAATATTTAAATGATGGTGGTGATAGTTATGTCAAGATTAATTTCCATAGTTTTAGACAAGCACTGTTCTTTCACAAAAACATTCATTTACCATTATGCCGAATGGTTAAGAGTCCAGGGTCTGGACCAAACTGTTTGGAATCTTAGTTACACAAACTGCGTGCCGTGTAATCTTGAGCAAGCTATTAACTTCTTTGTGTTTCTACTTCTCTATTTTAAAACGGGATAATAATATTCTTATATCATAGAATTGCTATGAGATTCAAGTAAATTAACATATGTAAATATGTTTAGAACAGTCCTAATACATAATAAGCACTCAGTCTATATTAGCTATCATTATTATTACAGATTAAAACAATTAGATGTCATTACTACAACATTCCCGTTGTAGAGTGTTTATGCGTTTTTGGTGTCAATAACCATGGCTTGAAATTCTGATTACTTAATATTCTCCATTCAATGTGGAGCTCCTGGGAACTGACAGGTCCCTGCCCTTAACTGGTTTGATTGAGTTCATCCCTGAACACCTGTAATCAGCATCCCCGGATCGCTGTCCAGCCACCATCTCTCTGATTGCAGAAATGGCACACATTTGGAAGATGCTTGAAATGAAGTCTGTGGAGCCAAAATTTTCTATTTTTGAAAATTTTATGGAGTATGAGCTACATAGCATCCTTTTATTGCAAAAAATATGAGATTATTCTTATCTGGTTATTTATAATATCCATATCTGGGATAACAGTGTCAGTGTTGATAAAAACTCAAAGTGTTATGAAGTAGGTTTAAAAATGTATTGGTGAGCCCTGATATTCTATAAGAAAAATGTTTTAAAAGCTCATGGTTGCTCTATGTTAGGCTACATATAGTACTTTGAAATTACATTAGTTGTAGAAACATCAACTTTGTTGATGTCAGATACATTTCTTCCTAAAGGAAGATTGAAAACAGCATATGAGATGATTAATCAGAGTGAGATGCTGCATTTTTGACGTGACCTGATGTTCATTCACTAGGCCTAATATGATTATATTCAGTATCTCCCATCCAAAATATAGGTAACTCATTTGAGACAGAGTCTAGTACACAAACCTTTTCTTTCATTGATCTTTTAAAATGAAAATTTAAATTTCTAAAACTATGTTTCCAAACCCTGAATGTTTATTCTGGATTTGTGTGTTTTTTTATCCTAAAAGCACCTTTTTGTCATTCTAACAGTGACATGAGAACATGCAACTATGATTGAACTCCAGCTCTGTATTCGAAGAGCAATCTTACCCAGGCCAGGTTTAGGGTGACCGCAGCAGAGAGAAGCGTATGAAGAGTATTTCATTGATGTTAGGCCATTCATAGCAGTATATATGAGAGACGTTAGGATCTTAGACATTACAAACCTCGAATACTATTTTATAATTAACTTATAATTTATTTTTAAAAATAGAAGTGTACAAGTAGTTTGGAGAAAATAGTTCACTAAATAGATTCCAGATAATTGGGTTAACAGTTGTTATAAACAGGCCTTTGTTATTTCATCTGCTGTGTATGGCACAAAGCAAACATGCCATGTGAGATGTTTAATGGTGAAAACGATATAAAAGGAGATAATTCTTAAACTGAAAAACACTCCACCAGAACCTGTCTGGTGAGGGCCTTCAAGAGATGCAGACAGAAATGTTTCTCTCCCTGGGCCCAGACCCCCGGAGGCAAGGCTTACCTCAGAAAAGGAATGTGCATCTCATTAAAAATTATAGTCTTGAAAAAGTTGTAAATCTTTCATTTCCTACTCAAGAATGTGGTCCTCCTGCAGCCTGACTGAAACACAGAAAGGAAGGAAGGCTTTTTCCTCTTTTTCGTATGTTAATTAAGAGTCTGCTATGTCTCTAAAGTGTTTTTATTCTTACAAAGAAAGAAAAGGATGGAAAGTGTGTTTAGAAATGTTATAGATGCTTCCTCAAATAAATGAATATAACACACTTGGGAATAGTATCACTACGAAATGAAAATTTTAACTATTGCATTTTAACCTAACCATAGTCGGATGAGCATGGCTGGAAAATGTGAAGTTAAATAAATATTCATTAGTACCTGCAGCATTTGTAGAAACTTCTGAATACAGTAATTGAGCCATTTAGATAGAGCATAAAGCATATTATTTCTATTCTATTGAACTCTGAGTTGGCTAAATATGAAATGGAGAATTGTGATAAAATTCATCAGTAGTTTTAGTAATGAATTAGTAGATATAAGTCATCAGTAATATAATAAATGCATTTTTATAACAACAAAATGCTACAAGACAATCAGTATCAATATTGGGTAATGAACTCAGGAAATTGTGGTTTGTCTTTATGAAAAGAGTTGACGGTTCAATGTGGTTATCAGTGTTCATTCTAAGGGTGTCCACCAAAAGAACACGTTCACAAAGGAATTCATTAAAGAGTCCTGGAAAGAGCCATCATTTGATTTATCTCCTTTTCCCTCAATCCTTCTGGAATATCTGTAGTCTTGCCAATTATGTCTGCAAAGGAAACAAACACATGTGTGGTCCAATTGGAAGAGTCAGAAGTCACTTACACACACAGAAAAGCACATTCCAGATTTTGTCAATGCCGTATGTGTTAGCAATTATATCTACAATCTACTTACAGCATATATTTTTTTTAAATCCAAAATAGTTAGTGAACTATTTGGTGTCATGCCACAAAGTCTTTATTATCATTTTGTCCCTAGATAAATATGGAAATGGAATGTGTTTAAAAACTTTTAGAGTAATTTAGTGGGATAATTTTATGTTTATTGATTCTTTTTTTTTTTTTTTTTTTTTTTTAATTTTTTTTTTATTCCATCTTGTAATGGGGGTACAAATATTGTTTGGGTTACATACATTGCCCCTCCCCCCCTCCCCCCCACATGCCTGCGCTTCAAGCGAGTCTAATCCCCAGGTGGTGCGGATGGCACACATTATGTAACTCTACACTACTTCCCCCCTCCCGCCTGCCCTCCATCCAACATAAGATTTTTTTTTTTTTTACATGTTGGATACCTTGTATAGCTTTGCCTCTCCCTAAGAAGGGTTAGAGGTTTGCCCTTCCCCCCCACAGTGCTCGCCACATCCCTATGATGTGGGTCTTGGCCCCACTCCTGAAACCCTGGTGAACCCAACCACCATTTGAGCACCATAGTTTTGTTTATTGATTCTAATACTAAAAAATTTGGGGTTATATTTTGTATCTTTGGTTTTTTATTTCTTTTTTTTGTATTTGTTTGTATGCATTTATAGAGTCTATGTGCAATTTTGTTGCATGCATAGATTGTGTGGTGAAGTGGGGTCTTCTAGGGTATTCATTATTCAAATAATGTACATTGTCCCCGTTCAGTAATTTCTCATTATCCACCCCCTCTCACCTTTATTTCATTTTTATAGTAGCTCAGTTTTACTTTTGTTTAACAGAGTATTGATTCTGCAACAAGCTGGGAAAAAACCTGGAGATTGACTATGGAGAGTGGAGAAACCAGTGAACTAAAATAAAATCTTAAGGCTTCCCCACCATGGGTTGAGTCAATGGACCCCTCCTGGCCAAGGGAATATCCTAAAACTAAATTGCCTGCCATGAGGAGGGAGGTCAGGGAGGCTCATCATGCCCCCCACCCTTCTTGTAAATATTCTTTGTAACTCATGTATGTAACTAAGGCTATGCAAGACAAACAAATATGTCCGGTAGCTCGTCTCTGATTAACAGACCTCCTTATCTTAAAACAGGCCAAGCCTTTAGCCAAAGCTTCATGTCTTTAACCAATTACAAGTCAAAGGATCTTTAAACCTACCTATAACCTGTAAGAGTCCCCCCCACACACACACACACACACTTTGGAGATGCCCACCTTTTCAGGCCAAACCAATGTATGCCTTCCGTGTATTGATTTATGACCTTATCTGTAATCCCTGTCTCCCTGAAGTGTATAAAACAGAACTGTAACCCGGCCACAGCAGTCCACTTGCTCAAGGCTTCTTGGGCATGGCTCTGGGTCATGGTCCTCAAATTTTGCTCAGAATAAACCTCTTTAAATTATTTTACAGAGTTTGGCTTCTTTTCAGCCTACAACCTGAGTTTGGATTCCAGCTAAAGGGAAGCAGACAGGACAGAGCAGCAGGCAGCAAACTACAGCCCACAGACTAAATCTAGTCCACCCTGGCTTTTCACTGTTGTTTTTTTAATGGCCCACAAGTGAATCTGTCCTTACAACTGAATGTTTGTGATTGATTTGATGATAGGGGAATATTGACTTTGAACCCCAACTAAGCCAAATGTTATCACCTTCTCCTTAAAAAAAGAATTTTGTTCTTCTCATTAAATTTGTATTACAAAAAAAGTATAGTCCATTTTTATTATATTTTAAATTTTGACAATTGAAACTGAAAGAAAATTTTCTCCCCTTGTTTTACATGTGCGTACATGATATCCTCAATTGCTCCTCATGGCCCACAAAGCCTAAATTGTTTACTATGTGGTCCTTTACAGAAAAAAAAAATTGTCAACTACTTAGAGAAATGTTTTCCAACTCTTAAGTGTTCTTACAAGTGCAAAAATATGTATATTTCCCTAGCTCATACAATAAATGATTGACATATATACATAGTACTATAATTCAAATACATACAGATCCTTTGCTAAAATTAAAAATTTTCTAAATTTGTAGCTTTATAATTAAGCATTTTATTCATATATTTATGCACACATTTTTATCACAAAATAATACAGTTGTCCCTTGGTGTCTTTTCTTCCCTATACATCTCTTCCACGGTTCTTTTTCTCATCTTCTGTGAACTGAGAGCTTTATATTTATGAAGACAAGACTGACAACATTAGCATTCAAATCTGTAAATGTTTTACATCTCTATTGTGTCTTTAAGCCAATTTTAGTATTTGAAAGTGAATATATCACTTTTTCTCCATATCCCTGGTACAGAAATTGCTTCATGGATAGGCTTACAATTCATTAGTCCAGTAAGCCTCAGCTGCAAGACTTTTGTTTTAACTATTGGAAAACAGACTCTTTTCGATTGTCACATGAGATATGTGAAAACTTCTATCAGATATTTATTGTACCATCTGACCATCTGTCTCTGGCCTCCACTTCACCTACCATTTCTTTCATATGACCTTTTTGCTTTTTTATTCTATATTCTGGGAAATTTCCTGTACTTTGTGTTTTATTGATTGATTGATTTTTAGCTGACTAATGTGATATTCAGCTTAGTGGATAGTTATTTGACAACATTATTTTAATTTCCAAGAACTGTTCGTTAGTCTCTGATGATTCTTTTCTTGCAAACTCTTCTTATTTTATTTATGGTTATGTATGTTCTCAAATCTCTTAAGAAATTTGAATTGTTTAAAAGTCTTTATTTCTTACTTTATTATTATTTTTGTTTTCTCCAGGATCAGTAGTTCTCTTCATGGTGTTATTTCTCCTCCATAATCCTAGTGTTCCACAAATGTCTGGTGTCCCTGGAGCTGGGCTGTGGTGGTGTGTCCTGTGGCTCCCTCTGCCGTTGTCCTCGCTCATGGAGCATCACAAACAGGGCTGGCAGACCTGGGGTAGAGGCTATGTGAGGCAGAGGAAGATTACCCCTCCCACAACGTGAAGGGTCCTTTAAAACATCCACAAGTCAGAGGGGCATTGCTGAGACAGGGGGAGCAAAGAAATTCTTCAGTCTGATTTTGCCCAGATGATGACCTCCATCTGGATGCATTTCACCTGGAAGAAGATGTGGGAGAAATACAAAGGTGTGATGAACACCCAACTGGCTGAGCTATGCTGACAGCCAGACAGGATGATCTTCTAGAAGATCCACTGCTGCGAACAGACTGACATGTTCAGACTCAGTGGAATAGCTGGCCTTCACAGATCATCTGTACATACTGACAGCACAGGGACACTGATTACCCCAGATAGGCTGCTCTAAACCATTGAGAGGTTCAATATACTCATCCCATAATGCAAAATGGCACTTCTCAACACAAAAGGAAGAAAGCCCACTGCAGGTCTGCTGCACACACTCAAGAATTCTTGGAGTCCTCTGCACACACAGCCCTAGCCATCTTACAGGTTGGAGTGAGATCACTAGGATCCCCCAGTGGACCACCCTATATACTCTTCTTCCTATTTCTAAAATATTTAGAAACATATTCCTAACTTTCAGCTTGGTGGGGATTTTACATGTTCATTCAAGCTAATGTGCATTTAAGCATTCAGTGATCATGAACAAGTCATGTCAATCTAGAAATGTTGGCAATGACAGGTGAGTTGTCAAAAATAACAGTTCCAAATATTCATATGAATTTATAGCATTTACTTAATTTTGGGGAAATTAATCTAACAACTTCCACTAGCATCAAGTTTTTCACATCTGTCATCATTTTGACCCTAATAAGGCATTTAATAGTAATTTTATATACCTCATTCTTCTGTCTGCAACCAAGTCAGCAGAATTTGCTAATTCCTTCCAAAACCTGTTTTAGTCATCGACTTAATGTTACTACCAAATACTATATTAAGAAGAACAAAATGGTTAATTGTATTACTGATGAAATATGTACATAAGTAAATAAATGCATTAATATTACATTAATAACAATTTTAAAATGCTAGATGAAAAATAATGGCCATGAAGGTCTTAATGACTGCCCTAATAGATTAAGGTAGTTGAAATCACTCTTATATGATGGATAGCAAGAATCTATGATAGAGATGCGTAACTTTTATAAATAAAATATTATTGATCTCAATTTACACAGTTAAAAACTTATTTATTTATTTATGAAAAGACCAATATTTTAAAAGTATTATGTATACTCTCTATTGTAAAATGAAGTTAAAGAGAATAAAGTTGAACAAGCCATTCATTGTGTTCACTGTTCTCCCTCTTACCCCATATTTAAAATAAGATTTTTAATCGAAGTCTCAAATATTTATTGTATTAGACACCATGTGTAATTAAATGACCTTTGGTTTGAAAAAGCATGGACAGATGTACAGCTTAACGAAAATGCATTTTATTCCTCTCGCTTCATTCGTATTTGAAATCTGATACACTATGATACCCATTCCTCATTTGCTTTCACATTCCCAGCAGCTGTCTTAATTCTAAAATGCCTGCTATTTTATAATTTTTATGATGCCTTGAAATTTCTATATTCACTTAAAATTATTCTTGTGAATCCAATTATTGTTGTATACCACTTACCACACTAATTAGACCAAACCACACGCTATGGCCTATTATTTGAAATTATACATGCATGTTGTCTTCTGGGATTGAATGACTTACTTTCATGGCATTAAAATTGCTACAATCTAAGTTTTGAAGGAAAGGGAATGTTTTAATGACTATTTTCATTTTTTTTGACAGATTGTCAAATCATTAGAAGCCAGCATGATGACTATATGTATACAGCAATTGAGTATCATATGAATGCTTTTATTTTAAACATGTAATTTGTTTGGTTATATTATAAAATTTATCTAGACAACTAAATGAAAAATAAAATCAAAATTATTTCCTGCATTTATGGGACACTTTAAATTGAATGAGTATCTTTATTTTGTAATATATATATAACCAAATAAAATTTAGAAATAATATATGCATGATGTGACGTGGTCTTAAATTCCACCAGAGTTGTATGATAATATTATACAAATTATATCTTTTTCAATGAACATTTAAAAACAATAAACATTTTTTAAACATTTAGTAGGTAGAACATGTATCTCCAAAGGAAGAAAAACTATTAATAAAGAATTCTATTGTTAAATTAGATATCATTTAATTTGAAATTAAAGAGATACCCAGTTATGTTTCTGACATAATATTATTTTTTAAATAAATATTTTCAAAATCTAAGTTGTGACTTCCTATAACATTTATGGACAAAACAAGGTTTTTTTCCAAAAATGCATACGTATATATGTAGTTTATTTTCTTACCACGAAGGAAAGTATTATATTAGCATAAGTTGAAATACAAAATAATGTAAATAACTAACTTAATTTTTCACAAATCACTTTTATTATGAATACAGTTGGGCCTTTATAAGAAGCAAAACTCTCAGTCAACCAACATGCAAAGGACATTGTACTAATGAAGACTTGCATAGGAAATTAGGCACGGTTACCAAATTAAGAGACTGTGTCACACAGAAGAAGAAGCAAATTGCTGAAGATCAAACATGTTACTAAAGGATCTAGGTTTAAAAAAAGCAGACCCTAAATTTCCAGCAAATTATTAAGAGCCTATGTTGCACTGTTCCTCTATATCCAGAGGTGGATCTATTAGTCAGCAGGCAACAGAAATTCACTGTGATAAGTTCAGCAGATAATAATAATAAAGTGAAAGCCTTGAAGAGCTTACAGAATCAAGGTGATGTCTGGAAATTCAGGCTCTAAAGCAGGACAAGAACCAAAGGAGTTGCAAACTCAGCAAAGATTAAGCCATTGGAAAATCATGGTTGAGATAGTTCCATAGAACACTTGATACTCCTGCCGTTGGACTCAAGATTCCAGGGCTAGTGCTAGAATTAAAAAAAAAATCAGATTTATTACAGTTTAATTTACATAGACTGGTATACACAATTTTAATGTACAGTTAAACAAGTTTTGGTAAATAAGTTTTGGTAAATGTGTATACCTCTACAACCACCATCCTGGTCTCGACACAAAGTATTTCCAGGTCTCAGAATGTTCCCTTCACAGTCAATCCCTGATCTCCTGCTCCTGGCAACTACTGATCTATTTCTATCACTTCAGATTAACTTTGCCTGTTCTAGAACATCATATAAATGGATGGATATACTAATACAGTCTTTGAATCTAGCTATTTTCACTTAACATCATATTTTTAGATGCATCTATATTGTTGTGTATATCAGTTGGTTGTTCTTTTTAGTACTGAATAGTATTCTAATTATATAAATATATCACAATGTGTTTATGCATTCATCAATTGATGGACATTTGGGTTGGTTCCACCTGTGCACTATTTTGAATAATGCTGTCAACATTCTTGAATAGGCCTTTACATGGACATATGCTTTTATTTCTCTTAGGTAAAATATATAAATGTGGAACTGCTGCATCATGTTTTAAGTATGTGTTTAACTTTATAAGAAACTGACAAGCAGTTTTTAAAAGGAGTTGCATCATTTCACAGTTTCACTAGCAACGTTTGACAGTTCCATTAACTCCACATTCTCACCAGTATTTCATAATTGTCATTATTTTTAATTTTACCCATTCTAGTAGCTAAGTAGTATATCATTGTAATTTTAATTAGTATCTCACTGGTAATTAATGTTATTGAGCATATTTTCATGTGTTTATTGATCTTTTTCTGTCTTTTTTTGGTGTATCTGTTTAAGCCTCTTGACTATTTTTTAATTGGGTTGTTTATTTCATTATTGAATTGTAAGAATTCTCTTTATATTCTGAACACTAGGACTTTATCAGATATGTGTTTGCAGATATTTCTCCCAGTCTGGCTGGATTTTTCATTTTCTTTACAGTGATTTTTGAAGAGCAGAATTAATTTGATGAAGTTTACTTCATAATTAAAAAATGTTTAGTACTTTTGAAGTACTGTCTAAGAAATCTTTGCCTATATCAAGGTCACAAAAATTTTCATCTATGTCTCCTTTTTAAAGCTTTGTTGTTTAGGCATTTGCATTTAGGTCTATGATCCATTTGGAATTAATTTATATGTTAGTGTGAGATAGCACACCACCTCATTCAGGGTTCATTTTTTTTTTTTTCCCATAGAGATGGTCAGTTTCTCTACCATTATTTGTTGAAAATAGTCTATTTTTCCTTTATTGAATTATTTTGATAATTTTATAAAAAATCAATTGCTCATATTGGTAGGCACACTTTAGACTCTCTGGTGTATTTAATTGATCCTTATGGCAACACCAAACTATCTTGTTTACTGTAGCCCTAAAATGTCTTGAAATCAGGTAGGTTAAGTTTTCCAACTTTGTAGTTGTTCCTCCTTTTTTTTTTTTTTTTCCAGAATTAGTAGGTCTTTTGATTTCATATAAAATTTAGAATCAGTTTGCCAATTTAAAAAGAACCTTCTGGGATTTTGATTGCAATTGCATTGAATGTATAGATTTTGGGAGAATGGACATCGTGTCAAGAATACTGAATCTCTCCAGCACTTTGCCCAGCAGACAGCAGCCCCTTCAGTGGTCTCAGACTCTGATCTGCACTTCCCACCCCTGTGGGATCATCCTTCTCCGCATGGGCTGGAGCTCCTCGTGTTCCAATCAGGAAGCTGCTCCAGGCTGAGAGCTGGGGTGGCCTGGGTCTCACCTCCTAGGTCCTCTTTCTTTCCCTCAAGGATCATGTTCTTTAGTAGCCCATTGTTTAATGGCTGAAAACTATTTCTTTTTGCTTATAGGGACAGTTTTAGAGTTGCTTATGGAGACATTTGCTCCAGCATTTTTGAAAGTAGAACTGCACTTTCTGGATCTTGCATCCTACTCCCCATCTTCTCTGTGGATTTTCAAAGCTTGTTACTATTAATAACACTGTATTAACTGGCCCGTCGTCTTTGGACTTCAGTTTGTGTGTCTGTAAAATGTGGAAAATAAGAGTCTTTATCCCATAAGGTTGTTTTAGGGGTTAAACAAGTAAAACATTTAGAAGATGGTCTGCAACGTAATCAGACGTATGTGTATATTAGCTATCTTGTTATACTTAAATCACTACCTTAGGACTCGAAAGTCTGAAATAGAAACATGCAATTGGCAGAGCCTAGTTCCGTGCTCCGCTGATTTCCTTGATGCCAAAAAGGTAAACCTAGGTCTTGTAACCTAATAATTAGGATTTTTTTCAAAATAAGAAAGGATTGAGATATGAGTACAAGAAAACTGACAGATGTCCTTTAGTACTGCAGTCCCCAATTCCGGGTCCAAGACTGTTAGGGACCAGGTCGCAGAGCTCTGCAGCGCCCCCCACCTTCTGTGGAAAAATTATCCTCAGTGAAACTTAGGAACAAGGCGGGGCACACAGCAGGAGGTGAGCGGGGGCAGGGAGCAAAGGCACATCTGTGTTTGTAGCTGTTCTCCATCTCTCGCATCACGGCCTGAGCGCCACCTCCCCCGGAATGCTCAAAGCCATTCTGCCACTATCTACCAACCTCTTTTATATGTTTCTCACGTTTCTTTACATACTTACATATATGAAAAGAATAAAAATAATATCAGAACAATAGCGTGCGGAGAAACCATGTCATGTTATTCCTACACTTCGAGTTTGTGCTGCAATTATGTGAAGGGTGTATGAACTGAGGGCAAGGCTCGAACGGTGAGAAAGACAAACAATGAAGAAGAGGAAAGTGAACTTAGCTTTAGAGATATTGACTCTTTGACCATAGGTAGATACATTTACCATTCTATCTCGACTTATGGTAGACAGCTTGCTCTGAGTAATCTCAGTAACAGAATTTTACCTGTTAAAAGTGAGCTTACAGGGGTGGCAGCAAAATCCAGGATGAATTTCATCCAATAACCTCCCACTGGGAGATGTTTGCCAGAGTGGATTTCTTAGGATCCCTTCCTCTTTGGCCTTGTTAATTACACCGCTTACCCATGAAACACCTGTACTTTGTGGCAGCTGACCACTGACCCCCACCTCACCCACCCCACCAGTGGAAACAATACACAATTTTGGCCAATGCAAATTATAGAGATATTTTCTGTGGACTTCTCAGAAAGAAGTTGGATTGTTTTTCCAACAAGTGTACTGGAAGAAACAATCTTTCTTTCTACTGAGTGTAATTAAGTAAGCATGTCGCTCCTGCTAGCAGCTGACCTTCATCTTATGACCAGAAGAAGAGCTTTAGATTAAAGCTAATGCCAGTTTGGGATTGAAGCAATAATGTAGAAGACAGAGGGAGAAGAGATGGAAGAAATCTGTCTTCAGTAATACCATTGTGCCACTTGATCAAGTCTTTGCTGATGTCTTCTGAGCCAGCGATATCTTTTCATTGTTTAAGACAATTTGAGTTTAATTTATCACTACATGAATCAGATTCATAAATAATGTGCTCTTACAGAATGACAGCTTCTATTCACTTTCTATCTGAAAACATTTCTCAATAGAGAATTCCTATTTACTTTTTTCCACTATTTTAAGAAAAAAACCCATAATTTCAAATCATAGCTCTTTGTCATTCAAGTTCAAGATCATCCATTTTCTCGACAGATACTGTTGCTATTTCAAAGGGACTCTGTATGTCTATTTTTAAATTTTAATTTTCCCCTTGTTTTTGCTATTTCTCTCAAATAACTGGTTATTTCTTGTTAACACTGCTCATTTTTTCTCTCACCATCTCATTAAATATGGACCTCCCATCTTATACTCTTTATTTAGCAATTTTTCAATATAAAATATAGAATAAGAAGGAATCAGAGAGTTTACTAAAACTGTTATTTATCTCAAAAGAATGAAGGACCTAAGGGCCACTAAAAATAAATTTATATGATGGAGAAGATTAATATTAGAAAATGAGAATGTAAAAGGCTTTGTTAAACAGAAAATAAAAGCAATCACTATATAGCTGTCTCTGTCTTGATTGGAAGTAGCATTCCTTTTTGGTTACTCATGAAATAAAATATATTCATTTACAAATTGCATCTATTTTTCCAACCCCTTGAAGTCTTTTTAAAAAAATTTCTTAGTTTCTCAATATCTAAAATTAGAAAGTATAATTGCAAAATGAAATTTTTTAATTTGTGCATTTTCATTAGAAATATTTCATGAAAAGTTCTGATAGAAAAGTAGCCCTGAAAATTCTAGCCTGAAACAAAGAAATAATGACAAATGAACAAGGAACATAATTATTTGTAATATTACAAAGTGGGTTCACTTGGGGTCCAGGAGAGCCTTCTATGTTCTAAGAACTTATGACTTATTTTATTAATAACAGTTTATCCTTATATCTCTATTATAGATACTTAATTTGTGATATTTAGGAAAAAACAGATTACCTTATTATATTTTATTAAAAGTAATTTTATTGTTTATAAAAGTATCTCCATTATTCACATAATTCAGATGTTTCCTTTTCCCAGTGGAATTGAGAATAGGTAGAATAAGTGGTCTGCAATTGGTTCACTCCAATAAAATACAACACTAGTGTAGAAAAGGTAAAGGTGGTCTGCTTTAGAGGTAGCCAATGCCTGCCCAAGCGAATGCAAAGCTAGAAGAAAATTAGGATTGAGTTGCAGCGCATGTGTATCTATGTGTTGGTATGTGTGGATTTTGTATAACTTAGGCCAGTGAAGGGGACCATTTTATAAATGCACAAGAAGGGACTAAGTACTTGGAGAAATAAAAGAAAATATTTATTTTTATGTATCTATATTTTATGATTTTATCCTGTCTCATCATTAAATATTCATGGGAAAACATTAAAAGGTGGGATATATTCTCAAATGTAAGCTATCCTTTATGTATAGCATTTGATATTTGTGTGATAGAAAAGGGCTATTTATTATAGTTGGAAAAAAAGTTTAAATTCAATGGAAAATATGTACAGAGGGCTTTGCTTTTCCAGTTAAATGGATAGATTTGTGTTAAACAACAATAGTTTCTCACCTCTTGGTACCTAAGCAATATATTATATGTATTTTAGAGCACGTGGTCAAAGTAGAAGAAGGTTCTAGAAACAAGAAACCCTAAGAACCAACAGAGTTATTAACACCTTGGTGAGCTGAAGTAAATGAAACACTTGGGCATCTCTTAGTCTGCTGTGCTCTTTTCAACACAGCGACAGAGAAATGCATGCAAATATAATAGGACTTTCCACAGCCAAGACGTCTCTTCCAGAAAGTCATTGTTCTTGCCCAGTATGGGATAGGGGTTCCTGAATGTTCTCCTCTCTTCCTTCAATTTTTACGTTTTGCAATTAAAATAAAAAGATTAGCCACTAGAGATAAGATTTTATTTTAGTAATTACAAGGAATATTATTATAAAATCACACAATGCAGCATATGCTAGCAGATAAAAATAAAAAGAACATTACGTTTTTAATCAAGTTAAATACTCTTTTATTAAAATACATTTATGATAGATGTCCTTTTCTGTCCATGTATAGGCGCCCAATCATAGTTGATCTTACGTTTATAGCTAGTAGTTGAATTTTATGCATACTTGTGAGGAATTCTTAGTGCTTGTGAGGATTTACAAAAGAATGCCTCAATGTTCAGAAGGGCTGGTGGCAGTGAGGTGGAACCGACCTGGGGAGACAAACTGAAAACTGTTCTACAAAGCCACATTGGAGCCCAAAGAGTGAGCAAAGTGTGGAGCCTGCATAATAAAAAAAATGGGAAGCAAGTTGAGACAAAAATAGGGAAGGATTTGTGAGAGAGCCTGTCAGTAGAAACAAATTAAAATAAATCATTAGGCACCCAGTGTGATTATAAAATAATGAGAAAAATGTTCCTGTGTGGCTTGTGGAAATGTCTTTTTCCTTGGAATCACACTATGCTCCTAAATCTGCTAACATTTGTCTTGTGCTGATCCCCATGGCAACAAACATCCCATTAGGCCAAATTTGAAAATGCAAAAGCCCTACGTTATGAATTTCTCAAGGGCAAAAATGGTGTCATTCATAACTGTCTATCCAGTCTCTAACACGCTGTGTGGCACAGAGGGGACATCCAATGCACATTTAGTGAGCAAACATGTTAACTAAAGAATCACATTTTAAATAGAAATTTAAATAGCATTGAAATTATAATGACATTTAAATTAATATCTAGCAATTTTCTTAATTTCCTTTTTTCCCTGAGTTTTAGCTAATTTAATCCACATGGTTGATTTATCTTACTTTGAAACAACTTATTAAACATAAGCATAGATTTAATTAGTTTTACAGGAAGCACGTTTTTAATAATTATTGATCTCTATATTCTTTCTTCCAACACTGACTATTGTAGCAGAAAGGGCTTGATTTTGGATTTATATTTCTGGGTTTAGATTTCTGTTCTACCACTTGCTATGTCATCTTGGACAAGTTATTCAACATTTCTGAGCTTTCTAATGGGTATAAAATAATCTAGAATTGTTATTGTTAGATTGAATGAGATAGCATGTGAAATGATATACAAATACCAATTCCTTTCTTCTGCCTCTTCCAAATTTTGAGGGGGTTGACTGATAGGTAAGGACTGGTTTCATAATACTCTGAGTAATAATTTGTTTATATTTAGTTGGAAGTTACTATATTTCTCTGTTCCTCTGAGAATATGTTGGTAAAAATATGTTTTCTACTAAATGCAACTCATCTTCATTGCTCAAAATTCTATTACTATATTTTTTCTTTTCAAATGCCTATTAATATGCTGAAAATTATTTATCTACGTGAATAGTCTTTGGGGTTTATATTCCTGTGGAAATATATTTAAATAGTTTTCTAGAAGTAAAAATCAAATGTATTTAAGACTAAATTTTATAATTTTTCCTTCTCATTATCTATTTGCCTTTCAATGCTCAATTCATTTTTCACAAAGAAGTCTTTATCACCTGTTCAGACCTTCTTTTTTTCCTGAACGCCTCAAGTTCCCATTTGGCTTGTATTCTGCCATATGTACTGATCATTTTATTTAATTAACAAATATTTATTAAAGGTCAAATAATGAGTCAGGATGAGAATATAAAGATAAATAAGACAGAGAAGACACAAATATAACTATCATATAATGTGATATTTACAATGAAAATGCATTTATTCTAGCTGCATTTTTATGATTTAAACACTTTGTCTTTATTACATTTGTAGAACATTAGGGGGAAAAATCTTTGCTATATATAATTTTCCCATTATACTTTGTAATGAGAAAATCCTAGAATCTAAATTAAATACTTTAAATGACACTACTGAGAAGAAATCTAATTTTTGTTTGTTTGTTTTTAGAGACAGGTTGCCCAGGCTGGACTGCGGTGGCTCGATCACAGCTCACTGCAGCCTGGAACTCCTGGGCTCAAGCGGTTCTCCTGGCTCAGCCTCCAGAGTAGCTGGGACTACAGGGATGTGTCACTATGTTTGGCTCAAATCTAACATTTTAATAATTAATTTTCTTTTTGAACGGAATTGTTTGCAGTCTAGTAGTTAAACAGAATTGAGACCAAATTTTTCACGAATAATCTTAGAACCTAATACTACCAAAGTCTAAACTAAAAAAGTACATCCCATGATTATTAACCTTTTGTTACTCTTTTCAGATGTCATTAATATTCTCTTACTCATCCTCTCTGTTCATATACAACAGGTTTTCCAATTCAAAATTGAACTCAGTGTTATTTCCCATGCATCATATTATAACAGAGTCTCTCTGATTTGCCCTTAAGGACTTTGGGAAACAATTAAAATTATATAAATTACTTAGAAGTCAACCTCCTCCCCATTCCAGCCTGGATCTCAATACATTTTAAAGAGAAATGCAATGTATTTAATGTGCATTGTGTCCTTCATTAAAAAGTAAGTCCTCCTGTGTATTATTATTCATTTATAGTCGTGCATTTAGTAAACATATCTGTACATACACTCACTAAATTTACTATATTTAGTCCAACTTCATGATATTTAAATTTAAAGTTGTTGAAGGTGTCTATTCCCCTGTGTTCTGTTCTCAAGAGCGCCCAAAATGAGTAACCCCTTGTAGCAAAGAAAATCTTCTGTTACGATCCGAATGAAGTATAAAACCTACACCAAGTCATTTATATTAGTTGATTCATCCAAAGCCATTGAATAATATATTTTTTCATTTTGAAATATTGCATGAAGTTTTGTTAAGTTGAAAGCCAATTCATGCTGCCAATTAGTTATGGTTCTTGAAAGAGGCAGTTGTTTGTACTTTGAAATGTTATTGGATCTAAGCATCCTACAACTTTGACAATGCATTCTTTCACAATTTGTACATCACTGAATGGCTTCCCTTTGTCCCTGAGTATATAAGCTACTTTTTAAGTTGTGTCAGTTACATTATTTCCAGGTCTTAATGCTTTGAAAGAATTGTCTTTGCTTTTGATTTTCATCTTTTAATTTCTGCAATACAACCTTTCATGCTTCTCCCTCTAATTAAAAATATTTGTGGTCCTTATGAGTGTGATGTTGATATTGCAATATCACAGAGTAAGCAAATCATCTTATCTTTAGCAGAAACAAGATAATATTGCAATTCCCAATCTTCATTAGAACATTTTTTTCTTCCTTCAGTGTTCTCTTGGTCTTCTTTGTCATGATGAGCTGTTAAACAGATAGAATTAAAAAAATACTGTCAAGCTGTGCAACTATTCACAAATTCCACTTCAGACAGAAACCCAGTGCACCAATATCAAAAGCTGATAACAGACTGGCATACTTAACCCCCATAAACTCTTACCAACCAGCCTCGTGGGGTAGTGGCACCAGTGAGACAGTGGAAGTTAGATCTAAATCATGAGCACAGCAGCCATCAATTTAGCCCTTACGGCTTACCAGGGTTCTAAGTGTGCCAGTCAATCTGGGAGGATTATTTCATTGAAACTTAATTTATTCTTTGGTATTTTAAATATGTTCATTTTAAAAATAAAATAAAACATAAAATATGAACAAAAATGTATGAATAAAAATGAAAGGATTTGTTCTGTAAAATTTGGATTAAGTCAAAAGACCTGTAGCCTTAAGGCCATAAATTCTCCTCCCCTGGTTTTTACTATTAAATTCTGTTGAGTGCGAATTGCTTTAATGCACTCGCATCCGCCTGGGTGGAGTTTGTCAAATTCCTACAACAGTGATTCCCCTATTAAAATAGGCTAAGAAAGAAAGAAAACAAGCTTCTGCATTGTGAAACACAGTGACAGAAATATTTAACAAGTGGAAACTAACTGTGGCAAAGGAGATTCTTCAGTTGCCTTTCAAAGTAGTGCACATGCGGAATCTTACTGGCATTATCATCTGCCATAAGTAATTAAACCTGTCCCTTCCTGTGCTAACTGGAAGAGAAATGGTCTAAACCAGAACACTTAATTGGCTCTGTCCCAGGAAAAGTCTGAGCCAGAAACTTCGAGAGATAAGGAAATCCTGTAGTAGGCTTTTGTTTCTCATCAGTATGTTAAGTGATGCATTCCATTTCAGCGGTGAATTGTGGAGAAGGTTAGAATACCGAGAAGGAGACGTGTGAAGCCAGGCATCCTTCTGCTCCTCTGATGGGCCTTCTATTAATACGTGTTTGCTTTTGCCTTTCAGATCAAACGGCTAAACATCAATCATGCCTACATTGAAATGTAAATATTAAAGCATATTCCAAAGTAAAATATAAAATGGGTTTTGGTGCATTGGGTGACTTAAATTATCTGCTCCATTGTTTCCATCCATTAGTGTAGACATTAGAGAGCTGACTGAACATCTTTACTATTAACATGCAGGAAAAAGGAATTAGATTCCCCATCTACGAAAGTGACTATTACAATTACTGAATGTGTTGAATACCCACCATGAAAACTTGCTGAAAGTATGTAGAGAATAAATAGTAACTCTTTGAGGTTTTGAAATTATATAAAAAAAAATTATTGGGTACTCAAACTTCAAGAGCCACAGGCTCACATTATTAAACAAACAAGGTGGAGTTTTCTAATCGACTATAGTCTAGCCACCACACAAGACCTTGGCTCCTAAATATTTACGAAAATTTTCTAAGAAAGCAAAATAGATATAGTTTACACACAAAAAAAATTTCTTAAAAAGCATTCTGCCCTAGAAAACACTTATAGCACATTCTCAAAAGGCCTTAGTGGGAGCTGTAAACAAAATTTCTATGAACCAATAAAGACATAACAATCCCATACTTCTTAGGGGCAGTTTAGCTGTCTGATGAAAAAAAAGACTGTGTTCTATTGACACTCAAAGTTTTACTTGAAGACTTCCTTCTGGGAAAAAAAGAAGAGAATAAAATAAATAAATAATTATAGTTTCAATATAATGCATGCATACGCGCTCTCTCTCTCAACAATTTAAGATTGTATTTAGTATCTGTATTAAAACTACTGCAAAGACTAAGACATGGAGATAATAGAAGCATTTCTTCCACATCTCTGGATTAATATTTGAAAGACAAGCAAACCATGTCATAAATTAAAGATGTTGTAGGGAAAAAAATCTCTAAGAGCTTTACTTCCAGAATCTTGTAGTTGGAAAGGTGCTCATAGATCATTGACCCTACACCTTGTTTTACAGGAGGAGAAATTACAGCTCTTACAGAACCATTTGAGCCATCTAATAGCACATAGCTAGATGTAGAAGAGCCCAGCCTGGAACACAAGTCCCAGCTCTGCCAAAAAATTATTTGTTGGAGAATATAAAACATTGGGAAGACAAATTACTTGATCAAAATCCTATGTACTCCATTTTGTGGAATTGTTTATGTTTGTTGACAATGAATTTTTTTGCTACCTTGAGTCTCTTAAAAAGTTATGCAAATATAAATTTTCTTTACATATCCTGACTTTCTACTGTATTGTTAGTTAAGCTCCTATGGGATAAGGAATGTTATACTCACCAATTCAATAAACCTCTAAATGTCCAGTGCAGAATTTTGTCAGTACAAGTGCCCTGGAATGGGATATTCTAAAGACTGGGGCTGCATTTTGGTCATATGCATATCCTAGCCACTAGCCCTATGTGGCTATTTAAATCTAAATTAGTTAAGAATAAATAGTGAAATTTTATTTTCTCAGTGCTCAACAGCTTAAACTATCTCCATAGCTCAAGTGTAGCTACTGGCTACTATACTGGATAGTGCAGATATGGAGTATCACCAACATCACAGAAAGTTCTATTGGACAGTGCTGGCAGCAAGTAATAAAAATAGAAACGATATGTTAGGGAGATGTTGGAGGGAGAGGCAGAGGGAGAAAGATGATGGATAGATAGATGACCAATAGATAGATAGGCAGGTATAGATGACAGAAGAAGGAAGGGAAGGAAGGAAAGAAGGGAGGGAGAAAGGAAGCAGTGGATGGATGGTGGGGAAGGAGGGCAGAGTAAAAGAAAAAGAGAATGAGGAACAAAGACAACTACCTGATATTCTGAAATGTATTTTAGATGTGTTCTTCTGCTGGATAATTGTGTAAGAAATGGGCTCAAACAATGCTTTTCTAAGCCTTATAAACTGTGACGCCAACCAGTGGTCCATGCTGGGGCAGGGGAGCTCAGGCACTACCTCGCCTTGGTTAAATAAGCATGCCCACCATGAAGCAGGTGCTTCAAAGCAGAATAAAAATTAGTGGCTTTCAAATTCTTCAGGCAAAAAGGAGATAAAAACAGCAGTAATGATAATTTAGGATGCAGAGCCTCAGACATTTATACTGGTGTCATCGCTATATAAATTATATATTATAATTGTATTATTTAAAAATGAATAAAATGTCTCTATATCCATGATTTGAATCCATATTTATAACTTTTCCTTGAAGACTGTATGCTGCATTCTCATTGTTTTCATCTGTCATTTCCTACCTGTTTTAAAATTATATTATTATGTTATCTATAGAATTAATTTTAACATCTTATAAGCCATTTACCAGAGCTGATATGCATCTGTTATTAAGTATCAAATATTACCAATGGGAGTTATGATCCTTGTCTAATAGCTACAAGCAGGACTTTTTAAAAAGTTTCATAGAAATATATAATATGGAATTTAAAAAATGAACCTATTAGGTTACATAATCCTTTCCCAGTGAATAGTTCTCCAAAGAATTGTCCCAGTGGTTCTGCATGAGCTCAGCTGGAAATGGCCCATGAAGGGGCATGGTGCCTGCTCCCTCGGAAGGCTGCAGGATCCAGGGCCCAAGCCCGGCCTCCTCCCTCAGTCTTGTGGCAGCTAAGTGGGGTTTTCCCATCATGCAATGAAAAAGAACATAAACTACCTATAAACCATAACACATAAAAAATTTTATTAAACAGTCCACTAAATCTATATTGACTTTTTGATCTTATAAAGTTTTTATTGTTATTCAGAGCATAAACCATTCTAATGGGAGGGCATCTTATCTGTTCTCCAGGACCGGTGGTAGTTACCAGAAAACCTAGCCCATTTCAGAATGAAAGTTTCCATCTCCATATGTCAGTATATTGAAATATTTTAAAAAGTCGACAGTATGACCCACAAAAGAAATTACACCAATATTTGTTGAATACCATCCAGCCTCAAGGTCCATTTCCTTTCATAGCTAAGGATTCTCTAAATCCAAGGAAAATTTCCAACTCATCTCTTTCTATAAATAGGTAAAATGTATTTTCATTACCATTGCACATGTTATTTTTTGTTTGGGTTTCATGTTAAAAATTTTAATCTAATTATCCAATTAATACTATGCCAACTATTTGCTAATTCTGGAGATGTGGCAGTGAATAAGAAAAGTTGAGATTCTGATTTTATGGAGCTGAGGGTTTAGTGGTGGACATAGAGAAAAAACACATTCTTTCATAAATATTTATTTCATCAAAATTATAGTAAGATAATTATATATATGTATTTTATAGTAGTCAATTATTGGCTGCAATGAGAATGTGGAATAAGTAAACCTAACTAGGCTTGGGGGTCAGAGAAATCCTCCTGAGTAAGTAGCTTGGAAGCTGTGCAGTATTTCCGTGTAAAAAGATGGGAAGGGCATTGCCAGATGGGATTAAGACATGTGTAAAAGGGATTCTGACATGTTCTGGGAGCTGGAAGGGCAAGTGCCTGGAATGAAGGAAAAGGCTGAAATGGGAGGCTGGGGAGGCAGGCGGAGGCTGGCAGAGGAGGAGGAAGAGCTGGAGAGAAGGCGACAACCTGGTGTGAGGCAAGAAGGAAGTGCTTCCGGGAGGGTCAAGAAGATGAGGAAACAAAGATGCCATGGAAGAGGGCAGGTGGCCTTGGCAAGTGCCCTTTGGGTGCAGAGTGGGCTACTGTGGGGAGCTTTAATGGGCGGGGCGGGAGGAAATGGGAAGTGATGAAGAGGAGATGAAAAGGACAAGTAATGCATATGAAAATTTTGGCTTTGAAAGGTGGACATTAAACAGCAGTTACCGGAGTCATTTTGTTTTAATTTGTAAGGATGGCAAATATGGAGTTAGATGTAAATGCTGATGGAAAAGGCCCGGTAGAGAGGGAGAAAACGGCGAGAGAAAAATAAAGTATTAATAGGAACGAGGACAATCAGCAGTGTAGGGAGACTGCAGACAGGACTGAATCTTGAGTAGTTTGTTTCTCTCAGACATTATTGAATCTGGAAAAATGCTCTGTGCTGTCTTATGGAAATTCTCTGCTTAGCTCTTCTTTCTCTTAATATAACATTTGACATTAAATGATTTACTATGCGTTGTTCTGAAACTATTCACAACAGTCTTTACTAATAATTGCTTATATTAACTTAGCATTCCCTTATTAATACATTTTTGGGCCATATCATCGCTTATATACCTAAACATTTTTATTTAAGTGGCCATTTTCAAAAGGTATACATCTATTCTTAGGCAGAGCTTTCTCTTGGGACTAAAAGAACGTATGTGGCAGGGTGGAGCCCTTGATCTGCTGACAGGGAGAGAGGAGAAGGACAGTAAGGAGGGAGATTCAGGGGAGGTGGCGGCTCGGCCGATGGCCAGTAGTGTTGCTGCGACCAGCAGAGAGGCGCAGTGGGGACCGCAGCCATAAAGCCAAGGGCTCCTCTAGACCCCTGGGTATTCTCCTCTGGGAGCCAAAGGAAAGTCTGAGAAACAGTGTCCAAGAGCTCCGGGTGAGAAGAATTTAAGACTAAGTCAACCCTCCCTCTGGGGGAGGAGGGAGAGAAAACCCTAGTAACCTTTATGAACAACATCACAAAAGTTTATTGAAAGATATTAAATAGAACACAAATATATGGAAAGATAAAACATACCTTGGGTAGAAAGACTCTGGAGAACATTCTGGAAGTAAAGGTTGGATTTAGATATCTCTTGTGACTCAGCCACCCTCTCCCTCTCTATGTAGCCAGAGAAACTCTGAGACACACTGACGCAGAGAGACACCACCATTCTCACCACCGCTGTCCCCATCACAGCTAACATTTACTGAGTGCTCACGTGCAGACACCATTATGCACATGTTTTATGGATTAATTCATTTGTTAGGTTTCACCACATGAAAATGCTGATGTTTGACTGCTCTTAGACTACGAAAATTGCCGTTCCGTGTACGTCAAGCTAATACTCTTTCCAATGGTTCTATGAAGTGGATACTATTATCATCTCCATTTTCAAATGGGAAACTGAGGCACAGAGAGGTGAAAGAACTTGCCGAGGTTGCTGAGCTACTAAGTGTCATAGCTGCAGACATCAGATTCATGCAGTCTGACACTGCAGTCCACCTTCTAAGCCGCTTGCTCTGCTGCCTCTCGCTCTGCTGCCTCTCAACCTGGAGCGGGCGTCCAAGGCAACTTACCTTGAGAGAAGAAATTTGAAAATGACGTTGTGTCCACTCACAGAGGAATTGATAAATAACTTATGTATATTCATACAAGAGAACGCTATAGAATAGCAAAAATGGATGAACTAGACTTATATTAATCCACATTAAGTGGAAAAAAAGAGAGGTTCCAGAAAAAATATATATAGTATGAGACTTTGTGTGTTGGTTAAGAACATACAAAGCAGTGCCACATACTGTTTAGCGCCAAAGACGTATGTGAACACATGTATAGGTATCTGTGGAAATGAAAACACCAAATAATGAAGATGGTGGTTAATGCGTGTGCAGAAGGATGCAACTGGGGATGGGCGAGGAGGGATACTGGCTGTCTTGGTAATGTTCCCTTTTTAGTGAGGTGCTGGATACATGGGTGCTTGTTGTCTTCTTCTTAAATTCTGCAACCGGAGAGGAAAAAAGAGAAAAATATACCCACAATAAACAACTCTCAATGAACAATATAAGGAATAAAAAATTAGTAAGGGCATTTATAGAGTGGGGAAGACAACATTTTTTTAGAAAAGACAACATTAAAATGTCTAAGATATAAACAGGAAGTATGATATGATCCCATTTGTGTAAAATGAATTTATATTTGCATATTTCATAAGAGAAACATAATATAGAGATGCTAAGATCTTAACAGTGGTTGCCTCAGCATGATGAGATTTCAAAATGATTTATATATTTTTTCTTAAATTTTTATGCAGTCTGCAAATGTTTTACAGTGTACTTAGATGTGGTCAGAAAAATATACAGCACTTCAAATGCGTGAAAGAGGAAGCTGCAATAGCGAGAAGGGAAGTGAAGTGTGGAATAGACCTTAAAATAGGCAAATGCCTGTTGTGTACCCTTTTAGAGATGAAAACCAAACAGCCAGTATCTCCACCAGGATCGCTCATCAGCTTCAATTCCAAGTCTGGGTCAATCTAATTAATTACTTAGCAAAGCCCCTGGGAAAGGTTGTGCGGGGATCTTATCTTGTATGGAAGTCATTGTTTTTAACGAGACAGCTTTTTTAACTAGGCAGGTTTGGGAGCTGGGAGGAAGGAAGAATTCTAAGTTCTAAGGTGGAATAGACTTTAGGGGATAAATAGCACAGGTGATAGATTATGGGAGGATATGTGGGAGGATGGTTCAAAGTGGGGGTAGAATTTCAGAGGACAACATGAGATTCTATCCCTTGTGGGAAGGGATCTGTTTCACACATGGCCCCTGGGGGAAGATCGAGCCTTGGAGTACCCCAGATCTGGCCAAAACTTGGCAGTGGTCTTTTTCATGAAGAATCAAGATGCCCACAGAGGCAGAACTGCATCGTTGTCCAGACCATATGTTAGAGACGAGGCCACTCTTCCCATCTCTCCTTGGAGTCCAGAGATTCTTTGTCACAGCAAGGATGAGGTTTTGTCGGCATCGGGGTCAGCCTCTTGGCAGAGTCTGTGACCTACTCAAGAAGGGCAGACGGAGGGCGCACTGTTCTAGAAGCTTCCCCGGGAGCCAGGGCAGAGGCGAGTCAGGTGGGAGCCAGTGGAGACACCTCCCACTGCCAGACCAGCTTGTGTGCTATTGCAGCTGGGACTCCAAAATGTGACTGGGAGACTTGGGAAAGCTAATTTCTGATAACCGGGAAGATCAATCATTGTTCATTAAAAGTGAATCTCATTCTCACCATGGTGGGAAGTAGGAATGTGGGTTATGCTTATTTTATTAAACTTTTAACTGTGTATTGCATCGTAAAGATTATTTGCAATGCTTTTTGGTGTTGTGGAGGATTATATTTTTAAAAGTCGAAATTTCTAAGTTGGTTTAGTTTTTGTTTTGTTTTTTTAGTTATTATTGTTATGGAGAAAGCAATGGAGCGTGGAGCAGTGGAGTGATGGCCGGAGTGAGGGAGAGAGGCAGGAACAGAGGAAAGAAACGGGAGGGGAGGAAAGACCCAGAAGCCGAGAGGATGGGAAAGTGATGGAGACCTATAATAGCTCTTCAATCTGCTTTTATAGAAGTAAACACTCCTTGATAGTGAAAACACAGAGCTGAAACTTTAGAGCTGAAAGGAGCCTTCGATTTCATAAATTCCAAAAAGCTCATTATACTGATTAGGAAACATATCTAGAGATTTCCTTTAAAAGCAAAGCATCAGAGGGAGCACATTTCTGTTGAATGTCATGTGTTAGGGCTTAATATATGTATTGTTAGCATTTTCTGAATTGAGTTTTCAGCAAATTAGTAGCCAATGAATCATCCATAATTACTCGTATTGGATTAAAGGAGAGTGTTTTCCTACTTAAAAGGTAGGCTGGGGTCAATTTTGTGGCAGTGTTATTTATGTATATGCATAAAGACATCTGGTGGCCTGAAATTTCCATTTCCATTCCTTTAATGTTTTTGCAAGTTTGTACAAGTTGAACAGGAATGTCTGTTTTCTGCTAAATCCATTAGAAACCGATATAAGGGTGAGAAGAAAGGATGTAATGGAAAAGGTAAAGTATTAGAATTTAGAAGAATGTAGAATAACAGGCCAGACTGTGGAAAACATGGGTGGAAAGAATGACTCTCATCTTTAGACTGGAAAAGCTAAGGCACAAAAAGTTAAACCACATATACGTGCTCTGCTATTGAATAATGTATGCCTCTCCGTGGATGGGAAATGCTCTCTTATTGTAGTTTTAATTTGCATTTCTCTGATCACTAATAAGGTTGAGTATTTTTCATATATCCTACATCAACTGTGCTGCTGCTTCTGAGAAATTCCCATTCCTGTCTTTTGCCAATTGTTACATCATTTATCATTTTTTAATTTATTTGTAAGACTTTTTTATATGCTCTTCAAACCAAGCCTTTGTTGGTTTTGTGTTGTGCAAACACATTCTTCCTCTTTGAGGCTTGTCCATTCACTTTTTAATGGTTTCTTTTGACGATCAGAAGTTCTTTATTTTAATGTGGTAGAATTATCCATCTTTTTTATGGCTAGTTCTTTTATGTCTTTTTTTTTTTCCTTAAAAAATTCCTACCCTGAGGTAATTAAGATATTGCTTATATTGTCTTTTAACAGTTTATAGTTTTTCCTTAAATATTTAAGTCTTTAATCTACCTTAAATTTAAACAGTCATGCATCCCTTCATGACGGGGACACGTTCTGAGAAATGTGTCATCAGGTGATTTCGTCATTGTGTGAACACAATGTAAGTGCAAGGGTGCACTTACACCAACCTAGATGGTACAGCCTACCACACACCTAGACATCATGATACAGCCTATTGCTCCTGGGCTACAGACCTGTACGCCATGTGACTACTAAACACTGTACGCAGCTGTGACGCAATGGCGTCCGTGTGTCTACACACATCCAAACATAGAAGAGGTAATTTGTTGTGCTACAATGTTAAGACGGCTACCACATCACTAGGCTAGGAATACTTCAACTCCGTTATGAGCTTACCCACCATTGTACATGCCGCCCATCTTTGACAGAAACACTGCCATGTGGCGGCGCAAGACTGTACTTGCAAAGGCTGTGCAGTAGGAACCCAATGTCCATTAGTTTGTATCTGTAACAGAGCCTGCGCCATTTACAAACAGCCCGTCCTCTTGCCACTGCGCTTCAAGCCCTGCTTTATTAGTTAACAAATATCTATATATGTGTTTATTTCTAGACTTTCTACTGCTTCCTTGGCCTATTTGTCTATTTACGGACAAATCCTGTGCTACCTTATTTACTTTTGCTTTACAATAAAGTTCGGTATAGCCTGTGATAAGCCCCTACTTTGAGAGGCCCTTTATGCTTCCATATAAATTTAAAATCAGCTTGCCTAATTATATAGAAAAACTCTTTTAGGTTTTTGATGGGAATTATACTGAATCTGTAAATAAATTTGGGGAGAATGGACGTTTTTATGATATGGAGTCCTTAAAGTCTGGTTATAGTCTCTGATGGGAAAGACATTATTTTGTTAGGCTGATAAGCATGACTTACTTTCTTTTTAATCTTAGAAGTAATGTGTATCTGAAGCAGAACTTAATAAACCAGGACAGGATTAGCATTTATTAATATAAAAATCTGGAGGCTAAAGGGGCAGTTTATAAAACTGAGACATTTTCTTTTGTCTTTTTTTTGAGACAGAGTCTTGCTCTGTCACCATGGATAGAGCGCAGTGGTGTCATCGTAGCTCACTGCAACCTCAAACTCCTAGGCTCAAGTGATCCTCCCATCTTAGCCTTCTAAATAGTTGGGACTACAGGCATGTGCCACCACACACGACTAATTTTTTTTTATTTTTAGTAGAGATGAGGGTCTCACTCTTACTCGAGCTTCTCTCAAATTCCTGGCCTCAAGCGATCCTCCCACCTTAGTCTCCCAGAGTGCTGGGATTACAGGTGTGAGCCACTGTGTCCAGCCTGAGTCACTGTCTATAAAGCACTTGTTACCTGAGACACTTGTTCTTTGTAAAATTCACTTAGTTATGAGAAAAGAGAATCAGCCTGAAACTTCGCCATATTCACATCCAGGGACATGCAATATTTGCCAGTCTGTATTTATGTTAATTCTTCCCTTGGCTACTTGTGTGGCAGGCATCACTTTCAGTTTGTGCCATAATTTTTTTGCTCCATGTCTATTTTTTCTAGTAAACTGAACATTCTCTGAGGGCATGATTCCTGCCTCACACCTCCTTGTCTTTTCCCCTACAGGTAAAACACTACTGTATCTTGTGAAGAATCACTGTCAAAAGTCACACTGGTCTCCAGGGCCCCCCTGCACCGAGGTCTCCATGCAGGTCTTGGCATCTTCTGTGAACTCGGGCATCCTGAGGGAAGGGAGATTGTGGCAACCAGACCTATGGTTCAAAATAACATCACTGTTCCAAAAGGGAAAGGCTTGTTTAGAGCATCTAGCCTCACATTTATCCTGTAACTTAGTGTACATGAAACCTACAGAGAAAGTGAAACTACAGGCAAAAACAAATAGAAAATAAAGCAAACAAATCTGACATTTGCACCCAAAAATATCTGTGTGGTGGAGGGTGTATAGGACATTTTTGTCTGTTGCATGGAATAGCAAGTGGCTTCAGTGAATTGAGGTCTCCAAAGGACACAGCACACACACCTTTATCAAGTGCATTTACCACCTGCTGCTTTGGTGGCCGAGGCAAGCCAGTCCTCAGGGTGACCACGTTCACCTGCGTTGGTGGTTTAAGAGTCTTAGGGGACCCCATGCATGGCAGACCCATCACTACCTTCAGACGCCAACTAAACTCACGACATGCTTTCTGTTTTCTTGCACGGAACTTGCCTTAGTCATTAGAAGAAACTAAGATAAATTACTTGTGAGCTCAACAGAAACACTTGCCTTTATAGGTGTGGGAAATTTCGAAGAGGAATGAGAGCTCAGGGCCAGAAACTCCACAGTGGTAAAAGGAGAGAACTCATTTTTCATGTGCATAGTAGATGCACACAAAAAAATTTGTTGACTGACAGCCAATCTTCAAAATTCTATTTCTGCAGGGTACCTATTCCAAATTCTCAGAAAATCACGGAAAGCCACAGGGATATAGAGGAAATGGAAAGAGCATTATTTCTTCCAGCATGATTTCTCTATCTCTTTGATTGTTCACATCAATTCTGGATTTAGATTAGCAGAATTAGATTTATGGAGACTCCTTTTTTTCCTGCCTGACTGTATGGCTACAATTTGTCCAACAAATATGAGCCTTGGGCTATGATTATGTGGATCTACCACAAGGACCAGCATCCCCCCTCCCCTCCTGCCTTTGCTTATTGCACTGGTTGTCCGCTTCCTTTCATTTTAGAACAAAACGAGGGGAAAAAATCCTAACTGTTCAAGCATGTCCCTAAACCACAGTCCTTTGTCTATTTTGTTTTTATCGCAATCAGCAGATTTGTTCCTAATGCCCAAGCTACCATATCACTTACTCTAATGCGGGGCTTAGGCCTTTCCCATGCTATACTTCAATAATTCGGATTATGAAACAACCAGCCTGAGAGATTCATAACACATATTTAAACATGCTTCGTAACAGGGCTTTGCATTTTTCCCTCTCTGGAATGTTGTAAAATTCAGTCAAACAGAACCAGTTGTAAACTTTATATTCAGGACGTTTCCTCTATTCTCTTACTCTGTTTCGGGGCCTCTCCTGATATGTCTATTTTTCTTATCTCTCTCATTGAACAAAAAGAGTAGCCAACTTCTTTGTAGCTCAGAAAATATTAATGGCACTTTTTAAAGGTTAAATGATAGCTGTACAGAATTATAGATTCTAGTTAGGTGTATATGATGTGACTAAGCAGATTATTTGAAAGAATATCTTTGGCTTTAAAATTCTATAAATTGCTAAAGTAGAAAACACAATTTGTGGCTTGGAAGGAAAAACAACTACATGTAAGTCTACTATTATTTCTTAAGAAAATATTTTCTATTACAAATCAAAGGCACAAAACAACATATGGCAGCATCAGTATTTTAGCAAAATGCACATTTTCAAAGCCCAAAATTTATGCTTTTTTTCCCTCTAGATAATGAATTGCTTCTTAGGCCCACTAAGAAACCTTCAGATAACTTTAAAAATTCTTTAAAACATCAATATTCTCTGCAGAGGTTTAATATTTGAAAACTTGAAATTGGAAAGGTACAATAAATGTCTTAATGGTCAAACACAGGAAAAATAAAATTTTTAATGTAAGCATATGGTAGTACAAATGCAGCAATGGGTATTTCTAATCCTTGTGCTCTTTATACACAACTTCTTTTAAAATCTAAAAGATACAACATTTTCATTTTAAAAAGTCACGTATAAGTCAGGTTTTTATTTTTCCCACAAGGGAGGATTTGGGAAATTAACAAAAAATATCTATGAGCTCAGTCTTGCACTGAGCTAACCCAGGTAGTTGGGCTCAGAAATCAAGTGCTGTTTAACATGACAATCGTGTTGTCATTATTTGTTTGTTTTCACATCATTCACTGCATAGCTCTAAAAAAAAAGGTGAAATGATATGAGTCCAGAATCTTTTCTCTACTCCTTTAGAGTCCAATATGTATGTTCCTTTTCAGTAATTTATGAAATGCAGGAGCCAGTATTTGTCTTCATATTATGGATCTTCTTTTCCAGGCAATTCCGGGCAGACTTGAGAGTTGGGTTATCTGTCTATGGTACTTTCAGTTCCATCCGCCATGCAGCTTTTGCCTGGATGACTGGGAACCACACTGCCGCCCCACAGCCCTGCCCCCTGTCCCCTCCCACTCCCACCCTGCTCTTCAACCTGTCCCAGGGAGGCTGCCCTCTGGGCAGGCGTGTGCCCAGGGCTGTCGGGGGCTGCACAAATTCTGCTGTCTTTGAATTATTAGGCTCTTTATCCCACTACTACTTAAGATACACTTTGGGTGACCCTATCGTCACTCGTCATGTGCTTTCCTGTTCTGGAGCAACTTCTAGACCTGGCACATTCCTAACTCTCTCGAGATCCATCATTCTGGTTAGTCCAGGATGGTCTCAACATAATTATGCCCCAACATAATTAATAGTGCCCTTTCTACATGTGCAAATTTCTCTGTTAGGACAGAAAATTATATGACCGCCTTAGCTATAGACCTGCACTTTTCTTCAACGTACACAAAAGGGTTGAAAAGAGAACATGTTTTTAGTGATTGCAATACTTCATTGGTCTTTGGGAAGGAAGGTTCACTGGGGACCTGGGGGCTCCCATGAAATGGAGTGAGTTGAAGTGTGAATGAGACGCAAGAAGAGGACCCTAGTCGGGGAGAAGGCAGGAGCCTTCACAGCTAATCAAAGCGATTCAGAATAAATGCTGTCATTCCCTCCCCATCATATCCTACCAGCTGCTCAAAACTTTTCTGTTGTCTCTCCTAATCTCTCTCTACCAATCCTCTTAACGTCTTCCCAGGCTTTGCACTGGAATCTACTGCACCCCGATCCACGTTTCCTCCACACATAGTGTGTCCCCCATTTCTAGCTGTTCCAATGTGGCCATGAGACCTGAATCAAAGATTCCCACTATCTTTGCCGCTGCTTGGATTATTGTCATGACCTCCTAGTCAACTTGTCTCTCCTCTCTCCTATTAATAATTCATCTTCTACACTACTGACACACTATTATTTTTCCAAGAAAAAGTTATCATGTCTCAGCCTGCTTTAAAACCTCTGTCTGCTTTCTGTTGCCTCGAAGACAGAGATCAAACTGCTCCACCAGGCACAGGAAATGCAAATGCACGTTTCAGTTGCAGGCCTTGCTTTCTCTTCCCTAAACTGAAACTCTGGCCATGCTGACACCTGGTAGTTCCTACAGACAAAGGTCTTTTCTCCTCTCTGTTCCTTTGCTTCTTCCTTTGCTGGAATGTTCTCTTCTTCCTCACTTCCACCCCCACCCTGTATGCCATGTAAATGTCCACATAGCCTCAAGGCCCAACCCAAATGTCACCTTTTCTCTTGAAGCTTTTTTCAACTCTTTTAAAGTAGAATTTTGTGACACTTTCCTACTGTTCCATTGCACTTTTCACATGTTACATCCATCAGTTACAGTGTAGGTCCTACGTGGTAAGTGACTGTCTCACTTTCGATCACCACACTTTTGGATTGAGCATTAGGATTTAAATCCTAATATGCAGTTAGTACTCAGGATGTGTTAGTTGATGAGGATGGAGATGCTTGTCATAAGTTCCCCCCCTGAGAGCTCTCTGTGCCTATTTCCTACCTTCCACTGGAAAACATGTATTCACTTTATTTTTATTTTATGTGAATTCTAGTTCCTTTCAGTTTTTCATTCTTTGTGCTTTTCAAACTCCAGAATTTAAAGAGTCCAAAGATAACCCTGAGAGTTCTTCTGATTTCAGTTGGGGAAATAGGACAATATAAATTGATTTTGATTTTTTTGGTGATCACTTAGTGCTATGGTGATAAAGTACAAAAAAACATATTCTGGATGCTGAAATTGCATTGATTGAGAGTGCATGTGCCAGGCAATGTTCTATTTATTTTATGTATATTAAATCCTTTAGACCATAAAATAACCCTATGAATTAGGTACTATTTTAATTCTTGTTTTAGAGGTAGGGTGTGGGGCGCGGTGTTCCGCCATTACAAGATGGCGCCTAGTTCCGGGTGC
>VBSM01000483.1:28874061-28918972 GCA_008086735.1 Cheirogaleus medius
CAACAGAAGAACTCCAAGTGTTGAGTGGTCCTTGCTGGCGAGGGGCGCGCGACAGTAGGGAAACTGGCAAATAGCACATCAATTGGTTTTGCCACATGTCCGTCCAGTCTTTTTGTCAATAAAGCATTTGGTCACAAAGAGGACTGAAGGCAAGGAGAAGTAGACTCAGAAAAAAACAAGTCTGTATAGCTAGAAGGCTATTAAGAACATACACTCTACTAAGCATGAGTATTTTTAGTCAATTTGCCTAAAATAAACATTCATTCAATGAACATTTATTAAGCTCAAACTTATAGGCACTGGGCTAGGGTCCAAGGCTAGACAGATGTAATATAAATAATAATTGGGAAATATATGTGGAAACACTGTGTGTGGAAAGTGATCTGTGTTCAAGGAGCAGGACTTCATGCATAAGACTTTCAGAAGAGAGCCATGTTATTACCCAAACTTCTAGTTTATTCTTTCTAGCCCCATTGAAGAATTTACCAGGGCAAAAGCATTTTGACCTCAAAATAGATCCACTCTCTTCCTTGTGCCTGAAGACTGCAACTCTATTTATTCCCTCTTTTTAGTAGGATTGATCAGAGAAGACTGCATTGTGTCCAGACAGCACTTTCATTGGTCGGCTCCAAGAATTTTGGTGAGCACCTACCATCTGCCAGGCACCACTAGGCGCTGTTTAGATGGCAGCAAATGAGACAAAAATGGTTCTCATTCTCATCCTCTTTCTCATTCTCATGGAGTTAACCATAGTATGTGCTTTGGTGGGCTACAACTAAGTGGAAAAACATCTGCTATAAATCACCAACGTTATTTATTCAGATTTCCAGCGGTAAGGTGGCACACCTCCAGTGATTTATTGTGCAGGAATCCCCCTCGCTGTGCATGTTCCTGCAAAGTCTCATTAGGACCTTTAAACTAAAAATATCTGATCCAGCTAAATTTTGGAAAAGGAAACTACTATTATTGAGGAATTCATTTTCAGCGGCTGAGTGCCTCAGGAAGTCAGCAATGCCCTGTGGGGCTTTATGCCTCTGGTCCTCTCATTTGAAACCAGCAGAGGTTGGAACAGTTCTTAGTTATTAACATCTAATGGCTGTTTTGTGACTTCTCAAGTGCACTGGACTCCTCCTCCCAAGTCCCAGGGAATGGAAAGATGCTTATTTGAATTTAATTAACTCAGAAGAGATTCAGCCCAAAGGATAATGATTGAATATACTTGGTACTGAAAGATCCTACATCCTCCCTAAAACTTTATGATGGATTTGTTGGACTAATAATTGCCAGAAGTATGCGAAAAAGACATTCCCCCCAGAAGTAAAGCCATGGGCAGAGAGTATCTGTCATCCCAGATCGCCCTCTGTGCCTTGGTTATGTTCTTGTTTCTGCCTGTTCTTGCCTCACTGAAGTTCTCGCTTTGCAGAAAACCCTTTTGTGGTCCAGGTAAAAGTTCCATGAACACACAGAGAAGAAGAGTGGAAACAAATGCAACCTCCAATCTTTGCCTTGCCTTTGAGGCGACCTCTCAGTCTATCTTTCCCTCCTAAGTATGCATACACAAATGTTGCTTTGCTAACTTAAAGGAAATTTCATCTTGCTAAGAGTCTTCTCTAACTTCCTTCTTGCCACCCCACAGTCTTATCTTGACTGAAGAGATTCTATGTACGGGAAAAATAAATGATTTTGTAGATGCTATGAAATCCTGCACAAGGAATTTGTTTACATGTTATTCATTCTTAGATATCTATTGTGGACATGTTACGTGTCAAGCATTGCAGGCATAACACTGAGCAAGGCAGATGTAATTACACTACAGCCCTTACGGAGTTTACAAACCAGCACGTGCATTTATTTTCTCCTTTGTTTAATTATGGGTCATGTGCTAGGCACTGTATAAGGGACCATGGAAGATTCCAAAATAAATAGGAAATATTTCTAAATAAAGAGTGCCGAGTGGCCAGACTAGGACAACGGCAGCGTAACGAGAAAGGGAGGCAAGGTCTCCAAAGACAGTTTGAAAGTAAGACCAGCAGTGGAGGATTTGAAGGAGGAGAAGCAGGTGGGGGACGGCTTTAGGGGAGAGGAAAGAGTCATAACAGCAGGGTAGGAGGGTGACAAAAGGACCGAGCTGGGCTTGAGGCATATGGAACTGAAGATGGCATCATACCTGTCCATGTCCTTTAGATTCAAGTGCAAGACTATGAGCTTCTCTAATCTCAAGAAAGAACAGAACTGCAGCCATCATCTGGGCACACATGTCAGATATTACTCATTGTTTATTCTAGATCTTGTTCTCAAAGGATTTTCCATAGCTTAAAAAGCCACACAGAATAAAGAAATGTAAAGTAGAAACGAGGTTGTCAGGGCTGTGGTGAACACCTTTTGCTTTGCTTATAAAATCTCCCCCCAGATATGAAAGATTATTAGTTCCTGCTGCTTTTATTTCTAGAGATTTCTGGATCTCATCCTATCCAAAGTCTGGTTGTTTGACTTTTTTTTCATGTCTGTGAGTTAATTTAGACTTTTTCAAATTTTTTTTCCTTAAATATGCTAGAGGGGATTTTTCTTGTTTTCAACTTGATTTTTAAAAGTTCTGAGAAGTGAAGTATCTGCAAAGCAAATCACAGAACCCCAATCGTGTCACCAGCTGAGCTGAAGTACCGTGAGGTGCAATGAGAACTTTCTCCCTGGCCGGGCAGTTGGAAATTCTTGTGATATGGCAGCAAAGTGGTTGGTTAACTTCTATGTCTTTTGCCTTGGGAATTAGTCTACATAATTACTAGGCCAGAGATTGGTAACACGGTAGAAAAATAACAGGATTTTGGAATGTGTTGACTAATTCTCAAAGGTTCCATAAAAAGAGACAAGCTTCATGTTCATTAAAACTTGATCATGTAAAAACATAAGACACAGCAAAAAGAAAAGGCTTTGTTTCATTTTGTCCCTAAAGGTACCCTTTCTGGCCTATGGCTGGAAATTTGTGACAGCTGAGAGACTGGGCTAAGCCTGATCTGGGTCAGCAAAGTAGTAAGACATGAAGATGTATAATTAATACATACATTAAATTTCATGGGGGCATTTTTGAAACCCTTATTTTGTTAAAAGTGAATTGACGTACATTTAGAATGAGATGAGTGGAACATTGTGAATGTTTGTTGTTTCTGCCTATTTTGCCATCGGTTTAGACTAAGAATTACTTTAGTAAGAAGCAAACCCAGTAATCAGCGGCTTACAACAACAAAGGCTCATTTCTTGCTCATGTTACGTGTCCACGTGTGTTGTCTCTGACTCTGCTCCAGGACCCTGGCTAATGAAGCTGCCCTTATCTGGGACATCACAGTAGGACAAGAGAGCATGGCAGAGCACACTCGGGTTCTTTAAGCTTCCAAGGGGAAATGGCCCATATCACTTCTGTTCACATATCATCGGTCAAAGGAAGTCACAAGTCAGTGCTGACAGTAGTGGAGTGGGGCGGATAATATTCCTGCAAGAAAAGGCATCCCGGTGAAGGACTCTGAATATTCTTCCTTTTTCTGGTAAAGCCCCCATTTTTCTGTAGAAGAATAATCCCTTGACAACTCTCAGCCAATGTGCATTTGATAGAGTTGACCCAGGTCCAGAGAGGGCATGAGAGGCAGGGTTAGCTAACCAGGGCTTTCCATTCCTCTGGCCAAAGCAAGTCTAATAAAATTTAATTCCTGGAAGGAGAAATTATTTTTCTGCTGGAGCTGCTAAGAAGATGGCCTGCAATCCTGGAGCTACAGAGAGCCATCTAGGTAGAGAGAGAGCCTGCCTAAAAATGAAATCATTGTAGAAGCAAATAAAACTGAGAGATTGAGCAGATAAGCTGAGGTCTGATGCTATATAGCCACCCATGCCAGCAGGAAAAGGTCTAAAATAGCAATTCGTAAATATGAAAGTCCATGTTGTTTTCTTAAGCCAAACAATCTAGGTTTCTATTACTTGTAACTAAAGAGTTCTCACTGACAAAGGGGGGCAAGTTAGTGCTTAAACTATACACCATGTAATGGTTCTATATACTTTGGTATGGGTGGGTCACACTTTGGGTTACAAGCTCCCTAGCTATCAATTCAAAGAGAAAAATCTAATTAGTATACTCTGTTGTCACTATGTTACGTCTATACAATGGGAACTTGCCTAATGTATGTCAAATATGATAAAAAAAATTGGTAATTTCATATGATCCAACCCAATGCAATTCATCATACTACATGATAAAAACAAACCATTTGGTCAGCAATCATTGCTTTTCTGAGAGTAAATTCCTACCATGCGACATCTATAGAGGCTGTTGCACAACATGTGGTACAGACCAGCAACATCGACGTCATTGAGAATTTACCATAAATGCTGAATCTTAGGCTCCACCCAGATCTACTAAATCAGAGTGTGCACTTTAGCAAGATTTCCCAGGTGATTTTTTTTTTTTTTTTGCACATTGAAATGTAAGAGATGTCCACATAGAAGATGCCATGTGATATGGCAAATATCACTCAGAGCACCCCTATCATAAGTGTATTAAAATATTTATAACGTTGCATAACATTTCTCATTATAACTTAGTGGCATAATGTCAAATAATTCTAGAAGGGGTGAAAAATAATCCTAGAGAAATCTTTGGAAGCAGTTGAGATTATATTAACATAATCCAGGAATATAATATTGTTGATATGTTCCCAAAACCTACTGATAAAATCAACCAAGTAGTAACCCCCTATTCTCCCTGATACCATTATGCAATCAAGGGATCCAAAAACTTCTTTCATTTTCATAAAATGGGGTCATCTTATGGCACTCTCTGGTCCAGTCTCGGCTACAGTTGACTTCACCTGGTGGCGATTGTCCACTTGCATTTAGATACGAATGGATGCCCCGTGTCTGTGGCTCACTGTGACTCCCAGAGCAGCCAGGGCTCTCAGCCTGTCAACCCAGCCTGGAGAGATTGGGTCTGGAGAGAACTGGAAAGGAGGGACTGACTCAGCCTTCATGCCTCCTCAGACCAGGTTGCTCACCATTTCACAGCCAGGTTTTGCCCTCCCTCCTGCCTTATTTTTTCCTCCCACCACACCAAGAGAAGCTTTTTCAGGCCAGGTTAAAAAACAGAGTCTGGGCAGAGGAGAGAGCCAATCTCACATCGCATTCAAATTCATCTGTCAGTAGGATGCATTCTGTTCTTATTTGAGTGTTGAGAAAACTGTTTCCCTAAGGGGAAAAGTAATAAGAGAGCGCAGTTGCCTTTGTAAGGCTGAGTTCTCAGTGCTTGGGGACACAGTAGTCATCTTGGGGAGTGTCAGTGTGTCAGATTACACACTGCAAGTGTACTGCCTTCCCATTAATCAGAAGGTGGATTATGTTGCTAATCCATGGAGAGCGGTGTGTGTGAGCACAGCCAACCTGCCTTCATATGGAGTTCTCGGGCACCAGGCACCACACAGAGGCATAAAGCATCTGGTGAAAATCATTAAAAAAATAATTAGATTTCAAAAAACTCCCTGCTTCAGCTCCTGGGTTGAATTTGCAATTGGGGAGATCTTTAAATATAGACTTAAGCTCCTGATTAGTGAAGGTTACATTTGGGTATATTTTATCCAGCATGAGTAAACATTCTGAGCTCTTTCATGTGAAACCAGCAAAAATAATATTTCTTCTTTGCTGCCGCTGCTTCTTCTGACTTTTGTTAGAGAATTAACTTCAATAGCTCTGTCATTGGAAGAGGAGATGGCACTACAGAAGCTTATTTTTCTGCATTAGAATTTTATTTCCTTATTTTATTGGGACTAAATAATAGAATGGAAATTGATACTGTTGATCTGTTTTCCTCGCCATTAATATGAATGAGTGTTTGGAACATATGCTTAGACCTTTCTACCAATACAACTCAAAATAAAAAGAACCGAAGGCCAGGAGCTTGGCACATGTGTGTCTAGTCAATACGCTTCCTTTTCTGTCATCTCTACACTCCTGGATGCTAAGTCAGGTTCTGTGGCCGTGCTCACTGGAAAGCATCCTAGTAGCAAATGTAGGTGAGCAAGGTGGCCCAAGATGGACAATATTTGGGGTGATATTAACTTAATATTCTTAAAACTCATAACAAACCACTTAGTCATTGCTTATCTAATGAAGTAAAATTTTTCTGTATGATTAGTTTCAGTCAACATTTCTTCCAAACAGTTGTAAACCCCAGAATGGAGAGGTGAGTCTAAGAAACCTTTATACATATTCTTAACTTAATTAATGTAGCCATGTTGACAAGGTCATTTAAAGAAACTCGTGGCAATAAAAGAAGAAGAGGAAAATACTGTGTAGGATGAGAGGCATGTGAGAAACACTCTATAATTTATTGAAATATAAATGCAATAAGCTTATGCTTTAGAAATCAAATATACACTGATTTTAATAGCATGTATCCTTTCTTCTTTTTTTCTTCTCTGTGAATTTTGTTCTTTCTTTTTTTTCTTTCTCCTAGACAATACTGAGAAAGTAGTCTAAAAAAGTAACTTGAAATGCCCACAGATTAGTGTTTTGGCACATATGCTAGGATTTAAAGAAATAATTACTTTGATAGGGATAACATATTAAAAGAAATATACATAGGTTATTACATGTTTAGAAAAATACCCATGGTCATTATCTTTTAAAAATGCTATCTTTTTTAAAAAACAAAGGATGTCCTACTGATCTTTTGTATCTTATTGAGCACTTACTATGTGATGCACCTCTGCGACTTGCATTTCTCCCACTTCTTCAGTTAAGTTTGGTACCATGCTTTAGGCACATTAAAAAGTAAACTGAGACACAATAAAACTTGGAAGAGTTTATTTCAACAAATAGCAATTCATGAATCCAGAAGCTCCAAACCAGAAGTGGTTCAGGAACTCCACTGAAGGAAAGAAGGCTGAACTTGGAAAGAAGCAAAGAAAATAGTTGATTGGTTACAGTTGTATAGTTGCCTTATTTGGTCCACCTTGTTGGAAAATCCCTAGTTATATAATTATAACTTAGTTGGCTGCTTCAGATTGGTAGACCTTAAATTCTGTTTTCCTTTAACATGGATATTTACAAGAAATAGCTCAGTTAAGTTTCACTTATGTTTGCAAACCAAGCAAGGTTAAGGTCATGTACAAAGCCTAGCTGGCTGTGTCTGCTCAGGGATTCTTCGGGCTGGGTGTCCACATTAATTGGCTTTAGCACACACTACTTTTACTTTGAGGGAAGAAGGTCTCAGGGAAAAGGTTTCATTGAGGAGGTAACCATGACAGTGTTATGTAATCTTCCAGGTGGAGAACAGGAAGAAAGGCTCTCAAAGCCACAGATGAAGGAAACTGAAAGATTAAAGAGATTCCAAATGGAAAAGCAGAGATTTGAATGGAGGACTCTGATGTTGAAGATTTGTGTCTCTACCAAGAACCTCTTAATTTCTTGAAGGCAAAGGATTGTGAGTATTCACATTTACTTATTCAATACTAGCACAGCACCTGGTAATTTCTCAATAAATCCTGTGCATTTCACCTTTTAAACGTATGCCATTATTCCCCTTGCTCCTTTCAAACCCCTGTTCTGAGATCATTCCCTCAAGTGGACAATGACAGTGATCTCCAAAGTCATTTTCCTGCCTCTTATTTTTTACTTTCAATCTACCTTCTGGAGGATTCGTCCCCTGCCTATGTCTTTAATATCTCCTCAGATTGCAAACTTAACAATCGACCCACGAAGCCACTTAGTGTTCCCTGAACCACCGAAGGCAAATTCTGTGACGATACATCTCCATGACAGTATCTCTTCTTCTCTTTGCTGAAATGAGTTTGTATATCTGAAAAAATACCTGACTCATCCTTCAAGACTCATTTCAAGGTTTCCTCTGTGGCATTGTTTTAAATCTACCCAGAATTGGCAGCTCTCTTCTTTTTGATAGCTTTAGGTCTTGTATAAACATTGTTACAGTGGATGTTACAGTGTATTGTAATGATCTGGATTTGTATGTGTTTCTCCTACTAAGCAAGAAGTTCCTGGAGGCAAGGACATCTTATTTGGCACTGCATCCTTAGAACATGTGTGCTTGGGCTCAATAAATGTTACTGAATGGATTTTTGTTGAACAAATGAATGGATAATCCATGCTTGAGCAACAAGATACTAACAAGTGCCATAAGACATTGTTTCCCTTATCAGAGGTTATAATCTGTGACAAAGAAGCTTATCTCTAGACAGAGCATGAATTCGTAGAACCCTGAGTCTCTTGGCATGCTGGGGATAGCAGTGTGACACCAAGTGTCTTGGGAAATTGTGAGCAGGATGACAAAAGCACACAGATTACCACCACATTATATAAAAGCTACGTCAAACCCCCAAGCAGTGGAATGGTACAGTTAGATCAAGAAAACAGAGTTCACATGGAGATAAAATATAAAAATAATAGCCTGAGAAGTGATGACTCTTCTCTCTAAGATATAATTGTTTCAGATGGATATTGCTTACATCTGACAACTTGAATAATCCTAGAATCAGCTCATCAAAGTTGTGTAGAACATTAGCATCCCTTGATTTCGGCTTCCCATTTAGGGCAGGATTTCTGGAGAGCTGCTGATCCAGACGTTCCACTGGAACACGTCCAGGGATGGGAATGTCATTACTGGAAAGGGAGACATTTCCTTATTTTGGAGGCAACTCATTTAATTTTGCATTATTCATGTTGAGCTGAAATCTGCCTTCATCCATTGACTCTGGTTCTTTTTCCTAGAGCTACACAGAATGTATCTACTTGTTTTTCCTGTATGAAAACTTTTTATGTATTTGAATAGAGCTATCATTTCTCTCAAAGCTTCTTTTCCCTAAGATTGGAAACACTCCATTTCATATAATAATCCCTTATGTGATGTTCATTTAAAGCCTTTCAGCTCTCTCTGGTCATATTCCAAAGGACACACTCCAATGCAGCAACCAAATGTGGACACAGTACTACAGATGTACCTAAGCATTGCAAATGTTTCTCACCTTTTGTGTGCAATATACTTCCTTACTAAAATCAACTATTGCATTATATTCAATGTATAAGTGGATCAAAATGCTAGGAATTGTTGTTGGGGCCGGGATAGATAGGTATTCATGAAGCCCACAACCTGACACAAACTGAAAATATCCTCTTTTTAAAGAAATTATGATATTATCTAAGTACTAGAATTGAGCTATAAGCAAGCTATAATCATGAAGTAACTAATATATCAGGTTTTTAGACAATTGAAGGTCTATGCTTATTTCAGATGACTTGGTATTCATCAACTGCACCCTAATCCCAAACCTGTGTTATTTAAAAATCTTTATACACTTTGTACACTGTATGCACTTTATACATATCTTTCCTAACTCCATCTTGTTGGTTTTGTTATAATGCCAACATAGCAAGGCCTTTTAAATCTTTATTCTGTCATCAAGTATGTTATTTTTCCTCTCTAAGCTTTGTGTCACCTTTAAGTCTGATAGCTACAGGGAAACTGGCTGCTTTTAACGTGAACGAAATAGTTCATGATCTGTTTTCCCAGCAGAAATATGTGTTGGGGAATTTGGCTAATGGGAAGTGGTAAGGCATATATTTAGAAAAGACAGTTTATTCTACCCTAGACAAATAGAGATGCTTGGAATTCTATCCACCATGACTCATAGAAAGTGCAGAGAGTTCTCATCCCCTAATGGCCGCACGGTGTTAGCTGTTAGCAAGTGGTGAAGTCGGGGCCTGAGAAACAACCAAAGGGGAGCAATGGATGATTTTTGAAATGCCAATTTCTGACCACCAAAAGCCAGACTGCAAGTTGGAAGGCCTCCTTAACTCCATCCCCCAACGTAGCATATCATGTACTTAATAATAATCGAAATTTCTTTATGTCTCTGCTTGAATTCCATGTTGCTCGACAGGACTTCCCTGATTACCCTGTATAAATAGCCACAGCCCTGCTGTTGTGCTTTCTCTGTCTCTTGTCCTGCACTGTTTCCCATGGCTCTTATCACTGCCAGAAATACTACATAGCTCCTGCTTGTTTACTGTCAGACTCCTTCCATCCCCCACGCCCACATGCACTGGAATATAAGCTCTTTGCAAGCCCGGGCTTTGGTTCATTGCCTCTAGTGCCCCTGTTGCTGTGCATGGTGCCTGGCACTCACACATGTTCTATTGGTAGGTACTCAATAAATATTTGTTGAATAAATGAGTAAATGAATCTGGAATAAAATGGTTGTAAATTATGTACTTAGCTGGCAGAAGATTTTAAAAACAATAATGACTGAGAGAAACAACCGAGAAAGTCATGTTTATTTGATCCTTCCTATAAAGATAAGATTAATTGTACAGAGAATTTTGAGCTTCTCTAAATAAAAGAACTTTCTGTGTATTTTCGGTGGATGCTGGTGTTATTTAGCCATGTGAAGAAAAGAGTTTGAGATAGTATTTATAGCTGCTCATTACCAAATACTAAGTATGACGTGCTTAACATTTATTTTGTTGTTAAGCATAGATTTTATTGTGCATCTCATTTATACTGAAGTGGAGGCTCAGTCATTTGTCATGAGTCCATGGCTCAAAAGGGCCAGAGTCCACCTTGCAACACTTAATCACAAGTAAAGATAAGCAAAGAAACAAATGTCATTGTCCTTTATGAAAAGTCCTTATGTAGTCGCCACCCAAGTTGAGGAATTTAGTGTCCAGCGGAAGCATTTGTGGTAGAGCTGATTAGAGTCCTGCAGCGGGTACAACTGCATAATCACAATGGCTCTGCTTCAAAAGTGACCACCACGATGACACCTGGATATTTTCTACTCCTTCCCTTTCTTTCAAATCAAATTTGCCAAGAAAATCAGGTCAATGTTTTTGAAGCGGTCGGCATTCTTTACATCTGAAACAAGTTACGTTTTTTTCCCATCACATTCATCACCCCCTCGACATAGATTTTACAATCCAGATGAGAGAGCTGCGTGGAGAAAAGTTTGCACTTCTCTTTCGCTGGCAATTTTATTAGGTCAGATAAACTACAAAGCTTGCTCTTCGAGTCCTGTCTGATCTCTGAAACTCTCACAGAAACAATTTTCACCCAGAAGTTAGCAGGAGGAAGCAAAGGGATTTTCTGTGAACCAGATACATGTTGCTGGTAAGGGAGAGAAAACAGAAACGTCACAGTGGCGTGGGCCTTTTGAGGAGCAACTCTTTCTTCAGCTTCGCCCACGCTATGTCGTCTACTGATGGCAATGACCTTGGATAGCTGAGCTTGCGGGGACCAGTAGAGCTCCTCCAGATCTTGCACCTCTAACGCACAGTGTGAGCATTGAGCCCACTCTCATCCACTTTGTTGAAATGTATGTGATCTGCACTTGAATTAAGATCATATCTTTCTTATTTTGGAAACTCTCTCTTTCCCTACTCACATGTTCAAGCATCATGTGTTGCCTTTCAGCGCCGCTTATGTACAGGAATAAAATGGATGGGAGGAAAGTAGGGAAAATTTAACACTCAGCAAAGACCACACAAACGAGCAATTCGTGACACAACTTCTGCAGCCTTGCCCTCGGAGGGCTCTTTCCTATCAACAGTCTGTGAAGGATGAGTGGGTCCTCGGAGCAGCTGCTGTGCCTTCCTCATTGCTTTCAGCAGACTTGAAAGTATCTGATTTAAGAGGGCTTGAGTTTCCTCCCAACAGGCATCTCAGGTTCTGATCTCACTTATGAAAAGGAAGAGATCTAGGCTGCTATCCAGCAAGAGTCCTGGTCAGAGATAGTGCATTTAAGGAGTTAGTACCAAAAAGTGTTGAGTGTATTTACATCTGGATAGAGCACAAACAAAAACAAGACCCACTCCCTTCTAGAACTTCATCCCTGGCTATCCGTCTGGTCTGGAGGCATCCCATTCAGGAAAAGAGCGGATGCCACTGCAGAACCATTCAGTTTGTCCTCTTCTAAGCAGAGGTGTAGAGGAGGGTGACCAGAAATCCTGCTTCCTAAATGGGCACTGCCATCCTGAAAGCTGTGTCATGGACCTCAATCTTGTACCAGGACTCCAAAGCCTTCATCACTAGGCAGAGTCAGTCCAGAGTGCCAGATTTCTCCAATGCAAGGTCAGAAGAACACATCATCACAGGCACCTTGCCCCTAACATTATTTTTCTCCCTTCACTACAAGATCAAAAAATAATTATAGATTTAGTGAACAGACTACTTAAAAACATAATAACTGTAAAGATCTTTATTTATTCACAAAATAAAAACATTAAGTACCGATTCTATGAGAGGCATTGCATGAACTTCTAGGAGTGCGTGATACAAACGTGGAGTTAACACAGCTCCGTCTCCTTCCAAAGCTTTCACTTTGTGTGGGGAAAGGGAATATAGAAACTAGAATTGCCAGAGTGATCTCTCATGCAATTATGTCATTTCTCACGTATATCTGTGAAAGTTCTCCCTGGACCCTCAATTCCCCCCAGTGACAAGTCAGGCTCTTGTCCGGGCAAACGAGACCATCCCCAGCCTGTGCAGTCCAGCCTGCCTCTCCCGCCTCATCCATCCCTTTGCTTGGCTGGTCCTCAACCCAGTAGCATCAGTTGGCTTCTTGTACTTTCTTCAATGTTTTGCAGTGTTTTTCATCTTCATTGCCCCTTCATCTAGAATGCCCTTCCCTCATTTACCCCAATTACCTACATGTTTTTGAAAGACTTCACTTCATCCTCCTTCTAGAAGTCTTTTCTGAGTTTCTTACATAATCTTGAACATGCATTCTTCAAAGCCCCCACTGAAGCATTACTTCCATCAGGATTCAAAAGAAACCTATTGCAAGTCACCGCCTTTGTACTAGCACAGTGGATGCTTCTTGAGGACAAATGGCTTCTAGTGCCTCTATAACAGGAAATGGCCTGGGGAAAAAAAAAGATTTTTCTGTCTCTTTAAAACTTCCCCTACTCTTTTTGGGAACTGCAGCCTGGCCTACCTCCAAACTCCCAGGTGGCACCACAGCCTTTGTCTTTGGCAGAGATAGTACAACTAGAATAGTTAACCACAATAATTACCCGAAGCTGAGAACCCTCCCTATAATAGCTCTGTATTTCTGCCTATGTTCAGGAAATTGGGGATTTTGAGACGAGAAGGTCTACCATTTTTCCTCTTTTGCAAAGTAAACTCTCTTTCCTTCCTCCCCAGACTACTTGTCCTCGTTCTTCTGATTTGGCCTCATGGACAAGTGGCCAAGTTTTTGGTAACACCTCTGTTTTCTTAGCACAGATACCAGTGCCTGTTGTCTTGTAGCCCTTAAAAATGTTAAGTAGATCAATAAATGAAAAAGTAATGGTGACACAAAGTATTTAACAAAGCAAAAGAAAAGGATGCTGCAGGAAAACCCAAGGGAAGGAGTGAAATGTAGGTGGAAGAAGGTGCGTTTATAATGTGCTCGTGATCAGTGAAGCCTGACTTGGAGAGACGGATCTTGACAGAGCCTTGGAGAACAGGTCAGACTCAGAAAGAGAGGGAAGTTTTTCAGAATGAAGATTTGACATGAAGAAAAGCAGAGATGTTTGAAACAGTGGACTGAATAGAGGACTACAAAACAAGACAGGAAAAGCAGAGTGAGATTATTTATGGGGAGTTAAGACTAACGTGAAAAGATCGTGGTCTTAATTTACAAAGCCACAGGGAGCCATTGACAGTTCATGAGAAAGAAAATTCTATAGTATAATGCTTGTTTTAGGGAGATAATTATTGTAGCAATGTGAAGGATGGTTTGAAATTCAGAAAGCCAAGGAAGAAAGAACTTCAAAAAAAAAAACGGTGCCACGGCGCAATCGGATGAGAACTGAGAACAGGCCACCTGTTAGCAAAGGAAGATTGGGAGGGTGGAGAAGAGGAATGAAAATATTCCCAGCCATCAGCAGAAGAGACCAAAGGGATTGAGGTTACAAGCAAAGTGGGAGAATGAGCCTTGGAAATTCGTGCAGACTTTTCCTCTAGGAAAAGAGAGCAAGAGGAGAAAGAAGGAGGAGAAAAGGGTTGAGGATTCGGGGACCCTCTGAGGTGAAGCTGGGTGGAGAAGATTGACACTGATAATTCATTTAGGACATATCTGATACTTTCGTTTAAGGCAAGACAAGGTCTTGTGACGACTGTAAGAAAAGTGGAGGATGTGGTTTGGGTTTGAAAAGCGTGGAGAGAATCCAGAGCAGTGCCACGGAGAGTAAGAAAGGAGGCGGCCAGCGTGGAGGGAAGACCTGACAAGGCGCCTGAGGTCGTGCCTGAAATAACACAGCACAGGCTTTTGTTTTGTTTTTGCGGAGGCAACCACGATGGTTCCAGTTATCTACTGCTGACTAGTAAACCGCCCAGAATTTAGTGGCTTAAAACAATGATGATTTTATTATGTTCATGATCTGTGGGTCAAAAGTCAGGGCAGGGCATGCCGGGTGATTCTCCCACGCCGTGTGGTGTTGCCCATGATCATTTGGTGGGGCTCGGCTGGTGGCTGGGGGCATCTGGGGTGTCCAAGAAGGCTTCACTCTCACGTTTGGCACCTCAGCAGGGAAGGCTGGAAGCCTCGCATGCCTGAGTCCCTCTGTCTCTCCATGTACTCTCGAGACCTTTTCCACAGACTCCTCATCTGAGCACCCAGACTTCTAACAGGGTGGCTCAGGGAAAAAGCCTGCCGTCCTGGGACCAGAACTCGCACAGAGCCACGTCCCACAAGCTCCGTCGGGCAGAGCAGAGGGAGAGCCCACCTAGTTTCAAGGGGAGAGGACCTGCAACCCACTCTTGATGGAAGGAAGGTCACAGCATTTTTGGCTAGCTCTCATTTTTTTTCACGGTGTAAATCACTTTCTAACATGTTTATTTTCTGTTTTCTGTCATTTCCCCGCTGGAATGTAAGTTCCATAGATCAAGGAGTTTTTTTGTTTTGTTTTTTGCCCCAAGTGCCTGATCTGCAGTAGACACTTAATAAATGTTTGCTACATAAATGACGGAAGAATGGACAAAGAGGAGTGAGTCACATGGGCATAAAGTGCCTGGGGTTGTGGTCATCCAGGAAGATGACAGAGACTGCAAGGCGGCAGTTCCCTGCACAAGCAGTGGCTCCAGGGCTCTGCCATTGGCTCTGTGGCTTTCACCCCCGGGCAGCACACGTGTCAGCATCTTTAGGACATCAGCTCCGGAGTGCTGGTGACTATATGTAGCCTATTCCAGCTGGAAGCCCTACTTCAGTTAAAACTATTGCACCTGCCACGTGACTCATTCATCATACAGTTTGGCCGTGTCTTCACTTACATTTCACAGAGTGGCTTTCGTGTTATGAGTCCACCTGAAATTGTGTGGGGAAATGTATCATTTTAGGGGAGGCTCTAGGAGTTTCACCAAGATCTCAAAGGGGGATTTGACCCCCAAATTTTAAGAAACACTCTGAGAATAAACTATATGTTGACTTTACCTTTGAAATATGAAAGTTCAGTTTTTCAAACACGATGGAAAAAAAAGAAAACACCCAAAATGGAGAGGAAAGCACTTGTAACACTAACTAAGGCCACGTATGTAGCAAGCAAATTGATGAAATCACCTTTAATGATTCCCCGGGAGCTATGACGTTTGGCTGGTGGCACGAGAGCCCACAGGGACTTACGGGTAAAGTTATTCTAACAGCAAAAGGAAGCCATACCATTATGTCAAAAAGTCACTCAACAAAAAGTATTTTTGGAGACTTAGACTATAAAAAAGTATGTTTCTTAATTAGTCAGTGCTTAAAAGCCTTTGGTGATTATAAAGTGGCGTTTTCTAAAAAAAAATACCTTAATTATATGTTAACTATGGAATTTGAACTAAAATTATCACTCCATTATTTGAAAATACTTTCATACACTTTTCTTTCCTTCTCTTCTATTAAATTACTTACCAAAAGTAAGAAGATTTTTTTAAAAAAGTTTATGGTTGCCACACAAACCAACAAAATAGGTATATATATGGTCAAATATTTTTACAATTGAATAGTTAATAAATTGAAGAGACTTTAAAGGTATCAGGCATATTACATCTAGAAATATAAAAAATATAGATAAGATAACAAATTTTAAATGGCACTAGAATATTAAAATACAGCTTTAAAGTTTTGTTTGTTTTCTTATTTATTTTAATTTTTTAATTTGGCAAATAACATGGTATATATTACTTGACGTTTTGAAGTATGTGTGTGTGTGTGTATAAATGTGTGTGTGTATATATGTACATATATATTGTGTAATGGTTAAATCTAGCTAATTAACAATTGCATTACCTAACATAATTATCATTTTTGTGGTGAGAGCCCTTAACATCCAAATCTCTTTGCATTTTTATGAATACAATAAATCATCATTAACTATAGTCACCTTGCTATTCAATAGATCTTTTGAATTTATTCTTCCTAACTGTAAATATGTGTCCTTTGACCAACCTCTCCCCATTCCCTTTCCATTTTCTTACTTATAAGCATAACTAACTAAAGAATACCACCACTAGAACTTTTTGCTATGATCTAAATTTTAAGTAGGTGAAAAAGCTAAATCTCAGCCCTAGCCAGATTCCCTTCTCAATGCCTACAAACATGTCAATGAACAACCATCACATATGATCACTCTTGACTTCCTTCCAATCACATAGATTTGGGGAAATCACTCATTTCAGCTTGAACTTCAGATCCTAGCACCTTCTGGGTTCTATTGCTGAGGTAGGAAATGTACAAATATTGGGCAAATAGAAATTTGAAATAAATACACTTGTATGCTTTATAATCTGATTCATTCTGTGTCCCCAACCTACAGTTCAAATCTTGTTTGTTTTCACCCTCCACTCAAAAGCTCACCACCTTAAAATAGATCTTTATGATCTTACTCTTAAGATAAAAGCAAAACAAAAAAACAGCAATCCTTTATCTCTTCTTCCTGAAGAGATGAAAATGTTGTTTTTTATTTAGAATGCTCCTGAGGGATAAAACAGTCCACTTCTCTTCAAGTACCAATAGTGGCTTTTCATTGCTCAATGAGTCAATACTGTGCCTCTTCTGTTTGTCATACAAATTCATGGATGACATGACCAGTTAGACAAGAGTTAGGGAGAATTAGGTTGAAATTTATGCTTGACCAGTTCACAATTAAGATCCAATCAAAGTATATAGGGATAATTTTTAAAATTTTTTGATCCAGCTTCAAATCCAGGAATGAGAAGTCAGCCATGTCAAAATCCAATTTATCAACACAGAGTGAGCATGAGTCTGATACATGGCACAGAGATTAAGGGATATGTAGTACTTCCTGGGTCATGGGAACTCATACCCAGGTATAGGTAGCTCAGGTTCTAAACGTACGTGCTGTGTATGCAAGTGGCAGAGACAATTGGAGGTGAAGTAGCACCCTGGTCCTTGTTGTGCATTTGTATAAGAAAAAGAGGTGTGGAAGGAGGTTTACAAAGTCTTTGGGCAATCTTATTTTTATCAGTCACCAACATATGCTTTCTCACCAAACTGGAATAGCCTTTTTCCTTGGCCCGCAAAATATCAAACTTGCTGTCTTAGTCCATTTTGTGTTGCTATGAAGGAATGTCTGAGGCTGGGTAATTTATAAAGGAAAGAAGCTTATTTGGCTCACAGTTCTGCAGGCTGTACAAGAAGAATGGCGCCAGCATCTGCTTGGCTTCTTCTACTCAGGCAGAAGGCAAAAGGAGCCATTGTGTGCAGAGATCACATGGTGAGAGAGGAAGCAAGAGAGAAGGGAGAGATGCCAGACGCTTTACAAATCAGCTCTTGTGGGAACCAATAGAGTGAGAACTCACTCACCTTCAAGGGAGAGCAGTAATCTATTCATAACACATCTGTCCCCATGACCCAAACACCTCCCATTAGCCCCCACCTCCAACATTGGGATCAGATTTCTATGTAGCACTTATCTTCTAATCTGTATTTCTGTTAATGCTGTAGCCCTTTGTTTGAAATATTCCTTCATATTTTCTCCACCTATCCAAATTCTCTTACTCTATTTTGTATTATATTTTCAAATGCTAGAGGTGGAATTGAGTTCCAATTCTGTTTCACTTGTGAAGCCATCTTCAAATTTCTCATGTCATACTGACCCATCTCTTCTTGGAACTTCTGCACTAACAGTGACTTGTGGCCATCTCATATGTTCTTAGTTTCATAAGTAAAGAGTAGCAGACATGTTTAACTTGTTTGCTGTCTTACATGAAGCCAAGCATAGTGCCAAGAGCAAGAAATAATCTTTGGATGACTGCCTTAACCAAAGTTCAATTTTTTTCAAAAAATTATTGAGCTTTTAGAAATATAAAACTGTTTTTATAAAGAATAAATATTATAATCATGAAACCACTGAATTTAAGACCAGAGAGTGATGTTACATAGCATCTAATCGGATTTCCACATTTAATAGAGAAAGAAAATGATATGCAGAATAATTCAGTAATTTGCACAAAGCTATGCAGTAAACTAGAGACCGATACATGGCTATCTGGATTCTAGGCTCATTCCAATGTTCTTTGCTAAATTGTGCTATAGTATAAAGTATACCTTCATGAAATACAAAACTGAATGAAAATATTTTAACTATGCTTGTCTTCCAAGTTTATATTCAGGCATGCTTTCTTATAAGCTGCAAAATAAATTATCTAAACATAACTGTGGCTGACATTGTTGGTTGGCTATCCAATATACATTCTCCTTTCTCCTTTAGTCCTCTCTCTCTCTCTCTCTCTCTACACACACACACACACACACACACACAGATGGCCATGTTTCTAATTAATATCTAAAGCCTCCCAGCCCTCTTTTTGTTGTTTCTTCTCACTAATAAGACATAATTAAAAGTCTGCTGGAAAATGATTACTTTTCCAAAGGAAAAAAAGGGGAAAAGTCATATGAGGAGAAGATCTTTGTCTCTTTACCACTCTTTACCATTTTTGCCTTCATTGTGTTTGGAATGCAGACATGAGCCTGAGTGTGCAGCATGCATCTCGCTATCGTGGGGACGAGAGGCACAGTCATGGACTAGGAAAGGACTGATGGAAGGAACCTGGGCCCTGGATAACATCATTGAGGAGCTGACTCTGTCCTGGGCCAACTCCACATTTCCAAGTAAGAACTAGAAATCCCTTATTTATTTAATCCATCAGTTTTTAAATATTCTGTTACTTGTACTTAAATAATCCCCTCCTGCTCCCCAAAAATAGTATCACAAAATAAGTTAAAATGCAGTGAATCTAGTGACCAATTCAGTTATATTATCTAACTAGCCACTTTTTCAATGACTTTGGTGCAATTGTACTTTTCAATATATAAAAGCACATCTATTTTTTAAATGGCTTCAATAGGCTAGGCACAATTTTAAACCCTTTGAATATAAAACTTCATTTCATCATCACAAGAAAATAAGGGATTCACTAGTATCCTCACTTACACAGATAACAAAGGATGTTTAGAGGTTATCTTGCTTATGGTCACACAGTAAGTGGCAGATGTCCTTGTGATGTGAATGACCATGTTGTGTTCATCTATCACACCATATAACAAGCCACGTGAAGCGTAGCTCTGTGAGTCAAGGTATTGTTTTATAGTTTAAGGTAGTTGACAAACAACCTTGTTTTCTTCTCCAGAAATGAAGCACTAAAGCTGTAGTAAAAACATAATCTGGACAACCTGTATGCAATCCAAATAGAGAATAAGTTAAAGTTGTGTAATTCTGAAACTGTGAATTTAGTAATTTCATAGAGAATCAATTATAGAACTGATTCTATTTTTCACTCTGACTCTTAAACTTGGCCTTGTGTTGTTATGGTAATTATTCCAGGTGTAGCTGCCTCCAACTTAAAAAAAAAGTTACATTCCACAGCTTTTCAGCACTTCAGCGAAGGCGCACATAAGTGGAATGACCTTCTAGACTTGCTTTTCTCCTGCAGAAACATAATTTAAGTTCAGGTTCCAAATGTGATCAACCTCTGAGTCTTTTAGATAATTCATTTTTTTAATCCTTTATTTTCTAGAGATTCTTTTATTCATTGTTACCCCCAGAAACAAAAGTAAGCATAAAAAAGAAATGGGGTATTCCTAGATAAAACTGTTAAATATGTTATAGTAAAACAAAATAATTGAATACTCACATCATTTAAATTGCCACTAATTACAACAACTTTTAAAAAGGTAATTATAAATCTAATTCTATCTGTTCAACTGAGTAAAGTTACCCATTGAAGTCAACTCTAAATATATTTCAAGGTAAAATATAATATCTTTCACTTACTCATTAATATTAATTGAGACAAAATGTTTTTCCGGTTTGAAGTTTTTGTAAGTGTGCCACAGTAAAGTGAAGAAACTTTGCCCTGCATATATAGATCATAGATGTAGATTCCTTATTCAATGCACAGTGTTTTGGATAAGAGTCAAAATAAAAATCTGTAGTTTCTGATGAAAACTTCTATAACATTTAAAGACTGTGAACCAAATCTAATACCAGTAAGATTAACTGACAATGAGCTTGTTTTTAATGTGTTGTCAGGATTTCCACTGAGATCCCTTCAGAAGGCACTTTGACACCTTCACTGAACTTTTATAGTTCCCATAATTCAATTTAGCTGAACATAGACTATGTTTTTTGAAGGCTCACTGTCCTCCAGTCAGGATTAATTCAGGGATGAATTAATTCAGGGATGTCTGGATGGGGGAAAATCCTGACTCTCTAAGATCCCTCAGCACTACAGCAATCCATCCTTCGCTCTTAGGGAAATGAGAGCTCTAAGACCTCAATGAGCAGGATGGTTAATTGTTAGTTGTATGCATCAACTTGACTGGGCTAAGGGATGCCCATATAGCTGGTAAAAACCAATTTCTGTGTCTGTCTGTGAGGGCGTTTCCTGAAGAGATTAGCATTTGATCCAGTCGACTGAGTAAAGAAGATCTGCCCTCAACAATGTGGATGGGCATCATCTAGTTTATTGAATAAAATAAACTCAAATAAAAAGGCAGATGAAGGGTGAATTCTCTCTGTCATCTGGAGCCAGGACATCCATCCTCAGAGACTGAGGTTCTTGGACTTTCAGCCTTGGACTGGTTTATACCAGTTTGCAGACAGCATATCAGGGGACTTCTCAGCCTCCATAATCATGTGAGCCAATTCCCATAATAAATCCCCTCTTATATATCTATATATACACCTCTCTCTATTTATATATATACACATACATATATATATATCTTATATACCTCCATATATTCTACTGTTCTGCTTTTCTGGAAAACCCGTGACTTATGCAGTGAGTTACTGGCTCAGAGGAAAAAAATTACAAACAACAAAAATAAATTAATAAATGGGAAATGGAAAACAGACTATACCCAGAAGTTAGAAAGAGTGGTACAAATGAGAAGCATGGTCTGATATCACGGGAGAGAAAGGTCATCGCAGCCATAAACCTTGAAGACTGTATATGCTGCCCTTTGAGTTTATTCACTCATTCATTCAATACTTACCTGGTGACTGCTATGTGTCAACCACACTGTTTGGCTCTGAGAATATAAAAATGAATACAGCACAGGCTGTAACCTCAAGGAGTTTGGAATCCACTGGGTATCAGAGGAGAAACGATGCCAGTGAGTGCTTGCAATGCACTATAATACAAACTAAACCAGAGAAAAGTAGAGCTCTTCTGGGTTACAGAGGAGGGAGTTTCTTATGCCCTGGTGATATGATAAGGAAACTGCTGAGAATAAAAGATACATGATGAACTAATTAAAGAAATTTTTATTGAGCATCTACTTAGTGTGAATTCTTGTATAGATTCAGTGATATGGTAAATGCTAGAATAAAGTGTTTTAGTAGTTAAAAAAGAAAAATTTATCTTGTCTTTGGGATAGAAAGTTTCAGGTAAAGACTCCATAAGGGAGAAAACTATCAAATTGAATGCATTTTTTTAGTAGAAAAATTAAAGAAGGACATTAGAATAATAAGCACGGCAATATGAAAGAACAACGCATTGAAGAGAACAGAGGAATTCCACTGTGCTAAGACTAAGAGAGGTAGGAGAGGGGGAGGGAATGGAGGCAGGGAGGGGAGGCTGGAAAGTGACAGGGGGCCAGGTAAGTTAGACCTTGCAGGCCATGCTTAAGAGAGAGCTAGAAGTCAGCCATGAAGAGATTGACAGGAAATCCATGAAAATGAACCCTGTCTTTAAGGAAGAAAGAATGTATTAAAATAGAAGAGCTAAGAGTAGAAAAAGACTAATCCACTTCCTTTCACATATTTACGTGGGGAGGCCAGGGAGAATTATCTACATTAAGTGCTAATTTGACTGGGCTTCACCTATGACACAAAGATTATTGATGCACCAGGTGTAATAGTTTTCCCAGCAGGGGATGAATTTGCATGAAATATCAAAGCTGTCTTGTCATCACCTTTTCAAGAAGGCTGGGAGTTGTTAAAAGTTGTAGTCCTGGGTTTAGACACAGAGAAAATTCTGAAGTTGGCAAAGTTGTTTTATAGTTCCCACTAAATTTGCTAGTGGGATGAAAGAGAGAGAGAGCAAGAGAGAGAGATTGGTTGAGAAAAAAGGGGGCACAAAGCAAGTGCTTTTCCTTTGGATTGGAAATCTGTATATATTTCCAGGAAAATATAACCTATTTTTAATTAGAATAGTTACACCTCAGCAAAATTTGATTTGGCAAGAGATATTTGCATCTTAATTCCTTATAACATCGCTTCTAAATCTCTGTAAATTGCTTCCCTTTGCAGTAAGAAATCATGGTTTGCCAGCTCTCAATGAATCTTGAATTTGAAGAGACTTGAGTTTTGTTCTTGGCATTGGAATGCCCAAATGCATTCTACCACTTCTAACTGTAAGAGCGAGAAGATTCTTGTCAGGTCACTTTAGATATAAGGCAAATACATCATACAAACAGTAATTTCTGAGAACACAAATGCACAACTATGAGCCAATTTCATTCTTCTGAAAAGTGCATCAAAGGGAAACACAGAACATGGAATGAGTTTGTTAAATAATAATGACCAAAGCCCTGTAAAACAGCTACTTTGATTCTTTTAGACTGACTGGCTGCCTCGGGCAAGGGTGGGAAACCTGTAGCCTTAAGGCCACATTTGGCATTCTGGGTCTGTAAGTGCAGTCTTTTGACTGAATCCAAATCATTCAGAACAAATCCTTTCACTTTTATTAATACATTTATGTTCATCTTTTATGTTTTAATTTTATTTTTTAAATGAACATATTTACCAAAAAATAAAATAAGTGTTAACATGATACTCCTCCCAGATTGACAGGCACAATTAGAACATTAGTAAACCACAAGAGTGAAATTGACGGCTGCCATGCTCATGATTAGTTTTAAGTTCCCCTGCCTGACTGGTGGCACTACCGCACAAGGCTGGTTGACAAGAGTTTATGGGGGTCAAGTACACCAGTCCATCATCAGCTTTTGACAACAGTGCACAGTGTTTCTGTTTGAAATGGAATTTGTGAATAGTTGCACAGCTTGACAGTATTTTTTAATTCTGTCTGCTTAACAAGTCACCATGTCAAAGAAGACGGAGAGAACACTGAAGGAAGAAAACAGATTTTTTAAATGAGGACTGGGAATTGCAATATTATCTTGTTTCTGCTAAAGATAACATGATTTGCATGCTTTGTGATACTGCAGTATCAACATTAAAGAAATTCAATGCTCATAAGTATTATAACACTCATAAGGGCCACAAATATTTTAAATTAGAGCGAGAGGCACAAAAGGTTGTATTGCAGAAATTAAAAGATGAAAAGCAAAAGCAAAGACAAGTCTTCCAAGCAGCAATAAGATGTAGAAATAAAGCCACTGAAGCAACTTATAAAGTAGCGTATATACTCAGGAACAAAAGGAAGCCATTCAGTGATGTAGAAATTGTGAAAGAATACATTATTGAAGTTGTAGGATGCTTAGACCCTGATGATGTTTCAAAGTGCAAACAACTGCCTCTCTCAAGGAGAACCATAACTGATCAGCAGTGTGAATTAGCCTTCAACTTAACAGAAAAACTTCATGCAAGGCTTCAAAAGGAGACTACATGTTATTCAATCATTTTGGATGAATCAACTGATACTACTGACTCGGCACAGGTTTTATACTTCATCAAGGTCATAATAGAAGATTTTCTTTGCTACAAAGAGTTAATCACTTTGGGCAATCTTGAGAACAGAACATGGGGATAGATATTTTCAACAACTTTCAAGATAAATGTCGTGAAGTTGGACTGAATATAGTAAATTTAGTGATTGTATGTACAGACGGTGCACCTTCCATGACAGGAAAACATGAAGGGTTTATTGCACAGATAAAAAAATGATTAACAGATCCAGATGCTCTCATTTCTTTTAATTCTATCTTGCATCAGGAGAATCTCTGTCCTAAAGAGTATTTTAAGTGCCACTTTGCAGCAAGTTGTAAGTATTGTTAACTATATTCATGCAAATGCAATACAGCATCATCAATTTCATAACATGTTAAGTTGAGTGATGTAGATTTGCCATATCATTCTAAAGTGGGTTGGCTACTGCAGGACAGGTGTTAGCCCAAATTTTATCTCTGTGAGAACAGATGGTTAAATTTTATGAAGAACAGAATCATCAATGTGAATTATTGAAAGAAGATTTCTATAGGAATGCTTCATTCCTATGTGATGCCATCTCAAATCAAAATGACTTGAATATTTCTTTGCAAGGTAAGACTACATGTTATGTGACAAAAAAATCCGAGCATTTCAAAAAAAGCTATCTTTTTTCAAAACACTTCTTCAAAAGGAAATTTTGGATGAACATTTTCCCCAGTAAGCAAAGGTCATTGATGAGCAGGATGATTTACGCAAATCATTTGAAGAATATGCAGCTATTATAGACCAATTAATTGGAGAATACAATGAAAGGTTCACTCACTTTGAGAATCATCACATCACACTGAAATTAGCAATTCAGCCTCATCTAGTTAATATCACCAAGGCACCTAAAGAACTACAGATGGAATTGATTGAGCTCTCAGTAGATGACATGTTAAAGTCATTGTTTGATGCTAAGAAAGATCCAATTGAAATATGGAAAAATGCAGTAGAATACCCACACCTTCGGCAACATGCCCCCAAAATGCTTTCTTGCTCTTCACCCACGTATTGCTGAGAATCTACATTCTCCTACCTAACCCAAATCAAGATGCCCTTAAGGTCACAAATGACTGTCACCCACCTAAGGGATCTCTTGACACTGTGGACCTCCATGCTGCAACCAAATATTCAAATGCTTTCCAACAAAACCAGACATAATAAAATCATTAAAAGATTAGTTAACTTTAAAATTAACAAATAGTTTTCACTTTTTGAAATTATTGAATACACAGTAATTAGATTTTTACCAAATAATATACATTTTTAAGTATATCCACTTATATTTTCTTGAATGTGGCCTTATTTGAGTACAGCTAAATTAATGTGGCTTCCAACATGAAAAGGTTCCCTACCCCTGGGTTAGGACTTCAACATCTTTTGTGGGAGGGGACACAATTCAGCCCATAATATCTGGAAGTGGAGAAAGAAGGAGGTGGGAGATCCAGTTAATGTTCAGGATTGGGAATTTGCAGCAGCTTTTAGGAAATCACAAGATCCTAAATTAGGGAAAGGGGAAGAGGCACTGGATGCAATATGAAGCTTACAGGCCACAGCACTATAATGAATCTATTTTTAAAAACTTCAAAGTAAGCAACACAACTTTTCATTTAATGTTCTTCTGCAAAGATGCAATAGAACTAAAAATCTGCTGAAAACTGTAACTCTCTCATACATTTCTCATCATGATTCTCTTTCTACTACTGACCAGATAATGGGATTAATCAGCAGTATCGCCACAGCACAGATATTTTCATTTATATTAAATTGGATATGCTTTTTTTCTTTAAAAATGATAAACATTACATTTTAAAGTGATTTTTTCTTCTTTTTTCTACAGACCGTACATTTCTAACTTTATGTCTTGGCAAATTAAAGATTCCAACATAATTTTAAATGCACACACTTTTTTCCCCAAATGTAAGCAAATTGCAGTCATCTGGGACGAAATGTTGTTAAGAATCACGCAGTACTTACGTCTTCTTCAAGAAACTTGTCACGCACACAACCCTTGATGTATGAATTCTTGCAGCCCCTCTCTTCCTTAATGAATGTTCTGAGAAGACTTCAAAAAGACAAATTAAAATCAGTTGTCCCTGACATGAATATCTGAGGACTATCAAGAGCTTTTCAATGAGTTCATTTAAGGATGAATATGGGTCAAAGTATTTTTATACCCATTCTTAGAACTGACAGATTGTCACATTAGTTAATGTGGGCGAGAATAACATTATATTGCAAAAATCATCAATGGAAAATAAAAAATTGAGATGTCACATGTAGCATTATGAGCAACTGTGCTAAATGTAAACATGTGCAACCTGTTCTTGGTCTGCAATTTAGCCTTGCAACTTAGCTTGAGAAATGCAGAGATGCTTCCTCTCTCTCTTCCCCTCCCCTTCACCACCTTTTGGCTCCAATCTCTTTTTCTGTGCTTCTCAAACTGCCCCAGGTCACCCCTAGGCCAGGGATGGGGAACCTTTTCATGTTGCAAGGCCTCCTTAATTTAGTTGTAATCAAATAAGGCCATGTTCAAGAAACTTCAATTAAATATACTTTAAAATGTATAATTCATTCATTTTATTCAACCAATATTTGTTGCTACAGTAAACAACTCCAACAACAAACCACTACCCCTGCCCTCGTAAATCTTATAGTCTAATGGGTTCCAGGGACAGAGAAGTCATAGAATAAACCGCTGATGATAATTTAATTATAGCAGCTTTAATTCAAGTGTGAGTTTATCTGTAGGAGTCAGATCATACATGGGATCAAAAACAAGCATTCTGGCAGAGGAAGTTTATAAATATACATAATCTTGCTTATCTCAAAACAGGGGAACTCCTCAGATTTTCTATCATAAAATATATCAGGTTTGCACACATTTTTTTCAGGACTTAGGTTTTAAAACAATCATTCACAATGGATTTATGAAAGAAACACATAACAAAGCACATAGTAAAATTATGCGTAATCATCAAAAAATCCAAATGCAGGATGTTGATTATAATTACCTGGGCTGAGATTCAGATTTTGAGAGTGAGACAGTGAACTTGAGTGCAAAATTTAGGGGTCACCAAAAAAACTCAGAAATCAAAATAAATAATATTGTAATGCTATATTTCAAAAATAAAATTGATGCAAAATAATCTATGATGAACAAAACATCAAAATTTCAAACAAAGAATGCATGATCATCCAGGTATTTCCTTTAGTTGCAGACTGCATATGGCTTAGCACAGCCCTGGTGATGATCCTTCCGTGGGCCTGGTGTGCAGGCTAGACTCTCTTTGTCCAACCAGATTCTGTCTCCACACTTTTCCAACTTGTTTTGTGCCTTGGAAGGCCGACCTATAAGGACTTGCACTAATGGTCTCGCTTATTCTCAGGCTTCTGGATTGGGCTCAGCCAGTGGAAAATTTAGACAGATTGTCAGAGGACACAAGATAATGAGATTGGAATATTTGTTCCCAGTTTCCTTGCCTACTAAGCAATGAGCCAGAAGTGGCTGTGGCCTCTATCAAAAGCTAGAGCTCCTCTTCAGCATCCCTCTCTTACAGCTACAATTCCTAAGCTGTTCTCCTTTCTGCTGCTACTGGGACACTTCAATATCCCTCACTGATTCCCACAGCCCTGCCCACACCTCTGTAAATAGACTCTTTATTAAGCTCTTCTCCAATATCCTATTTATACAGGCCAAATATTCCCTGATGGGATGCAACAGCCTTGGACCAAGCCAGCTCTTATGCAATGCCAACACACAAACCATGACTAATGCAGTGTCTTCTCCACTCTGTGATTAAGAGCTTAGTTTGATTAGACCCTGCCCCAAAAGCAATGACTCCATATGATCCCTTGAGTTTGGGCCTGGCTAGTTTGCCCTCACAGAACACACCGCAGTCCAAAGCTGACAATTTGTTTGTTTCATGTATGGTGGGCAAGTTTAAATGTTTGTTAAGACTAGAAAAAATACTTGCATAATCAATTAAATTGAAAAAGGTTGGCAAATATAGATTGAATCTGCATGATACATTTATTTATTTATTTCGTAATACAGCCATCCTATCAATATTTCCCTTAATTTCTAAGCTCACTCAACAAAAACTTTAAAAAAACAAACAAACAAAAACCCTGACTGATTAAGGTAATTAGATCTATGATCTGACTCTAGCATGGACTGCAGGCTGAGCTGACATCAAGGAAATGCTTCAACTGACTACATCAGTTTTCATCTTGGAAACCATGTAGCTTTTACATTAACACCCACAAAAATCATATTTAAAATCACTTATGTAGGATGACATAAAACTTTTGTGTAATGATGTAATTCTTTCTCATGAGGATCATAAAATTTGGTTAACTTAATTTTTTTTGTATACCAGTTATGTGGTAATAATTCAGATGTTATTACATTAATTTTTCTTGTCTTTTAAATTTTAGTGAATGCTACTTTTTGTTTCAACTTTTTAAGTATTCATTTACAATTGTAATCCTTTATCATCAGGAAGAGACTATTTTATTTTATAATAGACTAGTAATACAAAAGGGAGCAATAGAAAGTAGATATTTAGACATATTTATAAGAAGTATTAATTTTCATCAAAATATTAGAGAAACTTGATGGGGGTGACCAGGAAAGTGACCTCCCAATGCTTAGAGCCACTTGAAGTCCAAGTGGTCTTTGGCTTCATGCAAGAAAGAATTCAGGAGCGAGCCAACAGTATAAAGTGAAAGCGAGATTTATTCAGAAACTATAGAAAGTCTACTCCACAGACAGAGCAGAGATAAGTTCTCCCCCCCAGGAGGACCAGCTCTCTAGTTCCTGCTGCCTTTCTATTAATATTTTTAAAACGGCATAATTATACGATAAACAAGGGGAGGAATATTCATGGTGGGGCGGAGTTTCACCATCTTGGTTCTAACTGGTTGGAATTTGCTCTGCCTCCATCCTATTTTGATCAGAGTAATTTGAAACTTTGTTTTGAGACTTCCTGACTCAGGCAATATTGCAACAATGCCCAAAGTAGTACCAGCCAGTTCCCTGTCTCAGGAGTAATAACCTATATTCATTCTTTATGATAAAAGTTAATTAATATATACAAAGTTGCTTATTTCAAGGCAGAACATATTGTAACAACAATGTAATTCTACTTTTAATATGCTGATTTGGCTTATTAACTAATATAAAATTCTTTGAGATCCTCAGAAGAGCAGTGCTTTATACATGGAAATTAGTAGAAAATCTATGATGTTCTGATTATAAAATATACTATGTTCTACTTATTCATGTCCAATCACATTTGTGATCTCATCTAATACAGGTCATAATATATTTGTGCTTACATTGGCTGGTGGGAATAGGAGAGAAACAATGCTTATTGAATACTGAATATTGAATATCTTTCTCATATTCTTCATGTCTTTTAACTATTGGGAGTTTCAGAGCCTCATGAAAGACAACAATGTTGATATTAATTTCTATGTATTATGCAAACATCCTTTATAAAATTAAATGTTCTGGGTCAAAATTTTATTTACTCACATTTACATTATTGCTAGAATTTTGCAAATTTATAATAAAAATTCCCACAGAATTAGAGCAGTGAACCTTCAAAAGTGTTCAAACAATTCAAATTTCAGATTCTTCTAAAATAAAATTAGAGAAGGCACAGGCAAGAAGGGAGCCAACTAGATGTTTCTTGTTGAGATAGATCAGCCAGGTTGCCATGAATCAATCCAATTCTGGAAGCCACAGAAGCTGCACTAAACGCAAACACTTTTGGGTGTGTGTTTCTGAGCTTTCATTCGAAAAAGTAAAGAAGTTTAATTAAATGTGGATTGAGACTCCCGTCTACAAAATCAAACCCATACGATGATAGACCTAAGCAGCTTTGCAGCCCTACGATTGCACATTTAATCCGTGTGTGCTTTTCAGCTGCCAGAAAATAAATTAATAAATAAATCTCTGCCCTTAACATTCACTTGATGCCTTGCTTTTCAGGATGGAAATGGCAAATCAGATGATGGAAAACATAACTAAATATGCCATGGTTGAGAGGCCTCCATCTATTCTGGGCTCCTCTCTCACCCTTCACTGAAACATTAGTAAACACAATGTGGGCATGTTCGTACTCACCTGTCTCGCTGTAACGGTAATAGAGAGTCTCTCCAGGCTGTTACTCCGCTGACCGAATATTCTAAATGTAAATTAGAACATCTACTGAAATAGATTGAAAAGAAAATTCATAAGATCAATTTCACAGGCCAAAGGAGAGCAAACTAATACTATGGATCCTCAGACAATAGTGGACATAAAATAGCAAGGATGTCAGGCAATTTGCCAAAAAAGGACACATTCTGGGTGACCTCAAACCCATTTGCATATGCCACCTTGCTCCTGTTGGAGTGTTTTGGTGTTTTTCTTCAGTGGTTTCAGGGTTCTGCTAAAATTCTAACCAGTGCAGTTATGGAGCGCCTCCTGTTATGTACCTTCATTTAAAAATTGCAATAGACTAACAACAAGTGTTACAGTGAATCCCTCCATACAACACTCTCACTGCCATGACTGTCAAACTCTGGACCAGTCACCATGGCTCCACGGCAAGAGTTCCCGACCTACCACCAGAGGGGATGGCAAAATGCCTCATGAGAATGGCTAGGGCACATATATCTTGTTTTGTTGTGTTTTCATATCTTAATCCCCTCTGATCACATTCCCAGTAACATATTTTTTAAGTTAGATATAGGCATAGGTTAGTGATTACGTGCATACCGTGTTTCCCCAAAAATAAGACAGGGTCTGATATTTATTCTTCCTCAAGAAGACACCCTAGGGCTTATTTTCAGGGGATGTGTTATGTTTTTAAGTATGGTACAACAATCTACATTTATTCAAATATAGTTAAGTCGTCTTCTTCTGGAACATCATCATAGCTCTCCAAACTCCGAATTCCATCCTGAATTTCTTGCGACTCTATGTCCTTTAGAGCCATTGGCCCCAATCTCTCATGTCGAGCAATAGAGCTCTCACGGGGCAGATGAGAAGGGCTGCTCGTCTTCTGTCCCGCTCAGCGACGAAATGCATGGGTTGTGCAGATACGCTGTGCAGCCACGCCCATCACTAGGTCTTATTTTCGGGGTAGGGCTTCTATTGTGCAAATGCTTAGAAATCCTGCTAGGGCTTATTTTATGGGTAGGTCTTATTTTTGGGGAAACACGGTATACTCTTCAGTCATATGCATGTGGATTTGAAACCTGATTATATCATTTGCTCCCTTCATAGTGGGCAAGTGACTGAACACCACTAGGCCTTATTTTTCTCACCAGTCAATGGAAAATGGTGGGAATGGCACCTACCCACAGGGCTGTTGCAAGGATTAAACAACACATGTAAGTAGCACAGCTAATTATCAGTGCTATAGAACGTAGCTGTTTCCATAGGTAGTTTCAAAGATTGCTTTTCTTTCTCCGTTTCTCCTTTGCTTTCAGTCAACCCTCTACACTGTTCATTTGACTCTCCTCCTGCCCATCCGCACTTTGCAGTGCCCAGGGCAAAGGTGCACAAAACCCTGGTGTCACTATTCAGTCCCTTTCTGGCTCCAGCTCCCATCCGTCCCCCACGTGCTCTAATATCCAGACACACCGAAACATTCACGGTCCACACTGTTGACTTCTGAATCCACATCTTCGCACAGGCTGCTTTCTCCAGTGCATGAGAACTGTGGTTCAATTGTTAGGAAGATTTTTAAGTGTCGCTTCTTCTCCAGACTAGAATTCTTCTTTCCCTGTATTCCATTCGACCCCTACAGCACTGATCAGGCATTATAATTACTGCCTACTCTTCGTCTCTTTCGCCAGGTGACACTGAATGGAGATCGACAACAACTAGGTTTTTGTTCTTCTAATTTTCCTGCTCTGGTCTTGACACACTGACAATCATGTTGCAGGAGTTAAAAAAATGTTTGTTGAATAAAGGCCAGGGCACTGGTGGAACTGAAATGGGAAACGACCATATTATCCAATTAAATGCAACATATGTTCATGTACTACCATATACACGGACAAGGCAGACGCTGTCCTCTAGACACTGAATGCCTTAGAGGAGAGAGGAGCATGCGAACAGACAATTGCAATGTAACATGCAGTGAAAGGAGCTATATAGGTGCCCAGGAAGCATCATGTATTTCAGTATGAAAAATTTCAATAACAAATGGCATTCTGAAAGAGTTGAAACTTGTGCTTCAGAAGAACATCTCTAGAGCGTTGTCATTATTATTTATTTCCAAATTTCAAGTAAAGCAAATTCCACACATTGATCCATGAGGATATCTATGATCTGAATATCCTGGTTAATATAAGCAACTTTATATAGGTTATTAGTCGTGTGTAACAATTTCAAATAATTCATATTAATAACATATTCTTAGCACTAAAATTAAATTGACCATAACTGCAACTTTGATAACTCAGAAGGCACTTCGGAATGCTGCAGTGACTCAAGGTCAGTGTAAAATTATCTCCTAATACATAAAGAAAATGGTTATTGGAACATTCCATTGTTCGAATTATCTATAAGTAAGGATTTACTGAAACATCTAGAGTTTTGCCACCCAATGTATAGAAGGACTCAAAAGGCCATTTGCTGTTATAAATAACATAATAGCATACTTGATCTTTTCCCTCTCTTTCTTCCTCTTTTCCAAATTTAATACTACAGCTTTATAAATGCATAAACATGAAGCTTTCTGCAAAATTAGAGAGATGACTATTTTGTTAAATTTTTTCAGATCCTTTTAAATTTTTTATCGACTCGATATCGCATTAATATGACTGAAAGATTTCAAATTAAGCACTAGGTGATGGATTAGCTGAAATGAAGAATCAAACTTCAATCTTTGCTCCTATAACTCTCCCTAGCTTAGCAATTTTGTGAGAACTCTTTCATACTGAAATGCCATTCATATATGGAGAAGACCTTATTTTTAACTATTTTTTAGCATTTTTTTTCCTGCCTACTGTCTCCATTCAACAAATTTTCACAATTTCTCTTATCTTAAGACTCATTTATTTCCTAAAAATTTTGGAGTAGATTACACAGAGGATAGTTTATTCCAAATAGAAATTCTTAGTCTAACCCCCGTTACTAATATCCATAGCAACATTTAGAGTCAACAAGTCACAAAACATTAAGTTGAAATGACAGTCACAAGATCTCTTATAGTTTTTGATGTTTGTGTTATGAATTATACAGATTTTATTTTTGGATATATGTATTAGTCATATATGTTATGGACAAATTGGTCGCCAAAATGAAAGTGAGGTGTATGATAAATAAACTAAGGAAATTCCGGGTCAGTATATATAAACTTGCATCTTTCAACCTGCCTTCTGCAGAACTGACATTGTGCTGTCTTCCTGCTCTGCAACAAAATAACTGTGGACATCCTCATGGGCGTATTTCACGATTCATAAGGAGTAGGGATTATATCTACATGATTACACAGCAAATGAAAATATTTAGTGTCACACAAAACGGATTTATTTCATTGCATTAATGTCACCCCTTCCAAAAACAACAGCAGCCAGAACAAAGCGTGGACACAAACAAGCAGAGGGCACCCGCTTTGCCGCTTTGTCGCGGGGACTCCTGGCAGACACTCGGGCGTCTGCAGTGCACCGATTATACTTCCGCGGCTTCCAAAGGCAGCTGCGGACGGAAATAAGTTCTCATTCCAAGTGAATACAAAAAGGGCTCTTCTAAAAACATCCATTTTACAATACATAGTAGCCTGGCTAAAATAACATCACTCTTTCTATACTCTCATTCTCATAAAAATGAAGACAATAATTGGGAAATACACTGTAACAAGCTTGGATTCTCACTTTCTATCTCAATCTGCTTCAGGAGCAGTAAGATGAAAGAAAGTGAGTGTTTTTTTTGTATGTATGTATGCTTTGTTTTTATCTGATAAGGTAAAAATGCTTTGTTTTGTAATTTTTTTGTATAGGTAATGCATTTATTCACATGGTTTGAAAATCAAAATGGCATATAAAGGCTATGCATAGAAAAGACCATGTTTATGAGTTTCTTTTGTATTCTGGAGTGTTTCTTTGTATGTGCAGATATAAACATATATTATTTCCCCACTTTCTTAGCAAAAGGTTACATACTACCAAGATTATTCTATATCTTTATGTGTTATACCTTTAACTGTTTATGCATCAATTACTTGTAAGGTTAGGAAAATGCAAGCTGTAAGTTTCCACCTTTCTTTAAACATAAAAGTTCTTAAATGAGATGATAATGCTATAGGGAAAAGGTGAAAAAAGAGGTTAAATCTACTGCTCTAAAATCTTAGGTAAATGTTACAGCCACAAATCAAGAGATAATAGTTTCATGTTCCTATTGCAAAATATTATTGGTTCCATGCATAAAAGGTAGGCATACACATATAAGTATGTATCAGTATAATAACTATCATCTCTAAACACAAAGATCATTCAAATACTGGCCACAAAATCAGTTACTTAAAGATGTATTGATACTATATTGTGTCTAATAATACTGCATTATTCTTAATGACTTATGTCAACGGATTTTTCTTCCTTTTAAGTTAATAAACTGCTTCCTTTCTATGTCTATTTTCTACAAACAGGGTAGAATTGAGAGCATTGAGACTTGCAAAGGGATTTAGCCTATTGTAGCAATGAATACTTCTTTTTGATATTTTAAAAGCTATTGTATGTTATTTTCTTGGTATTCTTTTGAATTGTCTGAACCACTAGTTTTCCCTGTAATGTAAGTTAAAACCAAGTATAGCCACATAATTCTGGATGAGACTTGATATCCATCCATGAATAGAGAAATACAAATGAGAACAGGACATTTTGGAAGGTTGTTCATTTACAGATGATTCAAGTGAGTGCGGAGAAGTGAATCAAAGATGCCCACAGTTGTACATCTGAGCTAGGACTTGATTTCAGGACAGCTGACTCTGACCGGTGCTCTTGGTCCTAAGAGATCCTGACTCATGAATAAACAAACCCGTGTATATGTAACTGTGCTATGCATAGAGAGACACGAGGAGAAGAATAGGATGTCATTTTGTAAGGATATTAAACTAAAAGTGTCAGACTTAGCAGAAAAGGAACTTTAATACAAAATCTCTGTTACATTTTCAAAGCATTTTAAGAGTGAATTATCAAGTACCTGGTAATTATTGTTATAATGGCAGTGTTACATTTAGTATGGAACTAGGTCACATCCTGTGTGTTTTCTGGGTGGTTTCAGAGTAAGTGGAGCCATAGGAAAGAGCTAAGTAGTCAGAAAAGGCATTTTTGGCCTTTGGGTCTGGCAAGTGAATGGCTATGTAGTCACTGTCCTGGAAGAAATAAATTCTGGAGGAAGAAGATGTGATAGATTTGGGTAGATAGATTTATTCAACTTATAATTATTAAGCATCTACTATGTGCCCTGAGTTGTTCTATATTCTGGGAATATGGTGATCCTACCTTCTTGTGGGTAAAGACACAATTTTTATAGTATGCCAGAAGGTGATGAGTGCTAGAAGAATAAAGTGTGGATGAGATTGGAATTTAAAATAGATGGTCAGAGAAGGTGTCTTGGGTTGAATTTGTCCCCTTACAATTCATATGTTGAAATCCCAACCCCCAGTACCTCCAATGTGACCTTATTTGGAAATAGGGTCCTTGCAGAGCTAATCGAATTAAAATGAGGACATCAGGATGGGCCCTAATCCAATATAACTGCTATCCTTATCAAAAGGGGAAATTTGGACACAAAGAAGACAAAATGAAGATTCAGGAAGAGAGGATGCCATGTGAACATGGTCACAGCCATCTACACGCCAAGGACGGAGGCCTGGGACAGACCCCCTCACAGCTCTCAGAAGGAACCACCCCACTGACACCTTGATTTTGGACTTGCAGCCCCCAGACATGTGAGACAGTACATTTCTGTAGTTTGAGCCTCCCGCTTTGTGGCAGCCCTGGCAGACCCACGGATGGCATTGTCACTGTGAAGGAGTATCTGAGCAAAGACAGGGAAGCCTTCGATGAGACTGTTGGTTATGGAGCTGTTTGGGGGACAGTGTTCCTGGCAGAGAGCAGTGCCAATGTGGAGAAGCCAGGCCAGACGTGTGCTGGGGTGTTGGCTGAGGAGGCTGGTGCGGCTGGAGGGGGGTGAGCTAATGGAAGAGCAGTGGTAGCAGTCGTAGCAGGCGAGGCCACAGAGATGAGGGGTGTTGGCCATTGTTAGGATTTTGGCTTTTACTCTGAGGGAGCCGCAAAGCTACTGGAGGGTTTTGAGCAGGAGAGGGATAGGGTTTTTGCTTAATAAGATCAATTTTCCACTGTGTTGAGAACCAACTCTATGGGGACGAGGGCGAATGGGAGCAGGCAGACCATGGCGGGCTATCGCAGTTCCCTAGGCAAGAGCCTGCAGGGGGTGAGCAAGTCTGAGAAATGGATGTACTGAAAAAAATACTCTGAAGGTTGTGCAGTTAAGGCAGTCTGATGGTTTGGACGTGGTGTGAGAGGAACAGAGAAGCCAAGAACAAATCTAATATGTTTTGGCCTGAGACATTAGAAGACCAGACTCATCATCCACAGAGTAGAGGATGAGGAGGGAAAAACAGGTGCAGGGGGAACATCAGGGTTGGGTTTCACTTCTGATCGCCATGATAATGCTGTGTAACGAGTCATTCTTGAGCTGAGTGACCGTGAAGAAAGTTATAGCTTCGCACTCACTGAACTGGCTTGGTGTCAGCTGATGGGCTGCACTCACTGGGTGCCTCCCGGCTGCAGGTCAGGTCCCAGTTGCTCCAATGTCTGTCTCATCACTCTTGGGTCAGCAGAAGAGCTGGAAAATGTCCTTATGAGATGTAGAGACTGTGGGGGTTTGGGAGACAGGAGCACTCAATGTTTCTTAAGGCCTAGGCTCAGAACTGGCATACCGCCACTCTCCATCACATTGTATTAGCTAAAGGAAGTCATGTGGTCAGGCCCCAAATCAAGGCACTGTCACTAAATGAAGGAACTGCAAAGTCCCACAGCCAAGAGCAAGGACATATGAATCTGGGGTTCATGGGCACATTTTGGTCTGGATGTACAAACTGAGGGGGCATCGTGCATGCTAAGGGAACACATGAGATCATCAAATGAGTGCGTGTGACAGAGAAGAGGTCCAATGTCTGATTATCTTGGAACTTAAAATGTGTATGGTCAGGATGATGAAGAAGATCTCAAAGCTGAGAGTGAAGAGTTGCTGCAAAAGAGGTCAAATGGAAACCCAGAAAGTGCTGCTCTGGAAGCCAAGTGAGGAGGGTACATCAAGGGGGAGAAAGTTACTGACGATGTCAAATCTAGCATAGAAGACCAGCGAGATAAGAATCGAGAATCGTCCGCTGGATTTGGCAATGTCGGGGTCATTGGTGACAATGATGAGGGCAGCTTTCTTGGAGCAGCAAGGCAAAGCCCTAACCGGAGTGAATTTAAGAAAGAACAGGAAAAGAAAAACTTGAGAGTGAGTACAAACATTTTCAAGGAATTTTACTATAAAAAGGAGCAAGGACATTGAGGAATAGAGAAAAGCTGAAGTGAGGATCTAAGATATTTTGGGGGAAGAATGAAAGCATGTTTGTATACGATGGGAATAGCCCAATAAAGAGGGGAAACCTGATGGAATTGGTGATACCATAAAGTGAGGGGAGAATCGCTAAGAAAGGCTGGACTCTGGTGCTCAGCGTGAGGGCTTGACGCTAGGAGCACATGGAGTTTATTTATAGCAGTGGTTCCAACCTAGGGAAAGGTCATCACCCAGAGAACATCTGGCAATGTCTGGAGACAATTTTCTTTGCCACGGTTAGTAGTGCTACTGAAATCAGCGGACAGAGGCCAGAGGGGCTGCTAAGCATCCTACAATGCAGAGTGCAGCTTCCCTACAATAAGAATTATCCACCTGACGTGGCAAGAGTGTGGAGGCTGCAAAGCCTCAATTCATAGCAAAATGCAAGGAAAGAGAGTACGTGGGCTCTGTTGCCAGTGGGCAGGCAGATGTGGCGGAGGGAGCTTGAGAAGCGCTTCTTCTCATTGCGCGATGCTTACTTTTGTGTGTCAACTTGGCTGGGTGATGGCGGCCAGTTGCTTGATCAGACACTAGTCTAGATGTCACTGTGAAGGTATGTTTTAGATGTGATTAACATGTAAATCAGTAGACTGTGTAAAGCAGATTCCTCTTCCTAATGTGGGTGGGCCTCATCTAGTCAGTTGAAGGCCATAAGAGCAAAGACTGAGGCTTCCCCAAAGAGAAGCAATATTGGCTCAAGACAGCAATATAGAAACCCTGCCTGAATTTCCAGCCTGCACATTTGGGACTTAAGACTGCACCATCGACTCTCACCTTCATTCATTCATATTCTCTCTCTCTCTCTCTCTCTCTATATATATATATATATATATTTCTCCAGAGAACCCTGATTAGTGCACTTTGCTTCCCTTTGTTTTTTCAGAGAAATATAATGCAAAATCATCAGACAGTAGTGAGCATAGGAGGAAGTACTGCAGGACTGAGGGGAGAAGTATAAATGGACAGGGGAAGCTCAGTTGATTACCTGACTGTGTTCAGTGCCAACTTGAGGTTAATGGTCATGCGCTTTGAATGATCCCAGTCAGCATGATGGTGTGTTTAAATGTGGTGCTATTTGGCCTTGGAGAGACAGGTACAAATGTTTTACTTGTACCTGTGCTGGGTGGGGCGGTGAATGGAAAGACAGATATCATCAGTTTGGGTTTTGCTAGAGAAGTAGCGTGAAAAAAGGGGAAGGGGTTAAAGGTGTGAGTGAAAGAGTAATTATAAGAGATAAAATTGACAATGTAATTTCAGCTGGAAAATGAGACCGGTTAGAAGAAGAGGGAGTTAGTGAAAAGGTGAGTCTGCTGTTCTGATGGGGTGGGAGAACTGTGTTTTGGAGGGAGTATTCTAGAACAATAAGAGGTGTGGGAGGAGCATGTGATGCTGGAAGTTCAGATCATAAGTGATGACAAAGTCTATGGTATTACAAGGGGGAACGGAGGTGCTAAATTAGGCAGGAGAACAGAGCACTTGAGAGGAGATTGAAGAACCACATGACCCGTTTTAGGAAGATTATCTATGTGGATATTGAAATCACTAAGAATAATGAATGTAGATTGTTAGAAGAAGAAGGTCATTAAGCCAGGAACTAAAATCTCCCAGATAGGAGGGGAGTGAGCTGAAAGTCCACAGATGCCTGTAGCTCATGGTGGTAGCAGGTCATCTGAAGATATGAGATTCTAAACCAGGAGGTTTTATGGAGAAGATTGAGGAAATCATCCAAAAATGGCAAGGAGGAGCAAGGGTGTCCCCACCATAAGCATGACATCAGAAGTATGACATGTGAAGGAGAAAAACAGCCACCACTTAGAAGGCCTGCAGGGGGGCAGAGTGAGAGCCACACTTCCATAGAACCACAGAGCAAATCAACTTCTCTGCCAGCTCCGTGTAGAAAAGTTTCACAGAAGAACTTTGAATTGGCCTAGTGTGGGTCACATGTCCATCGCTGGCCAACTACTGTGTCCAGGAAGGTAAGGTACTGAAATTGACAATATTCACTAACACCATATTTCTCTTGAAAGAGCTAAACACTAGAGCCATTAAAAAGAAAGGAAAAAGAGTAAAATTAAAGCAGGCCAAAGTAATGGGACACAAAGAAAAGATTTAAACTAATATACTATAGTCTTTAATACTATAATGAATGTAAACATATCACCAAATTGGTTAACAATACATCATTCTGTTGCTTGGGAGTGTGTGGACAGGAAAGAGAGAAAGAAGTGAGCCAATATACAAAGAATACTAAAAGTCCTGAACCTGAAATCCATAAGTTCTAAGGATTTTTTAAATTTCTTTTATTATTATTCTTTTCTCATTCACATACTCTGCTATACTCTCTTTTCAACTGGCGAATTCATTACTGTGGCCACATTCTAAAAGGTAGATCTTTTTCTATTATGGAAGTAGTAAATTCAGAGGAAGTGGTTTTGTTTTGTTTTTGTTTTATTGTTTTGTTTAAGTAGATAGTTGTTACTTGTCACAAATCTACATCACTTAAGTGAATCAGAGAGTTGAATAGCACTGATCAGTGGATTTTTTTTTTTTAAGTTGGTTAGTTAGGTTAGGCTATTATCACTCTCCCAAAAGAACTGGGGTTCTATTCTACTGCATAATTATTCAACTTCCCTGTTCACTTGAATAGATACACTTAGCTTTTAATGACCAGCTTCTGGGTAAGAGAGGGACAATTGTAAGAGACAGAAAATCAAAGTGAGTGTCTGTAATAGAATCTAAAATTCAAACTCCTAGAGTGAAACAGGACAGAGATGAGAAAGAAGAAAAGTTAACAGATGATGTCAGCTCCATGACCTAGAATAGAAATCTCAGTATTCATCAAAGGTAAAGAATTGTAACACAGGGATTCCTGGACATATCTTTAAATATTTTTTTCACCAGAAGTCTTAAATTTGAGTCTAGTCTTGTTTCTAATTAAACTAGCTAATTAACTTGGAGCAAGCCACTGACCATCTCTGAGCCTTAATGAAAACACTTTATAAATTGTAAAGTGACATGAAACTATTATTGCTCTTATTATGACACTCTATTGATTGTATACGTATAATGATATATTGTATATATGCAAGTATATACACACAGGCATATACATTATATATATATACACATATATATATAATATGAGCCAGGGATATTTTCTTTTATTTAGGGTCTACATATTGCTTATTAATTATGTAGTCTCAGGCAACATGCCTGTCCTCTCTGAGTTTATATTTCTTCATTTGTACCTTTACTGCGTTTTTCTTGAGGATTACACACGACTTCGTATTGTTTCTGCCACATACAGCTACTTAAAACTCGAAATCATTAACTTAATTATCTTCTATCTAGTTTCAGATTTCTTGGCTCTGAATGTTATCACACATTGTGAAGATTCTTAATTATCTAAACTTCCCATTCTTCACTTTTAGGTCTAAAACCACAGGAGGAGAGATATCATATCTATTTTTACTATTGAATTCCGTGTCCTAGTCCTTATACTGCTCGCTCCGGAGGCAATAGAGAGTTTGAACTTACTGGGAAAAATTGTGACTCATATGTAGAAATGAGTTATATCAAGAACTTCTCAGAAAAGTGTGCTATGAGAATAAGCGGTTACCCTTCGACAGCAATGAATTACTGGGTTTGAAGGAACATGCCCTTGTAATAGCAATGAGAGGTTTTTTAAAGTAGATCAGGATTTCCTGTCAACTGTGAAAGAAACCATCTTTAGCTGATTTACCAGTATTTCTGGGAGAAAAACGTGGAAAGCCCCATGATCTCATATTACATTCCTTTCAAAATTAAATGACTCTGGCAGAAGCACAGAAACTGGGTTGGTAAGCAACTGTTAGGCTCGCGATTGTATATTGAAATAAATGGCATTAACTTTAAAATAAACATAAATATTACTATATTAAGGTATTTTGTTCTCATGTAATTTAAACATAACATTATGTTTTCAAACTTTAATGTAATTTTTATTGCATTTTTTGGTAACATTTTTAGCATCTCTATCAACATATAATTGACATGCCATAAAATTCACCATTTGAAGTTTACAATTCAGTGGTTTTCAGTGTATTCACAGAAATGTACATGCATCACAACAGTCTAAGCCTGGAAAATTTTTATTAACTCAAATATAAATCCCATAACCATTAGTATTCACATTATGAGCCTTCCTGCCTGCCACCCTCAGCCTTAGGTACTGGGCTAATGTACTTTTGGTCTTTATACATTTGCCTATTCTGAACATTTTATATAAATGGGACCATACAGTGTGGTCTTTCTGTGACTGATTTCTTTCACTTAGCATAATGCTTTCAACGTCCATACATGTTGTAGCACATATCAGTTCTTCATTCCTCTCTACTAGCAAATAATATTCCATTATATGAATATACCACATTTTATTTATTCATTCATCATTTAAAGGTCATTTGTGTGATTTCCACTTTTTGCTATTTTGGATAATGCTACTATGAACATTCATGTATAAACTTTTGCATGGACATATGTTTGCATTTTTCTTGGGTATATACTTAGGATAGAAATGCTCAATCATATGGTAAGTTATGTTTGACAGTTTGAGGAACTGCCAAAATGTTTCCAAAGTAAGTGAACCATTTTATATTCTCAGCAAGAAATGAGGATTCCAATTTCTTCACATCCTTGTCAACACTTGGCTATTGTCTGTCTCTTTGATTATAGCCATCCTAGTGGGTATAGACTGATATCTCATTGTGGTTTTGAGTTGTGTTTTCCTAATGACTATTGATGTTGAGCATCTCTTTATGTTTATTAGCCATTTGCGTATCTTCTTTGGGAGAATGTTTATTCAAGTTCTTCACTCATTTTTCAATTGGGCTATGTGTCTTTTTGTTATTGAGTTGCAAGTGTTCTTCACATATTGTGAATGGATACTAGTTCATTATCAGATAGATAGGTTTCCAATATTTTCTCCCATTCCTTCGATTTTCTTTTCCCTTTCTTCATAACATCATTTGCAGCACAAAACGTTTACTTTTAATGCAATCCAATTTATCTTTTTTGTTCTTGCTTGTGCTTTTGGAATGCTCTTATATTTAGGTCTATGATACATTTTGAGTTAATCTCTATAAATGGTATGAAGAAGGGGACCCAAATTCATTCTTTTGCACCTGTATATTCAGTTGTCCCAGAGCCATCTGTTGAACAGTGTTCTTTCCTCATTGATTGGTCTTGGTCACTCTAATCATAATCAATGGACTACAATGTATGAGTTTATTTGTGAATTCACAATTCCATTCAGTTTGTCTATAGGTCTATCTTTATGCCAGTACCACACAATCTGGATTACTGTATCTTTGTAGCAAAATTTGAAATGGGGATTTGAGTCTTTATTTGTTCTTTTCCAATATTAAAATCCTAGGTCCCTTGCATTTCCATATAAATTTTGGAATTAGCTTATCTATTTCTGTCAGAAAAACCTTGAATCCTTTTGGTGAATCACTGCAGTTCCTCCTCCCAGAATGGCCACTTGGGCTACCCCAGGGGAAGCACAGGGTCTTCCCCCAAATAATCTGTGAACAGTGTAAGACAGCTCTCAAGGGCAAATAATTCAGCTCTGTGAACTGATCAACAAGGGCAGAAAACTCCTTGCAAAAAACATATACCATCTGGGCATTGTGCTTGGGGCTCTGGATACACAAGAATACTTCTTGGGGTCCTTGCTGCTTTGTTTGTGAAGTTTTCTGTGCCCAATGTTCCTGACCTGGAAACATTATTCTCACAGGTTTAGCCCTCCATCAGTACTTGTAATGGGGAGCACATTCAATAGGCAACAGATACTTTTACTGGGCTTTGCCATCAGTTAATAAATGCACTTGTGGAAAGAAAACAGCCCCTGGTAGGAACAGGAATCCTTAAAGAAGTCGTGATAAGCTACAGATGGATATAAACCCGCTGACCTCAATACATGCTGATTTCGGCCAGTTTTGTTTACAGACGAAGTGCTCTAAGTCTGCCCTTCCATCTCTTGACATGGCTGTGATGGATATCTGTAAAGAGAATGGAACTATATCAATCACGTTTTCTGTTTTCTATATTTTACAATGCTTTGACATACTTGGGGACCCTATGGACCTGGGAGGGTCCAGGTCCCAGGTTAACCAATTCCTAGAGATAGCTAACAACTTGCCTGTGAGCACAGCTTTGATATTCAAGCCAACCAATCCCAAGTCTTTACCTACATCCACCTCCTTTTATCAGGGTCCGGCAGAATAGGACATGATCCCGCTGCCCCAAATCAACCCAGGGCTGGGTTCCGGAGAACTAGGGACCATCTTTCTATCCCAGAGTTGGCCAAAAGTGTTCAAACCATCCAGTCCTACATCTCCTCAGCTTGCCTACCGTGCCTTACCCACTCCTTCCCTCAAAAACTGCAATAAAGGGATAAAGGTTCTGGCCCTGGCTTTCCGCTTCCCTCCTGACTCCCAACTAACGCTGGTGCTTCCCTGTGTGGCCCTATAGCAAGACGCCCCCTCCTCTTGGGAACTGTGAGTAACAAGTGTCTTCACCTTGGCAGTTATCTCCTGATCTGCTGGCCTCACCACAACCCACATTAAAAAAAAATCCCAGGTACATTTTAAAACAGGAGCCTATGATACTAAAATAGGAGATTATGTTAATCTTATTACAAAGGGATGATCTATACATACCAGGCTGAAGAGCAAAGTGAGGAGCACTCTACTTTTGTGAACAAGCTAAACCTTCTCCTGCCGTGGTGGTTTTAGTCATACCATGGTGGAATCACGTAAAAGTAGATCACGGTTTCTTTCGTATTACTTGACAAAGTACAATGATTCAGCAACTGGACAACAATGTGGCCAGTTACTCTTGAAACTAACACACACTCTGAGATGTCATGATGTAAATTAAAAATGTGATTAATCCTTATCTACTAAAAAAGTTGAGTCTTTTATTAAAAAACATTCCCACCAAGAAAACTCCAGATCCAGATGGTTTCAACTGTGAATGTTTCCAATTTTTTTTTTATTTCAGCATATTATGGGGGTACAAACGTTAAGGTTACATACA